>JAKWJD010001758.1:35324141-35696351 GCA_027705065.1 Solanum peruvianum
CATCATCAATAAACAAGTGAATTAGGGTTCTTTCAAGATTGGGATTCAATAGCTTCATCATGCTTTGTTAATTCATCACAATTTCATATTCATATTCATGCAAGCTTACAATTAAGCACATAGTAGGGTTTACAATACTATCAACACATAATATTCACTATTAAGAGTTTACTACAAGTAGCGTGAAATAAACCATAACCTACCTCCACCGAAGAATTGAATTCAAACAAGCAAATTCCTCAAGCTTTGATATTCCTCTTCGTTTCTCTCTCTCGTTCAATCCCTCTTTCCCTTGTTCTTTCTATTTGTTTTATTCAAACCCTCCTTCTCTTACCCTAATTAACATATAAAAGACTAAAAGAGGACAATAGAACCACTAATTAATTAAGGTTACCTCTTTTAACCCCCAAGTAATTAGACTTATTAATATTAACCCTCAATCTTTATAATTAAGGAAAGAATAGTCCAAAACGACCCTTAAAACGTGTAGTAGAGGAATCCTATTTGCCTGGGATTTGCGCAACCTGTGACGGCCCGTCGTTTCTTGTACCAAATTCTCAAAAAGTTGAAGTGTTTTGCAACGGGAACTCACGACGGTTCGTCGTGGATGTGACGCCACGTCCTGCAGGTCCGTCACAATTTACAGAGAGTCGATTTTCAGTATCCAATTTCAGAATTCTAAGTATGCTGAAACGGTGCACCCTCGACGGCCGTCGTGCCTGTGCGGTCCGTCGCAGTGCCCGTGGTCTTGGCCAGTTTTTCCAGAATTAAAATCTGCCGCTCAAAACGACTAAACAGGTCGTTACATAGTCAATTCGTGGGTGTAAGTAGGTTGAGTGTTACAGATGTTTGTAAGACTGCCTAGAGTGGTGTTCGGTAAAAATAAATCGACACTCTTTCAGTATCCCATATGATGAGAATAGGCAATAACGACATAGACCATGATATCTAGACATGGAATCCATAGTTCTAACCTACTTGTGATGAGGGTATTCTACTTTCCAAGGGTAGTAGAACTAGGAATATGAAGGGCTTTTATGCACTCTAGTCTCATTCTCAAGTAGAGCTACATTGTACTCTACTTCGCTTCTCAAGTAGAGCTACTTCCCATAATGTAATCACTCGCTGCTATCACTTTGTTCTCATAGAGTAATTGGCATTAAAGGTCCATACAAAGGGGTTCCATATCTAGTTCATAACTCAATCACATTCACCCTACCAAAGAGGTCCACTAGCGCTAACTTAAAATTGCGACATAGATAGCTCATTATGACTTTCGTAAGGATATGATGTCATTCCAGCCAATCAACCCTAAGTTCACCATTCCTTTAAATGAAGGATACCATTACGACTCTCGACTTCAACATTCATAACCTTACCACTAGGTTTAAGGTTCCACGTACATGACCTTCCTAATATCATTTAAGGTCTCACATATCATTCATTCCTATATGACAAGGGTGCACTAAGCCTACCTAGTCAAGACATCTCGTATTCATATATCATTCATACATGTATGAAGTAAGGGACACAAGTGGACAAAACAAGGCATAACACTCTTTACTCTATCACATATAGCATATCATTCTGTGAAGCACTTAGGAATGACCCTTATCATCTTTATGTCATCCTATACATAACCATATTATCATCAATATAATCATCACAACTCATATAATCAAGTAGGAACAATCATGCATCAACATCTAAGACTACACATATAAGCACATAGTTATAGTCTAACGTGATCTCCTAATATACATAGAAGGAACACATGCTTTCACATTACTTAACATATAGATATATATGCTCATACTTCACATAAATCAACTATTCAAATCATCATAATACTTCAAGTAGTTTCCGACAAAGCCATGATCATCATAGTACATAAAGTAACGCCGACAAGGTCACATCAATTGCAAGTAAAACACATAGCAACGCCACCATAAGTGGATCATACCAATCACAACATAATTGATGTCTAATTAACATAAAATAAAGAGAATTAGGGCAGCGTACCACCAATCCATTCTCACCACTTCAATCTATAGCTAAATCATCCAATTCAATATCATAAGGCCCTTACCCATGGCCATAACCAATAATTCAATACATAAACTATGATATTCAATAAAACTAGGTCAATTAGATATAGGTTTATCAACCTAAGACAACCTAGATATCAATTCAATAAAATTATCACGTCAATAAATAGCCTATAGAAAACTACACTAGAATTCATAAGCATTAAGTTCAAATCACTTAACCCATAAAGTAGTCAAAAACTAGGGGTTCATCAATTACATCAGTTCTTAGGTTAATTGAGTTAAAATCATCTAATTAACAACAATTCAATAAATATACAATGCTTTAAACCTTTAATGCAAGAACCCATGGATAGATCATGAAATTGGACACTTCATCTTTGAAAGCTTTAGAAAACTTCTTTAAAAGTTGGACTCCTTGATGAATAGAGTTTCAAGGATCAAAAACCATACCATAATAAATCTAATACTCCAGTTTGATGAAGAATCTCCACTCAATTCTCCAATCCAATCTCTTCCTTTAGTTTTGGCTCCAACGGAATTCTGAAGAATTTCTAAGGGAATTTGGGTTTTTATTTTGAAGAATGAAATCTTCTAAGTGTTAAAGGATTATAAAAGTGTTAATAATACCCAAAATAACCCTAAGTAACATCCCTTTCTTTTATTTGGACGTGGGGTGAATTTACAACTTCACCCCTAACTTAACAGTGAAACTGCGCACAGGAGACAGACCATCGACGGACAGCACCTACTGGGCGTCGTCCAATCAACGGCCCATGCTGGTATCATTGTTTGGGAATGAGCCTTCAAAATGGGAAATTAATCTCCCTAGGATAAGTACCCATCGGCACCACCACCTACGGGGCGTCGACCAGGCCACTAGTCGTCGTTTGCCATCCGTAGGTGGGACTGCCTTAAGCAGTTTTGGCCACCAACATGGGTCCTTTCCCAAGGACCCTTAGATGGTCCTTGGGGATGTTTGCCCAGACGTTTCTAACCCGAACATGTTCGTATACGAGTTTAGTACCTCTCACATGAATTTCATCCAAAACGAACACGTAAAACTTGACGAAACATGCATAGACACACAAGGTCGTTTCAAGGCAAACCTTTCGAACGTCATGGATGTTCTTGGACGTTTGACCTCCAAACTTCACGAAACTTGACGCACTGCCTATAAACACTATAGTAACTCATATAATGACCTCAGTAATTCATGAAACATACAATTATTCACATAACCACATATAAGACACATAGGTGATTTAGTCGTCGAACGTCTTAGTCGTATCTTGACGTCTCACTCCCAAATCACCTAAAACTCTAGACACTACCTCAATACAACATTTTTTTACCATTTTAGGACCTTAGAACATCATTACAATCACGTTAGGCTCTAGTCACCTAAGTCATTTCCGAGGTATTACATATCCTTTCTCTCAAAGGACATGTATTTTCATGCCCAGATCCTACAACTTGAGCGTGGGCGACGCTCGAAAATTATTGCTGGTCCCAAACAAATTTTTGGCCTGGATTAATACTCAGCGAAAGACTTAATCAATATAGAATAAACTCAAAAGATAAACTTTACTCAACTGTCTCAAAAGTAAACTCAGAATATTTTAGGAATAAAATATTCACTAGCCAAAGAGGCAACTCAAGTCTAGAACACTAACATCTGAAATGAAAAGAATCTTGAACTACTAACCTTTAATACTATGATGGATGTCGGGACAAGACCTCCAATCATCCTAACAAGCTTATATAGAATAAGGATAATAAAAGATCTTCCGGAAGCAGGGACGCTCACCAAACAACTCTGGAACTCAACTGGATCAACGAGGTGCTGGTTGATGATCCTGTTTACTTTTATTTGCATCATAAAATGATGCAGGACAAATAACGTCAATACATAGAATGTACGAGCATGTAAGAGAATACTGAGCATAACATGCAAGCTTGAACCGATGAAAAAGAAAAATACTCACCTCGACTCTACTTAACTCAAACTCAACTCAATGCAATAAAACAACGATAAAAGTGCAGTTGTCTTATAACTTACCGGGGAATAGAACTCTTTAAATAAATGGATCCACTAAGATATGCTTAAAAATCAATGAGGAATCATCTAAAAAGTACGAATCTTCTGCCCACATTTGTTTTTGGTCAACTATATCCTTAAACTATACCATAAACTTAAACTACATCCTTAAAAAATCACTCTTAGCAGAAAACATCCTTCAAGTATTTAAAAATGAATAATTTTCATCCTTTTATTAGATATCATCAAAAAACTAATCGATCCTACACAAAAATGATAATTCACCTGATTATCAACAAAAGTTTTCTTGCATAATTTCATTACCTGCTATAGGATGTTCTAGAAAAAAATATTAAAGATTTTAGAAGTCAATGCTTACTATAACAAATAAAAATGTTTGGAAGATGTGAGGGTACATGATCTACTATTTTTATCATTTAGTAACGGAAAATTTGGAGCTAAATTATATTTGCCTTTTTTAAATCAAAATTGTATTCAGATAATAAAATTATTGGCCAATCTAATATTGAAGTGATCAAAATACTAATTAGGTCTCATATTTGAGTTTCATTCTACATTATTAGATGCGAAAGTCTCCAACAAACGATGCTTCTAACATATTCGACTGAGAAGAAACTTATCGATTCCAAATAGAAATACTTAAATCATTTTTTGTTTGAGAGTAAAAAAATAGTTAATATCGGTACGTAAATATTCAACCAATACTATTTTTAATATCGAATACATGAAAAATAAATGAAAAAAATTGTTAAATTAAAACATTTTGCATGATGCTAAACTCAATTATCGATATAGTTAGCAATAGTATTTTCAGCATATCTAAAAATAATAATTACAAAAAAATGACTTGATTTTTGTGGGATCAATTCGAATAGGATGAATATTGTTCACTTTTAAATACTTGAGGATGTTTTTTGCTGAGACTGATTCTTTAAAGATGTCTTTTAAGTTTGGAGTATAGTATAAGGATGAATTTGGCCAAGAACTCCACGTTATTACATGATTTGTTAGGATTTTGAGTTGTTTGAACTCTCCAAGATCGATGCTCAATAGAACTCCAAATTGTAACTTAGCTCATATGTTTTTAGAAGCTCATATGTTTTTAGAAAAAAACATTTTCTCATCCTCGAATATGGGATTATTACTCAAAAGGTTTCTCTTAAAAGAGATATTATTCAAAACTCCTAATGAACTCTTTTGGAAATCAATGATTCCTCTCCTCTTAAATATAAAAACATTCACTCTGGGAATACTTAATTCAAGTATATTATTTTTTAAAAAAAAAATGAACTCACTCTCCTCATCCTCAAACTCAAGTACTCAAGTCTTAAAACAAGTTTTTAAAGATTATAAAAGACTTCTCAAAATAAATCGAAAGACTCTCAAGACTTAATTCCTAACACTATCTTAAATTTTAATTACAAATTCAAGGGTTATGATTTAAGTTATGAATGATTCTTGATCTTTAAATGTAGTTTAGAGTAGTGAGAATCAACAGGGAGTAAAGGTACCCTCTGAAAGAACTAAGACGGGTCAAAAACTAGAAAAAGGGTAGGGGCAGGCAACCCTAGGGCACTGAGTAGCGCAGGGCACCAACGCTTGAACTACAGAACGTCACTCTCGCTAATGTGCCAGCCTTTGCCCAGATTTCCCAGATGAATTTTATTTCTCATTTTTTATCGTAATTCACCTAGAATCGAAATATTTCTTCCCCATTTACTTAGATTCGAATACCCAACATGTGTACACGGTAATCTACCCAAAACAACCTTTAGATTACTAACACTCATCTCAAAATTCATCAAAACCCCAACTATCAAGATTAGAATGAAATTTGAAGAAAACTCATAAAGAACTAAAATCCTTCAACCTCAAGAATGAAATTGCATTAAAATAGCATGATTGACTTGTCAGTGAACGAAATCAACATTATGAGAACTTACATACCTAGATTTGGCAAAACAATTCCTCGAGTCGCAAGAAACCTTGATCATTTTTCCTTTTCTCTTCTTTTCCTCTTCTTGATCTCCTATTAAAATCCTAAGCATAATTTAGGATTTGTAAAACCGACCCAAATCACATTGCTCCCAAGAAATTTGGTGTAAGAAAAAGACCAAAATACCCCTCACTAAACTTGCCTTAACTGGACAGTCTGACTTCAAACGGGCATATATCCCTCATACAAGCTGGAAATGTAGCAAACTCAAAGGCGTTGAAAAGAGGAATCCAAGACCTTTCATTTTATATATTATAAGCCATCCAACTCATCGTGTATTAAAATTTATGACCGTTTGAAGTTGATCCAAAACTCACAACTTAAGCATAACTTGCATAATTCTCAATTTAGCTATTTGCAACTTAGCGCTTTCCAAATTTAGCTCTTTCTAAGGCAGGAATTTACATGTATGTACACCATTCGAATATCTGAGTTTCTCCTACAATATGCTTTTATATTCCAAGAATGGTCCTCCGAGTAACATTTTAAGACACCTACATCATTTGTTTAGCGCAATGTATATCATATTCAATAAATTTCAAAGTTTATAATATGTAGATGATATACATATTAATTACTACAATGTAATGTATTATTCACAAATATAAATGTTATGGACAATAAATACATGTATATGTTTTTTATACGAACTACAATATTTTAAAAATAGAATAAGACCTATAATAATGATAAATCATGCACAATTTTATGGGCAGTTATATATATATATATATATATTATATATATATATATATATATATATATATATATATATATTACCACACAATAATCTATTGAAAATGAATTACCTTCTACGATGTATTTGATGTCTATTTTTTCATCAATTCATCAATCTCCAATTCAACTATAATTGTTGATTTCTTATTCACAAAAAAATTCCCCCCCCCCCCCAAACAATGTTTTCATCGCTTTAGTATGGTTCATATTCATAAATTCTAAATGTCTTAGCAAGGTTGATATATTAATGATGTATCTTTTTCAAATTTGTGAAAAGTTTGAATCAAAGTTGAAAGAGTATTGAATGATAAATTTTAAAATTTGAATTTTTGAAATTGTTATTGGGGATTGGTTAATAATAATTAAAACATAATTGTCTGTTTTATGGGATTATATTATAAATTAATTTTCCTTTTATTTTTCTGTTTTTAGCATAACAAATAGAAAATTAACGTATGAAATTTTAAGAAAAAAAAAAAGAAGAAGAAATAACATGTACTACTATTTAGGATGTGGAATATTCTTTTTTTTCTACATTTTACTACACTTATTTAGCCCAGGAATCCAGAGGAAGCATACTAGTTGTTAAGTGTTTACTCCGAAAAATCCTTGAATAATGAGAACCAAAACTGTAGTTGCAGCCGGTTTCTTCCTGCTGTTGATCCTTACAACGTCTTCTGGCTTCCAGTCCGACGAGCTTTTCGTCGACGATGAAGAGTTTGGTCTCGAAGGTGGAATCCGATCCCGATCCCGTTCCGATCCCAACAACGTCAACGCAGCAACACCTCAGTCGATCCGGAAGAGGTTGGTCTCTGATTCAGATTCAAAGATCCAGTTCCCTCTGGAACATGCCTTTGGTGACTCCAACTTCTCCCGTGCCGGCACCTTTACTGCTCGCCTTAAATCTTCTTCTCACGGTTCCCAGGTCATTATTAATCACTTACTTTTGTCAAACAATTGTTATGATTTGATTATATATATATATATATATATATATATATATATATATATATATATATAATATATATATATATATTGCTGAATACAGATTGGAGTACTTCTTCTATGTCAATTTCTTTATAGCTATAGTCATTATTGTCTATTACAGTAATTATTTTTTCGAAAGGATTTTCTATCTTTATTTTATCAATTTTATTTTTTGCTGTTACTTTATGTTTTGTTGTTATTAACTAATATTAAGTAGTATTATATCTTTTAACTGTCCTAATAACTAATTTTTATTATAGTTATTATTGAGTAATATGAAGTTGCAGATATCAGCAAGTTGTGTATTTATTTCACATAACCATAATTTCTTTGCAGCCTCATAAAAGAGCACCTTATCTTGATAAAAAGCAAAAAAGAGTAATGCCACTAACCACTCCTTTTAAGCTTGGGACTTCCACATTGGAGGTCTGCTGGTTTCCTTGTCATCACAAAAAAAATAAAAAAAATACAATAATGACTTCAAGATGTCACTTGCAAGAGCACAAATGTTGTTTAAATATTGATGGGCAGGATACAGGAGTTACACTTGTCTGTACTCAGATATTATTGGGTGCCTTGCAATAGTATTTAATTCAAGTGTTGTAGTTGGTAAGGAATGATGGTTATTGGTGCAAATTTCTGTTTAGATGGGAATGAGCTTATACTTGGCATTGTAAAAGAAGTATCTGATGAGAACTAGATAAGCTATAGTTGCTTGTCTGACGTTTGACCCTATATTAAGGTATAGCATGTATATCTGGGCATATGCTTCTGTTTACTTTAGGCTAGTGGGATTTCATTGGGTATGTTGTTGTATTAAAATAGTCATTTGCTTGACCTTTAATTACAACAACAACGATTATGCCCCAGTCCCAAGAAAGTCGGACGTTGGTAATATGAATCCTCACTTACCATGTTTCTTCATTTAAATTCATCTCAAGCCTAACATTATACAAAATAATAATAAAGATCCTAGAATTTTTCTATATCTAGCATAAAAACCTCTAATAATGTTAAAAAGAACTCCTAGAAAGCATAGGACCTAAAGCAAATGGGATAATGCGACTAGAATACATTCCTAACTAATTGATATTGCCTATATAGATCGTTTTATTCTATTGTGCCCAGTCTTCCGCTAAGTCTGCATGTTCCAAGAGATGGTAGGTCTCCCATGACAACTTCAATCCATGAGATTTTAGGTCTATCTCATCTTTTTAAACACCTTCGTTCCAAATTCTGACAAATCACTTACTGCATTAGTGGATGTATGTGCAAAGATATGATACTTCCTATGCATTGCAGAGTATTTTGGGGTAAATCACTTTCTACATGATTTCCAAGAATTCTTATTCTATTTAGCAATTGCAAAATGCAAGAACAAGAAATACAAAGACACAATCTCATGGTTAAGCACATAATTTCAAGGAAGATTGTGATTGAATAGTTGAACTAACTTGATTGATGATTGTACACACCGCCTCATAGTGCTCCCAATGCAAGTATTTTGACTTATAAAAGGGGAAGATTTTACACTTCAAATATTAAATTCCTCCAGAAATCTGTATTCCAAAGTAAACACCGTCTGTTTCACACATTGTGACTGGAGAATTGTTCCGATTATCATCACAGGTCGATGCTAACTTTTTCTTCTTTAAAAGGGTAAATAATTTTGTGGAATGTTCAAAGAAATTAACAAAAAGCAGAACAAGTGGTCCCAAATTTCTGGTCTACGTCAATCACATTTCTATACAGAATTTCTAATAAGAAAAGACAAATTGCAGGAAGTTGTTACTCTGTTGACTATTGAGGATGGTGGTTAGCTAATATTTAGAAACTACTCCGGACTCCCTTTGCCCCAGATTAATTGTTCTTTTTATTTAATGTTGTTCCATATATCACGTCACTTCCTTAAAACAGAAACCAATTCTCTACACTTTTTAATGCTTTTTCACTATTTATTAACATGATGGTTCTTTGAGACCCATTTTTATTCAAATTCTTCAAAGCGTTGATTAGTCTCTAGTTTTTCTGTACTGTCATTTTAATATTATAGAACCTGTGATCTTAATAGTCTTTCCATATAATTGGACTCATAAACATTGATGGAGAGAGGATCTAATAGCCACGGTGAGTGTGAGTCTAAGAGTATGTCTTCAGTGTTGGTTGTCTGTTTTGCTACAAGTCATTGCTTTGTCGCTTAAAGCGATGAAGCTAGGGCTTATTCTTCTTTCATGGGTGGAGCCATGGTCTTAAGAGAAGTATGCGCTTCAAATTGTGGTGCATGAATTGATTTCGATGAGAATTGGTTGCCTCTGAACATCAGCTCGTAGGAGTAGGTAATATCGCAATATTGTATATTGGGTGTTGAGCTTTAGTATTTTAATTGCAATTTGATGTTTTTGTACTAAATCCATAGTTGGTTGACATTATTCTTTTTACCTGTAAGCACTTCACTTCAAAGAGGCATGAACTTCTTTTCTCGCTTTCCACTTCAGTTCCCATGGATCTTTTCATTTTTTTTTGCCCTTTTATAAACACTTGGTTACTGTCACCAATAGATTTTTGGCAATAACTTGAGTATGTCTTGGATGACGATTGACGATTGACTTTTCATCATCCGGCCACTAATAGATCTTTGCCACTTTCTGTCACAGATGCAAACACTGACAAAGCTTCGCTTCTCCAGAAATGCTTTTACTGGACCAGAGAAGGAGGATTTCGAAGTAACTGAATTTTCCATTCTTACAATCATACTGCCTTTGTTGTACTTTTGACTTATCATTGTGAATTTTATTTGATGCAGAAACTCTTGAAAGGTGATGACTTTTACAAAATAAGAGTACCATCCAACGTATTGAACCTTTCAGGCAGAGAATATGTTGTTTCCTCAGTGAAAGCAGTAAGTTTGGAACTATTGTGTTTAAAATTATCAGCATATGTGTATTTGTCTGTACATTTGAAATTTCAAAAGCAAGGCGTAGTTTTCGGTGTAGATAGTCTCACTTGGTAGAAACTGTGGAGATTCTAGATGTGTTAAGCTCCCTATAGAAGACTAGAATAGCACCAGTTTCTTACGAGTCTTTTGATGTAAATATGGTGCAAGTACAACCAATTTACTGATTGATCTTAATTATTGCTAGAAATTCACTAAGTTACCTTTTTTTTTTTTTTAAAAGGAAGGCGTTGTTTGAAATGATATGAATATTTGCCTTTGTGTGATCTGATGTTTGCCCATGCCTTTATGCCTAATGACATTGATTCTTTTTGATTGGCACTTGTGTTTTCCTACGACATTGAAGTCTTAGGGTTAAAAAGTTGAGTATTGTGGTAAATGACAGAGCAATTGTCTAGCAAGGGCATATATGTGGACACCTTCTTTCAGGGAAGAAACTTTCATGTGATTTAATACATACTTTCTTGGGATGTTTTCTTTTACCTAGCAAGGGCATTTTAACCAGTAAAATTTAATTGTCTAAAAAGAAGTAGTTTCATGTATGTCCCAACTTTAATTGCTGTAGTTTGTCATAGAGTTTTAATAGAAATATTGGAACTTAATCTTCTTCCTGGTGCTACTGGATTTGCGTATGTGCCTTTAAGCCTTGTTGTTTGGGTTTTTCTTCTGAAAGTTCATATTTCCCTAGGAAAATTTATATAATTATGTATGATAACTTCTAAAAAATTGGCAAATCCAAGGTACAAAATAAAGATCAATATGAAGAGACTGGGGACTAAAGGCTGAGGCGGCGGAGCAGCCAGATAGCCGTAAATTTTTATAGATTAAAAGGATTCATTGAGTATTCAAGAGACTTCTTAACAACTTTTCCTCAAAGGTGTTCACAGCTAGGAAAATAGAGGAATAAATTGAGAAGAGGGATAGACTAGATAATTCATATTATGGCTCTGTGCACCAGTTTCTGTTTTTGAGGAGGGTAAACATCTAACACGGGCAAAAATCAATTAAATCTCTCGACTGCTTTGAATTTCTTCTAACTTGGGAGCTCTCCCTTGTCAGTCACATCCTTTATACTCATATTTTTCCGTTTAAGGCAGTTAAATTTACATTGTGATTTTTACTTATCGTACTTGTATTATCTTGGAATACTGCAAGATTCAAATGACATGCTTATTATCTAACTGCTGTTACTATTTTTGTCTCAGAGGTGTCTTCCACGGGATGGTTTGGAGGAGCACTTTCTCATACATATGGTAATATTCAACCCAATACTTATTACCTAATTTGACTATGTTGGTTCTGATATAATATAATTTTTCCATTTCATTTTTCCTTTCTTTCTGCTTTTGATGTTGGACGGAGCTGGTTAAGAATATTGTTTTATCTTGGATAACAGCATTTTGTGAAGTACTGCGGCTACTGTACGAAGTAAAGAAAATAAGTTAAACTCAGATTTTTCAACATGAATTTTTTCCCTTTATCTTTCAACTTGGCATGCATTGAATTTTGCCTTGTCTTCTAAGGCAGAAAGGTGGTTTATCTTGTCTAGTTTAAGTGTTGTCTCTTGAATTTCAGTAAAGACATGTGAGGTCAGATTTTTCGTTACTATGCAAATAAATTAAGTTGATACAATGTACACTTTATTGTGCAAATCTTTCATTTTTATCCTTGTCAGGATTTTGACTTTAATATGTTCATTGCAGGACGGTGTGAATATTCTGGCTGTTAATTATGGTTCCCCTGGTGCATGCCAGTACCCTCGTCAATTGAAGTTTGTAAGTTTGATCCATATGTCTTAGAGCCCTATCCACCTTCCAATCTGTCCATCCTTTCAATCCAACTTATATGAAGCATATCACATGTGTGTAATCACTAGTACCCAAATTTGAGCTTGAAATTTTGATAGGGCAATGGATTGATACTACTCTATTTGAAAGTTTTAAGCTGTCGGAGTGGTAACTTAAGTACATAGTCTGGACAGTCATCCCAATTTACGTGTTCTCCTCTGATAGCATTTATTAGTCTCTAAAGAACTACCACCAAAAGCAAATATGGTAATTTTTTTGGAAAATAACATTAATATTTTTAGAGATTTCTATGGAAATCAAAGCTTCTTTTTCAATGAACCTCTGTATTTGCTAAACTTTGATTTTTTGTTTTAGACCCAATGATTGAGGCAAAATGAATTTGATTCAACTTCTTTTAACTACTATTTACTAGTAAAGTGTTCTATTGTGGGAAAATATACCATCCCATACAGGAGGTATGCAATAGAGAAATTAGACAGTTAGTAATAATCGAGAAATCCCTTAAGGATACATGCCGCATGGTTCAAAATTTGGTGGATAATGAGCCCTACAATATCTTGTATGCAGCTGTACACCAAAATATGCAAAATAGCAGGAAAATCTACAGGTTGTGGAAGTTTCTTTTCCCATTAGAAACTCTTATTTTCTCTACTATTTGAACTCTCATGACCCAGGGTACCCCTAGATGTAACAAGGTGTACAAGCCATTTAGCATATCATAACATAAAGTAGTAGGAGATGGTACGAAAAATTTTAAAATATTTCAATACAATCAGTGTCTTTTATAAATCGAGCGGAAGTCTATAAACACTTGTCTCAAACCATCTAAACATGAACAACAAAATATCCTTGGGACACAACCCATACAATAGTCCAAAACATAATGGAAAGTGGTAGTCAAATCCTCCTTGCTATTAGGACTCACCAGATCTTCACTCCTTTATCAACGTGAGAACCAATGTCGCCGGACCCTGCATTTTGATAAGAAATGTAGGCAAGAGTATGTGTTAGTACAAACATGTACTAAACATGATAGCTTGCATAAACAACATAAACATAGACATTAGTCAATATAAGGCATAAAGCATAATCAATACATATAAAACATCATAATGATAGAGGAATACTTCCTTAAGTTACATCACTTGAACTTAGCCAAGACTTAGGTCATCTGCCTTCTAATCAAGCTTACATCATGGAAGGCATATCTAGCAACACTCCATGCTAATCATCTTCATAACATAATCACATTATCCACACTTCTAAAGAAATGGGAATTCGCCTCTTTGCCTAGCTTTCAAAGGCTAATGGGTATTCGCCTCTTGCCTTACTTTAAGATCATAGGTACTCGCCTCCACTATCACATCATGTGACACGGGTACTCGCCTCCACATCATTTCATAAGGATCATGGTACTCACCTCCATGTCCATTCACCGTAATAGAAACGTGGGGAATCACTTCTGTTCAATTCGAAGGGAGTACGGGAAATCACCACATATCCTTTCACATATGGAGGTCAAGGTTAGTCGCCTCTAGCCTCATCAATTATTTAACATGTTAGTCTAGATTCATTTTAGGTGAGAAATCCTTTCAACCTAGAATCATTCATGAGAGTAAACCTTTCACATTAATACAATCATGCTTAGAAGCTCATTGTAGGAAGTATCCCTTCCATACTACAACATCAACAATCAATAATTCACAGTCTAGGCTTTACTCTCAAAGCATCACATCTCATGATCATCATCTATGCTTTACTCTCTAGCAATTAACATCATAGTCATCATATATGCTTTAATCTCAAGCAACTCTAGTCATAATTCATCAATCCTATAAGGGGATATCTAAACCCATAAAGTTTCCCTTCAATGCATAAAACCCAATTTCATCAATTCTAGGTTAGAAACATGGAATAGGCATGGGTACATGTAATTTCATCCCAAAAACATGTATTCCTACCAATTCAATCATAAACAATCATAATCACTCAATTTGATCAACATTCATCATAACTCACAATATTGGAAGAAACCCTAACTAGAATTCGGGATTTAGACTTCACAATTGGGGAATCCCCGGGGACTCCATGGGAGAAAGGATCCCATGGATGAAAAGCCATTATACCTTGATTACGAAGCCCATAAATGCTTGAGGACTCTTTCTTCTTCTTCAAGTTCTAGAGAAAGAAATATTTTAGAGGAAGATCTTGGATTTTCTTTTTGGTTCTTGAGAGAATGATTTAAGTTGGGGGAAATTTGGGAATATAATCCTTATATACTTTTCTAGGTTAAGAGCAAAACGACGTTGTATAGAATTAAGAAAACTATGAAAAGAAATTAAAGACCCCAACTTATTTCTAAGGCAGCTGCACGCTGAGCCTTGCCCAAGGGCATTTGGCGACTCGCCAAGTGAGCCCTTGGCTCACCTAATTTTCCAGTAGCTCACTCATTGGAGGCAGACCACTTGCTGATGGAGGAGGGGCCTTTGGCGATGATCCCACTAGAACGGTCAGTCCTGAGTCCTGACCTGGCTAGCCCTATTTTCCAGTACCTAGGGCCATGGGGACAGTCCACTAGGTGACTGTGGGTGCACTTGGCGGATCGACAAGTCACTTTGGTGACCACACGGCCCTTCGCCAAGTTGGCTTGGGAAGTAAATGTTTTCCTTCAACAATTTCCTAGGTATTATAGGCCCTCGCCCTCTTCCATGGTTTGTTACCCCACACACCTAGCCCTAGTTTAGTCTACTAGATTCGGGGGTGTTGCATGAACGTTCTATCACAACCACGTATGCCACCTCCCTTACCAGAATCAATGCCTCTCAAAAGAACCCTTAATCCTAGCCTTTCTTACCTTCCTTTCTGGTTTCTCTTCTTCCCTTGCCTCTATCTTCTAACTCTCTAGAATAGTCAACAACTGCCTCATGCGATAAGTCATTCATCTTGAATTCTATCTTGTCATATAATGGGTCCACTAATCCGGAAATAAATCTCAACACTTTGGCACTCTCATTTTGTACCAGGTGGATGCATAGCGTTCCAATCTATTAAACTACAAGCCCTCATTGTTCTTACTTAAATTAAGACATCTGAATTTGGGTGCACATCTGAAGATTAAGATGTGCATTCAGATTTAGATGTCTGAATATGAATATACATTTAAATATTAAGATGTATTAAGATCTGTACTTAATAATTAAGATTGCTTTATCAAAAAAAAAATTGTGATTGTTATTTTTTCAACATCTGAATGTGTAAAATTTGTCTTCATTTAGAATATAAAATATAAAGTTTGATAAAATAAAAATCAATCTAATATTTTTAAAAACTTATATGACGATTGGTGGTGGTGGCAGTGGCTAGTGGTGGTGGTTGTTAGTGTCGATTGAGGATGGTGGTTGGTAGTAGAAGTTGATGGTAGTAGTTGGTGGTGACAGTTGATGGGTGATAGCGGGAACTAATGGTCGTGCTGAATGATGACGGTGGTTGGGGATATATAGTGGTGATTGATGTGATAATTGTCATAGTGATTGGTTGTGGTGTTGTACTGGTGGTTGGCGGTGATGATTTTAGATAGTGTCTAATGGTAGTGATAGATGATTGTAGTGATTGACAACAGTGTTGATAATGGGTGATGGCTGTAGTGGTGAATAGATGGAATTGGTGAATTGCCATCTTTGTAGAAATGTTAATGATATTAAGACTTTGTTTCAGATCTTTAATCATTTATGCATAATTCAAAAAAAGGAACTGATACTCATGATGTTGGTTGCATTCCGAATAGCCTTGAGGAACTACTGAGGGTCCACTGTTACTTTCCTTTTCAAAAAAGGAACTACTGAGGGCCCTCATCTGCATCATCGGTCTCATCTTCCTTAGACCCAGTGAGAGGAGTTTTTAACTTCAAAAGTTCAGTCACAAGCATCCAGATTCTCCAGTAGACTATCTGTCTGCCTATCTGCAGCTCTCAACCTTCCTTTTGAGCCTGCCCAGAAGCAATTTCAGGTAATAGCTCTATGGCCTGTTTCATTCCAACTGGGCCTGTCTCTGTTACCATAGGAAGTGGTGCCTGCTGCTACTTTACAATGTCCTCTACACAACAAGCAACTCCAGTGCCCTGGATGCTCAAATCGGGGTCGACCTTCGCCCCTACATTTCCCGGGACATGACCCGTCTCAGCCTTGGTCTTGACCTCTAGTGGGGGTTCCCTGTCGTCTGCTGCCACCTCTGGGCCAATGGTTGTGTCTCCTCTTTCATATGTAGCTGATTCCCTAGTTCTTGCCATATCCATAAAAAGTTATACAAGTGTCTCAGACTGACTCTACATGCTTCGATTGAAGGAACTGATTTGGTTCTAAAATATCCTATAGCCTCCTGCTTATTAGTCTGGCGCACGATATAAATGAGACTATACCTGGCACTGCTCCATGATTCATAGATTCCTATGAAATCATAAGCTCTAATACCACGATTATCACGACCCAATTTGAAGCCATGACCAGCGTCTAGGGACTAAATGCATCTATTGAAAGAAAGAACTGATTTGGTTCTAAAATATCCTGTAGCCTCCTGCTTATATTAAAAAAAAATAAAAATCCTGTAGCCTCCTGCTTATTAGACTGGTGCACAATATGCGAAATATGAGACGATACCTGGCACTGTGCTCCATTTGAAGAATCCTGTGTAAACAGAAGCTCTAGTACCACGATTAGCATGACCCAATTTGAAGCTAGTCTACTCCATGGTTCATAGAATCCTGTGAAATCATAAGCTCTAATATTACGAATATCACGATCCAATTTGAAGCCATGACCAGCACCTAGGACTGACTAATCCTGAAATAAACCTTTTAACCCCTACAAACCGTAAGGTGAACAAAGTTTCCCCGAGTTGTAGGGCTGCTACACGATTTCCAAATACAACTATCACAAATAAAACTTGAAAACAAGTATCATTAACGTTAGGCTTAATACGTACAAACCTCCCTAACTTGCACATTTATCTCTTTTACACCCTTTCTTTTGCGGGTATTCTTGTAAACCTCATATATTAATATTCTTTTGAAATGGTCATATATCAATATTTGTAGCTAGAAGTACCTCATGATTTCACCACTTGGCAGTTGTATTTTCCCCAACAATTTAAGTGCATGAACCCATTAAAAACTTGTATTTGATTGAAACCCATGTTCTTTTACTTTTTCTTTTATCTCTTTGTTTCCCTTCTCATATTTTTATGGTGCTGGAGAGGAAAGGAATTTCATGTAATAAGATGCTAATCCTATGACTGATATTATGTTTGGTGCTTCTGTTTCAGCCTGCAAAATGGTCCTTTAACTCGCATACAGTCCTAAAACCTACTGAGCAGGCACCCAGGCAAGTCATTGTAATTTTTATTTCTTTTTTTCTTTGACTTTGTATTCTCCTTTTGCATAAAGCAAGTTTTTTTTTTTTTTTGAGCAAGGTAAAGTTATATTGCTCAGCAATGTGGGTATGCTGTCAACCATCAAAAAAATTACAGTGCAAGTAATCGTAATTACAGATAGCCTAAGAAGTCTACTAGCTGTTCTACCTCATCTATACCCTCTTCTTTACACCAAAGATATAAACTATTAATACAGTTTTCTTTTACTTTCTGCATTGGATTAGTAGTATTCTCAAAACATCTATTGTTTCTTTCCTTCCAGACTGACCACCATATGCAAGAAGGAACTAGGCTCCACCATTTTCTCTGTTTTGTACTCCCACCTCTTCTCATCCAGCAGGTTAGAAGATCTGTCGTATGCTCAGGCATCATCCGTGGTTTTTGGATGAGTTTTATGGATGAGATTAAGAAACATATACCACACCTGAGAAGTCACTCTACAATGGAGGAACAAATGGCTATTTGTTTCCTCCTTTTCCTTGCAAAAGAAGCACCTTGAGACAATCTCAAAACCTCTCTTTTTCAGTTTCTCCTGAGTGAGACATGCTCTCTACATACCTTCCATGTGAAACCCTTAATCTTGGTAGAGATATTAGATTTCGATATTTGTTTCCAAGGTCCAGGGATGTTCCCAGGTTGTCAGATCAGATTTCTTCTGTACAATCTTTCAACTGAAAATTCTCCATTCCTGTTGTGTCTCCATCTGATTGTATCAGGGCTGGTATTTAAACCAGAGAAATCATACAACCTTTGCAGTAGGCTGGCAGTGTTTTGGACGGCGAGAGGCGACAAAAGGCGATAAGGGCCTGCCTCGCCACGCGGCGAGGCAAGTGGCGAGGCGCTGGCCTTTTTGAATCGAGGCGCCAATTAATACCAAAAATTAAAAATTTGAATTGCACATATAATATTCAAAATTTCAATAGCAATTACATATCTTACAAATACTATAATAATTACTATAGAATGAATTAATTTTTTTTTCAAAAAAATAATGGACAGCAGTCACAGACTCACAGCACAGTGAAAACAGAAGGCATTTTACAGTAATCTGGGACAAAACAGAGTGAAGAAAATAGAGGGAAAAAAAGCAGTGAAGAAAACTTGAAGAAAACAGAACTGAAAGTCTGAAATGAAAATTGAAGAAGAAGAACAGAAAAAAAGAGGTATACCTCAGGTCTTCAGCAGTAGCAACTCGAAGATGATGGAGACCAAGAGAAGAGATCGCGAGGGGAAGAGATTCGCGAGGGGAAGAGAGTCGGGGAGAAGAGTGCGCAGCAGCAGATTTTGAAAATATAAAAAAAAAGCCCTAATTTTGACTAATATTGTTAAGTCAAATATTTTTTTTAAAAAAAAATAAAAAAGGCACCGCCTTTTCTGGCACCATTAGGTCGCCATGGGCCGCCTTATGCATACCGCCTCGCCTCAGTGTGGAATGGCGAGGAGGCCTCGCCTCGCCTCGCCTCTCGCCAAAGGCGATGAGGCGCTCGCCATTCACAACACTGGGCTGGCCACACTCTCAATCTCCCAGTCATTTAGAAGCCTCCTAAAGATGATATTCCATCCTTGGTTAGTCCAGGTCTCAGCAATGGATGCTTCAGGATTATCACAGAAAGAGTAAATCTGGAAAATCCTCCATGAGGGAGTTCTGGCCGATCCATTTGTCTTTCCAGAATAGAATTCTAGTCCCTTCACCCACCTTATAACCTATGCTCCCGGACAATTTAGGCCACAAATTTCTGATAGTTCTCCAAACTGAGACCCCATAAGCGTTAGTCACAGTGTTGGTTGTCCATTGTTCAGTCTGTCCGTATTTGCTGATGATAACATCCTTCCAAAGAGCATGATCCTCTTCACCAAACCTCCACAACCATTTCGATAAAAGACATATGTTTTGCAGCCCCAAGTCCTTAACACCCAGCCCACCAGCTTTCGTACTAAGTTGTACAGTTTGCCATTTGACCAGGTGAATACCTTTTCCTTCCTTGTTGCCCAACCAGAGGAACTTCCTCCTCAATTTATCCAATCTCTCCTCCACTTTCGCAGGTAAGGGGAAAAGGGACATAACATAAGTTGGTAGGGCATCCAGGACTGCATTGATCAATGTAATTCTTCCTCCGAAGGAAAGATATTGTGTCTTCCAGGTGGCTAATTTTTTTTCTGTCTTCTCCACTACTCCATCCCATATCTCTAACTCTTTGTGGGTGTTACTTAGTGGCATCCCCAGGTATGTAGTTGGCACATTTTCTACTTTGCAGCTCAAAATATTTGCCAGGCACTGAATATTAGATACATCTTTAACTTGGAACATACTACTCTTCCTCCAATTCACAAAAAGCCCTGACACTGTCTCAAGAACTATTAGGATTATCCTGATGAAACATACCTGCTCTTCCTTGGCCTCAAAAAAGATCATAGTATCATCTGCATAGAGAAGATGGCAAATCTGTACATCTACTCCAGCTTGGTTGCCCACCTTGAAACCTTTTAGCCAGTTGTCGCTACCCTCACCATACTATTTAGTCCTTCCATAGCTAAAATGAAAAGGAAAGGGGAAAGAGGATCACCTTGTCTCAGTCCTCTTTCTGAGGAAAAAAAAACCAATAGGTTCTCCATTCACCAAAATAGAGAACCTAACAGTTTTAATACAAAATTCTATCCACTTCAACCTTTTTTCTCCAAACCCCATTTGTTTCAAAATATTGAGAAGAAACTTCCAATTCACATGATCATAAGCCTTCTCAATATCAAGCTTACACATGATCATTGGGGTTTTACCTTTGATCCTTGAATCAACACATTCACTTGCTATTAGGGCTGCGTCTAGAATTTGTCTCCCCTGGATAAAGGCCATTTGATGCCTGTTGACTAGCTTGCTAATTACCTTCTTCATTCTCTCTGCCAGGAGCTTGGCAAACACTTTGTCTGAAGTCTCTCAATTCGACAGCCCCTGACTTCTTTGGAATAAGGTCCACATAGGTGGCATTGAGACTCCTCTCAAACTCACGTCTCCCATGAAACTGATTGACTGCATTCATGCCTTCATAAAATCATTTTTCAAGACTTCCCAGAAGTTTTGGAAAAGACTCATGGGGAAGCCATCAGGGCCTGGAGCCTTGTCGCTGGCACATGATTTGATGCTGTTCAGCACTTCAGCCTCCTCAAAAGGGCTCTGTAACCAATCTCGTTCTTCTTCGCTAATAGTATTCAGTCCTTGCAGCTTGAAATCAGGTCTCCACTGTTCAGTTTCTGCGTATAATTTCTTATAGAAACTTTATTTCTCTTTTAATCTCTCCTGGATCTGAAATTGAGTTCCCCTCCACCAATAGAGTATCAATAGAGTTGTATCTTTTCTGGGCTGTTGCAATCCTGTGAATTTTTTTTGTATTTTTATCACCTTGTTTGAGCCATTGTATCCTAGATCTTTGTCTCCAAGCTATTTCTTCTTCTTTAGCCACCTCCTCAAACTCCATAGCTAGGTGAACCTTTTGAAGAAGTTCATCCTCTGAAAGCAATCTCAGCATCTTTAATTTAGAAGCCATAATGTAAGATCCTGTGCCAGTCACATTGAAGGACATCCACCATTTCTTGATCTTCTCAGCAAAACCATCCACCCTTGCTCAAATTTAAAGTATGTCTTCTTAAAGTTTAGGTCCCCACAATCAAGCACAATGGGATTATGGTCAGACCCTAATCTGGGCATTAAATTCTGTTTGATTTGAGTGAACGATTCATCCCATTGAGATGAATATAAAAATCTGTCGATTCTGGAAGCTGATGTGCGAGTGTCTCCTCTTCTCCAAGTGTAGGTACCCCCCAAGAGTGGGGGGTCAATGAATTCCATCTCATTTATCCACTCTGTAAATTCATTCATGGCCCCTATTATTCTGTTCCCTTCTGATCTTTCATTCGGATATCTTGTGAGACTGAAGTCACCACAAGACACCCACGGTCCATTGCAAGCCTCCTTGATGTTGATCAATTCTTGCCATAGTTCTCTCCTAGCCACAGTATCACAAGAAGCATATACTGCACTAAGGAACCAGGTAAGCACCTGGTTGATGCCTTCAAACTTGACAGTCAGGCTTTGATTACCACTTCCCCTCTCCAGTATCTCTTATCCCATATCACAACTATCCCTCCACTTCTACCAATTGCATTCAAATGACATTCCCCCATTCACCTATTTTGCCATAATTGGCTATACACTTGTGTCTCATTCTCAGTTAACTTAGTCTCTACTAACACGTAAATATCTGCCCTCCATTGTTGCGTTGCTCTTTGTACTAACCCCCCTTTTCCTTCACTGTTTATCCCCCTACGTTCCAGCTGAGGATTTTCAGATTCATTGATAATTGGCGGATATTACTATGTATTTTAATCAGGAGTTCATATTAGCTAGTAATCTCCTTGAGAGAGCCTTCAAGTACCTAACTGCTAAGTTGCTCGGAGTTTCTAAAAATTTTGGTGCACGCATGTTGGATCCTCCAAAATTGCCTACTTTTGAAGGATCGACCAGGCACCTGATCACATTTTTTAAGAGTTCGAGCAACATAGCCTTGTAGTGTGTCACCCTTAACTCGTTATATCATATGAGATTTTTTTTAAAAAAAGAATGATCTACTGGTTGTATTAGTTTTACACCATTTCTCCAGAAAGATAGTTATTTCTCTTCTAGAAAGGGAACCTTATTAAACTTCGAAGGAGATTCCTCAGGAGCATTATAATTTAAACGTTTTTTTTAGAAGGATAATTTAAACATTATCATCTTAAAATATTTCCAACGAGTAGTATCTTTCTTATAGTTTCCAAATACTTGGATTTTATATTGAAAAGACAAATATACTTTGGTATATTTAAAATTGATTGATTTGACAATTGAAAAGCCAAATATGTCAATTTAGTCCGGTGGGGTGTCACGCCTCAAACCTGCATCCAGTGCCATACCTGACCGAGCAAACCAACCCGCAACCACCTCTAGACTACTGATATCAACTGACATAAAAAGTGTCACCTACCTACAAAAGCGTCTAAGAGTCTGACAACCGTCCTATGGTTGGGACAGAGCCCGACCTACCCAAAAATTGTATATTCATATGACATCAAAATACTAGACTCAGCTACTCTAGGAAGAGATGGAGCTCACGAGTTCACAGCTGGTAGTCTGAATCTGTCTGTGGTTTTATCAACTTGTGAACCTTGACCTGTGGCTACGTCCCCAACAAGCAGACATTATTACTGAAAAAATGTACCGACTATGTAAGGCAGATAGCATATCAAGAATAGAACTTCCATGGTAAGTACGTATGTAATGACAACAATGAAATTAGAACTTGAAGGCAATCCGTGAATTGCAGGTGAATGTGCGCAGAAGTTGTTGAAAGTAAGTACTAGGAGTGATGGTATTAAATTTAGTAATAGTGTAGTATAGTTTCTCACATGTTCATACATGCTCCAGTTTCCTCGCAACTGGATGAGCTACAAATTAAAATTTAAACTCTAATAGCGAATTGCTGCTAGTTTGGGACATTATAATCATATTGCATCCACCATTCAACTGTAGAAGAATTTTTTTAAAAGTTAATAAGTAATAGCTTAAAACCTTAAGCTCTAAACACAATTAAAGGTTGAAATGCTCACCTGGTGTCCTTAAGGTTTCTTATGAAAGGGCTGATTCCATTTCAAGTAGCCCATCAACTTTCATGTAAACACCAGGCTCCTCCCATATTTTGTCTTGCAAATTGGGATCTGGATCATCCTCTCAACACATGCATGATATCCCGCCACACTTCTTTGACTAAAGTCTTCATGTCATTATTTTATAAAAGAGACATGGGTTCAAAATATGTCCGGCTGCATGCAAAGATTGATGAAGTTGATCCGTCCACCTTGCATCAATGATCTCAAAAACTCTCCCATATTTCCTGTCATCATAATTAAATGCCTTTTCAATACTTTCTTGGTCCTATCCATGCCCTCACAAATGTATTCCATTGGTGGTTTTTTCTCCCCATCAACTAAACAAAGTACACTAACTAAACGGCCACCAACTTATGTGCTTGAACAATGTCGTTCCAAAATATGGACCAATGATGTGTCTCACAACTTCGTTCCCTAGAGCTTCCTTTGCATAGACACTTGACATAAACAAGGTTTTCAAATTTTTATTTTGCATATAAAAATTATACCAAGTCAAAAAAAAACTGTTGCAAATCTTGTGTTGGCGGATTTTACCAATTTTCTTTGCTCTGTGTATCTCCTCATCGTGTTCGACAACAGCACCCTTTGACTGATATAAGAATATATCTTAATAGTCTTAGCAAAAACTGTTCAAAAACAATTTTTTAGTTAGTAAGTATAGAAAATTAGTATGAAGATTAAAGAGGAAAACTAAATATCAAGTTATTCACCTGTAGAATGCAAGGTTCTCTTGAAAATGTCGCCAAACATCAAGTTGATACAGTGAGCAACACAAAGAGTCTAGAGAATATACAGCAACACTTCCTTCAACATGTCACCCGCTTTCGTATTCTCACTTACGTTATTAGTCACAACTTGTACGACGTTTTCCTTGCTTATTTTCAAGATAGTTTTCGCAAGCAAGTTAAACATTTTATTATAATCAGTAGAAGAGTCAGTAGCATCATAAGATTCAATGAACACACTACCATGGAGAATTCACCAAAACATTAATGCCATTATTCCATTTTTTGCTGTCCATTTATCCATCATAATGGAACATACATAAGTTTCCATTGGACCTTATAATCCTCTACAATCTTGATTGCTTTTTTTTTTTTTTTTGACAGGCAAGTGTTTATATTTCTGTAACACAGTACATGGGATGTACTGAAATCATATTTACGAAAGACCTCAAAATCTACTGTCCTATCCTTATAATGGGTCTAAGACATCAATGATAGGGGAAATATCATTAGAGTTTATCTGTTTACACCAAAAACATAAAGTCAAAATTCAATTCATCTTGACTTGTTGTATAGTATTCTCCATATTCTCAAAAACTCTAATGTTCCTCTCCTTTTATATTGTCCACCATATAGCTATAGGTACAATTCTCCAGTTGTTTCTGTTCTTAGCTTGTACTCCTGCTTCTTCCCAACTATGTAATGCTTTTGTGATTTTCCCTGTCATGGACCAAGATCTGTTTGAGTCTGAGGAATAATCTCCACAGTTGACTTGTGACCTTGCAATGTATAAATATACGAACCACTGGTTCTGCAGTTCCCCCAAAACATCTGGAACATAAAGGGGTCCCCTTTTCCATCAAGTTATCTTGTTTCAGCACTACCTCCTTTGCCAATAACTAGACAAAGCAAGCTACTATGTGTGGAATTTTGGCTTTCCAAATATGTCCCAACGCCATAGGAGTATCTGCTGGTTTGGTTGGTTCATCTTCCTACTTTCTGTTTCCAAGACAAAGCAAGCTACTTCGGTTCATCTTTCCACCTCATTTTTAGACAAACAACTTTTACCTCGTGATAGGGTGAGCTTCATTCCTGGCCAATATCAGCCTATTGCCTCACCAAACTCTGTGTAATTAATATAATTGAAATGTAGCCCTGCATCATACATCCACCTAGCAAAAGGACCTGATTTTTTCCCGTTGCTCTCTAAAATAATAGGTCCACCTTTTCTCTTTTCATTTGGTTTTTGCGAGAAATAGAGATTGAAGGACCCTTGACATTGCTAGAGGTGGATGGTCCACTTCCACTAGTTGAAGGGTTCTTTGACATTTTGAGGGAAGGCCCCATTGGCATACTCACTTCAACATCATCAACAAGATTAATTGTGGATGATTAATGGTTCATTTGAGTTTTAAACTCTGCTTTTCTTGTAAAACTCCCTGATTTCTTATTTCCGTGAATTCGTCCCAGTACTTTTCTTGAAGTAGCTAGAACTTACTTTGAATGTTAAAGCTAGTCAGTAATAAAAATGCTTTTGGAACAGAACACCTATATTTTCAGAAGCTGTTGTAGGAGAGAATGCAGAGGGCGACGAAGTGCAGCCTCCAGAGAGATCTTTCTGGGCTAAATATGTGAGTCTGATTGAATTAGCTTCTTGTAAATATTTCCTGTACTCATCTTTTACTCTTTTCTTGTGATTTTTATTTCAGTGGATGTATTTGATCCCTCTTGGACTCATTGTTATGAATGCTATGACCCAAGCTATGAACATGGCTGAAGAACAGACTGGCGGACAAGCAGGGGCTCAAGGACAACAGGCAATTGGTGCTCAACGTGCACAAAATACTGTGGTACGAAGAAGATGATAGGTTAGCAAGTCAGAAGTTTGTGCAAGTACTTCTGTGGTTTCTTCTTCATTATCGATTTAACTTCCATAGAATCTGAACCCAGGCCCCGTCAACTTCCTGGTTGCCTTCTTCCAGAGAATTTGGCCTCACACAATTAAAGTAGAAATTGTATTAGCCCTTCTTAGGTGTCTAAAAATAATGTTCAAGTAATTTTGACTATTATTAAATTGCAGAAACATGTTAATCTTGAAGTAAGTTTTTCAATTTTGTTTATTGTTTGAGTTTTCTTCTAGTGTCTTTTATGTAATGACTGACTAGTTATCTCATCAAGCTTTGAGTTTCAAAATTGAATTTTACTTTGAAATAGAAGATGCAAAAAACAAAGCACAGTGATTGCTCATCTGAAACATTGACCAACTTTTGTGGGTGCAGTGTGCACTTGTATGTTGTTCTTGTACGAGACAGCACAGATGTGTTTATTGTCTTTGATGTTTTTTATTTCATTGCTCTGGAAAGATAACATATATCTTTATAGGTCGTTTCATCTCTTCTAGTATCTGTTTTTAGAGTTATAATGGTGCAGGGTCATGTCTGTTTTGAGAAAAGGATTGATGATTGCAGTCCAAACAGTTGGTGTGTTCGCTTAGAAAGATAGGGAGGGCATGGGGTGTGTATTGTTGTGTTAGTGTATGGTGCAAGGCCTGAGCGTATGCATTCTGCTAGTGGAGCTTTGGTTGTTACAAAAAGAGGAGATTCAGTGTTTCGTATTTGAAATCATTTTCCTTGTGCAAAAGCATATGATGTTTCCTCCTGTCCAAGACCCATCTTTACTTAGAAGAGAAAAATTTCCTCTTTGTGCAAATGCATTCTACAATTGATGCTCTTTATTAGAAGCAAAGAAGATTTGGGTTGATTCTGGCATTCACTTTTTTTTTTTTTATAATAATTATTACTGCACACACACAGGTATATTATAAGCAATAAGTAGAGGTTTGGACTTATATCTATTAACTAAATTAAGCTATTACAAATTATTTCCGTGAGTCGAGTATGAATGGCACACACTACTACAATATAAACAAAACTTAAATTTTAAAGGCTTAAGTCATATACCGCCCCTCAAAGTAGTCCGCATAATTCATTTAGACATCTCAACTGAGACTTGTACCTATTGAGCACCTAAATTGTTTAAAACATGTACCTATTAGATACAGAATGCTGATATGGAAAAAAATGTGTATTGCACTTCCATGAAGCGCGTGAAAAGACTTAAAATAGTGTCTTTTTTATTCTTCTTTTTACATTTTTTCTTCTTTTATTGACACTTGCATTATAATTAACTTAAAATATATTTTCTTCTTTATTTACACTTTTTTTCAAAAAAGAAAACACTCCACTCTCTATCTATCATCTTCTTCATAATTTAGTTTACAAAACTTTCTTCATTTTAGCTCCAACACTATTTTTTTTCTTTTTTTATATACAAAAATTTATATCTTCCAAATATGAAGATAAATGAAATCAACTATAAAGATTCAGATTTGAAAGAAAGTCTTCGTATGATTTATTTCAAAATCTCATAAAGACAAGGAACAAGTATGAAGAAGATAAAAAAAAAGATAAATGACTTTTACGTATAAAAATAGTTAGCCAATATTTATTTATCACAATTTTCGAACAAAGATTTTTACTCAAATTCATATGTGGTCATTAAATTTATCAAAAATGATATAAAAAAATAATTTTGGGGTTATCAATTTTATTTTGTCATCGATGTAGAATTGAATAACCGACAACAAAATTTTTTTTCTTCTTCACTCTTAGTATGAAAAAAAATTAATCTTGATGTTATTTGAAAAAAATAAAATTTTGTAATTTGAGAAAAAAATGTGTTTTGGGGAAGAAATGAAGATGAAAGGGGGTTGGGGTGGGGTGGGGTAAGGTGGGTTAGAATAGGTTGACATTTTCATTATTTTTTTTTAAAAAAAATTAGATATTAAATATGTTTTTTTAAATAATTTTTGGGCCCAATGGCAAATGTTATTTTTTAATTAGTCACATTGTCACGTCACCGCAAGTGTATCGCACACTCTTCACATTTTTTGTTGATTATTAAAAAATGTCTAATAGAAATGATTATTATATAGGTAAAAGTGTTCAATTGGTACTAGTATTAGTTGAAGTGTCTAAGTGAATTATGCGGATAATTTTAAGGGGCTATTGATGACTTAAGCCAATTTCAAACATGCTATGGAATTTCATGACACGAGACATTGTAGGCTATGCCTCTGCGAACAATCATATTGAGATTTGACTAATGTATTTGGCGTAAGGTAAAGACTCCTAACTGAGTCTAAAAATATCCATGTGGTTTACTATGAACTTTTTTAACTCACTAAATAGGCGTTTGGAGTTTATTGAAAAAAGCCGAATGATTTATCGTTTAATTTTGAGGGTGTAAACGAGATGGTCATGGTTTTGGTTTTTAAAATTTTGTGGGATTTAATGATTTTGAATTAAAATATAGTACTCCTTAAGAATGTCATATGACTTCTTTCAAGGAGCCTTTTCTCATAGGGTTAAGAGTATTTATTATCTTTTTCCCTTTGATTTATTGCTTGATAAATTTACTAGAATTTTTCAACAACTTACTTGCCTATATAAGTTAACCTAGTACGTATGAAATTAGTATTATCAGGAAAACATTATAATTTCCAGTAAAGCAATCAATTAAACATATTTATGTCCTAATTTAGAATTTGTTCTCCAACGTACAGGTTCAAAACTTGCCTTGTTAAATTGTCGTCTGGAATTTCACTTTAAAGTTTGATTAGATTTGCAGATGGTTTAATTATTGGTTAGACAATCAAATAATTACATAATTAAACCATTGCGATAAATCGAAAACAAATCAAGCCTCAAACTACGTACCGCAACCTTATAACATAAAAGAAGAAAGAAAACGTTATAGTCACTAGTTTTGGCCTGGTTTCCCTTCAAATCATATTTCACATGTACTTATATGACCAAAACATCCGACTTAACCAAAATAGGGTTAGACATGACCGGAAAAGGCTTGCCACGATGTATGACAGGCAGTGCCAAGAGACTTTCTTCGGAAGAACTTTTTCATCATGCAGCCATCCTACCATGCTACAACACTATTGATGAGTAGCAGATTTTCACTCATTTTAGTTCAATTATTAGTGTCATCAATGTCTAATTATGTTCTATTTTGATGATATTTTACAACTATGAAGGCTAAAGGACAAGGTCACTATGAAATGAATGAAAAAAGAGGTCAAAAACACTGAAAAGTAGAAATTACCGAGCTATTGATTACCTAAACAAAAATGCAAATTGCCTAATAGGTTGATTATCGTCGAAGCTCACAGTATTTGTTGTCCAAATATCAAGGCAGATTGGCAAAGAGAGGTCACATCAGCGATGCGCCGAACTAATAAAGGCGAACCCAAATTCATTGCCGAAAGTGACATATTGCTGAGTGAAAACGAACGCTAAATTAGACAAACAAGGTGAATTTAGCGACTCACTAATAGTAAAAGGCGTATTCTATCGAGTCCAACTATTGAAGTTCAAACACCTGAAGCCAATAAAGGGCGAGTTGAAAGTTAAAACGATGATTCACTAATGAGTTCGACAAGCGCGACTAATGATACTGAATGGGGTGCAAAAGATATTTTTGGGAAAATATAAATTGCTTAAAGAGAGGGAAATTGGATCATTTATCAGTTTTTATTTTTTAAAGGCATATAATACATAAACATGATTCTTAACTTGGCGTCAGCTGACAATTATGACATTTAACTTTGGATGTACACAAGTAGACACTTAAACCTATATAAAATTAAATAAATGAACATACATGACAATTTTGTGTCCTACGTGGCGTGCTACATATATTATGTCATGTAGGAAATGTATGTCGACTTGTTCAATTTTACATAAGTTGAAGTGCCTACTTGTGTACACTCAGAGTTGGAGGGCACAATTGTCGATGAAGCCAAGTTAAGGGTCATATCTATGTATTATGTCTTCTTTAAATAGTTAGAAAAAGAATATTTGTCACGACCCAAGTGTACCCCCTAGATATAACATGCATATAGAAACATGAAGACTCCATATAAGTCGCTTAGTCCTCATAACATAAAGTAGTAGAACAATAAAGAGTAAAACAACATTTAAGTCCAAAACAATTTTATAGAAAAGTGGAAGTGTAATTCATGTCTCAACATAGCCATCTATTACAATCGAATGAAAGTGGGCCTAGTCCATACATCATGTTCAAAAAGGAAATATGAAAGTGAAACTACAATTAGGAAAATCCATCCTCGAACCATAAGGATTCACCAAGCTCGGAAAGAGATCAAAGTCGAAGCTCTAGCCACTAGAATAGAAACCCTGCTTGTCGGACCCTACATTTGGGAGAATGTAGGCAAGATTATGTGTTAGTATAAAAATGTACTAAGCATGATAGTAATGCATAAAAGCATTTAAAATATAAATTAGTTGTTTTATTTACGAAAAAAATATTATGTTTTAAGACTTGTTTTAGAGTTGCCACTTAATTTTTTTAGAAAAATCAAGAAAATTGTTCTTCCAATTGACTAAAACAGGAAATCATTTGAAAGATTTTAAAAGGGGATTCGGGGGTTCATATTTACATTTTTTAGGAAGGTGTTTAAGGCACCTAAAATACCCACTAATGCGGTTTTTCGACAACTAACTTTGTTTGGCTAAAACTTAACTTATTGCAATTCATTTTAAAATCCTTGAAATACCAACTTACTATCTAAGTGAGATTTAAGTTTATTTAAATACTTATTTACACTTGGTTGATTTAATTTAAATGGTTGAATGAGGTGGCGTCTTGCGGGGATTTTGAATTTTCCGACCCTAAGACTAACGATAGATATCGACAAACAAAGAAATAAATGCGGTAAGTAAAAAGAGATAGAAAGAGAGAGAGAGAGAGAGAGAGAGAGAGAGAGAGTCGGGTCCAAATTCGATTTCTGTCCTCCTGGACCGATATTTGAACCCATTTCGTTTTATGTTTTGAGCCTTAGGCCCATTTCTTCACTTGTCCTAAAATTCTAACAATAATAATAAATAAATAAAATAAGAAAAAGGCTTTCGCCCAAAAACAATAAAATACAAAATTCTAAGAAATAAATTTGAGCCCTATGACCCACTCTCTTCCTCTTCTTTCACTTCAGGACCTGTACGTCGATTTTTGATTAGATGACTTGATGAAAGAAATTTGAGCGACTCTCTCGAAATGCAAGGGGGAGATGATATGAGTTCGCTCCTTGAATAAAAGAGATTCACGGATGAAAACCATACCTTAATTGATGCAAAGCCACTAAATTGAATGCAAATTGATGCAGAAAATAAGCTTCAAGCTCCAATCTCTCTTCAAGCTTCAGTGGTGGTTTAGAAGTTCTTGCCTAGGGTTTGGGGTTTTAATTTTGAAATAATGAACTCATCTAAGTTTTCAAGACTTATAAACCCATTTAAAATATCCAAAATTACCTTAATAAACCGCCCAACTGTCACGACCCAAAACCGAGCCGCGACTGGCACCCACATTTGCCCTCCTATGTGAGCGAACCAACCAATCTAACCCTTACCATTTCAATATAATATCAACAAAAAGTAATGCGAAAGACTTAAACTCATTAATAAAAAAAACCAATTCAATAACTATTAAGATTCAACATCTATTATTTCCCAAAATCTGGAAGTCATCATCACAAGAACATCTATCCTCAAATTTCTAAACTAAAAATGTCTAAGAAGCTAAAACAAATAAAAGCTAGTCCATGCCGAAAGTTCAAGGCATCAAGACTTGAAGAAGAAGATCCAGTCCAAGCTAGAAGCATTAGCTCACCCTGAATTTTCGATGTAGTGAAGACTGGCTAGAATTACTGTTGAGTCGAAGACGACGGCACGTTTGCTGCACTCCACAAATACAAAAGAAGAAAACATAAAAGTAGGGGTCAGTACAAAACACGGGTACTGAGTAGGTATCATCGGCCAACTCAAAATAGAAAACAATATATACCAAGTAATATCATAAAATCAACTATGATACTCAACATGTAGCAACAACAAGTACTATATCATTACAATTATCGTCAAGTTCCACACATGAGGACTCAAGCCTCAATACCATACTCATTTAGGAATTAGATTCATTAGATGAGTATATTAACATCTTTCAAGATTCATAATTTATTCCCCCCTCTGTCGGTACGTGACACCGCTCCATATACTATCCTGGTGTCGGAACGTGACACTCCAATCCTCATTCTATCCTGGTACCGGAACGTGGCACCCGATCCATAAACTATCCTGGTGTCGGAACGTGACACTCCGATCCTCATTCTATCCTGGTACCAGAACGTGGCACCCGATCCATATACTATCCTGGTGTCGGAACGTGACACTCCGATCCTCATTCTATCCTGGTACCGAAACGTGGCACCCGATCCTCTATTTCTATCCTGGTACCGGACGTTGCACCCGATCCCCTAATCTCACCACTTTCGTTCATCAAACCTTCTTTTATACCAAGGCATCATCATTAATAAAGTAGATTAGGTTTCTTTTCAAGATTTGGGATTCAATAACTTCATCATGCTTAATATAATCACAATTACATAATCATATTCATGCAAGCATATAATTAAGCACATAGCAGGGTTTACAATACTATCAATACATATCATGCGCTATTAAGATTTTACTACGAATAGTATGAAATAACCATAACCTACCTCCACCGAAGATTAGTGATCAAGAAAGCAAATTCCCAAGCTTTATGTTTTCCTCTTCGTTTCTCCTCTCTCGTTCAATCGATCCTCTCTCTTGTTCTTTCTATTTTTCTTATTCAAACCCTCTTTATTTTACCCTAATTAGCATGTAATTAAGAATAAAAGATGGCAATAATAACCCACTAATTAACTTAAGGTTACCTCTTTTAACCCCCAAGTAATTAGACTTATTAACCTTAACCCTCTAACTTTATAATTAAAGTAGGAATAGTCCAAAACGTCCCTTAAATCACCTAAATAAATTCGACCCAGACTGGGATTATGCAACCTGTGATGGCCCGTCGTGCCTGCGACGGTCCGTCCTGCGGTCGTCGCAAGTTCAGAGACTCAATTCCACCAAAGAGTCTGTGACGGTCCATCACGCCTGTGACGGTCCGTCCTGCCATTCCGTTACGAAGTTCAGAGAGTCGATTTTCAGTACCCAATTTGAATTTCTAAGTGTTTTGAAACGAGACCCTGCGACGGTCCGTCGTGCCTATGACGGTTCGTCGTGGGGTCCGTCGTCTCAGCCAGTTTTTTCCAGAAATAATATCTGCTGCTCAAAACGACTAAACAGGTCGTTACAATAGATACCAATTTACCCATCGTTCGTCCTCGAACGATCACAAGAAGAAAACAAGGGAGAAGGGGTACCCGAGTCTTTAAACAGGTGTGGGTATCTTTCTTGCATATCTGCCTCTTCTCCCAAGTGGTTCTTTCTTAACCGGTCGATTCTTCCATTGCACCTTGATGATGCAATCTCCCTTGACCTCAACTTGCAAACTTCTCTATCTAAAATAGCAACAGGCTCCTCCTCATAAGACAAATTCTCATCAAGCAAAACTGAATCCCAACGGATAATGTAGTTTCCATCCCCATGGTATCTTTTAAACATAGACACATGGAATAGCGGATGTACTCCGGACAGCCCTGGGGGAAAGGCTAGCTCATAAGCCACCTCCCCTACTCGCTTAAGTACTTCAAATGGTCCAATGTACCTCGGGCTTAGCTTACCTCTTTTACCAAACCGCATCACCCCTTTCATTGGCGAAACTTTCAACAAGACTTGTTCACCCTCCATGAACTCTAAGTCTCTAACCTTTCGATCTGCATATTCTTTTTGCCTACTTTGCGCCGCTAGAAGCTTTTCTTGAATAGATTTCACTTTCTCTATCGAATCCCTGAAAAGGTCAGTACCCCAACGTCTAGCCTCAAATGCATCAAACCACCCAATGGGAGACCTACATCTCCTACCATACAATGCTTCAAATGGGGCCATGTCAATACTTGAGTGATAACTATTATTGTATGAAAACTCCGCTAAGGGTAAGAAGTTATCCCATTGACCACCAAATTCTATCACACATGCACGAAGCATATCCTCCAACACTTGAATCGTTCGCTCAGACTGACCATCGGTTTGAGGGTGAAATGCGGTACTACGGTCCAACCTAGTACCCAATTCCGCATGCAGTGTTTTCCAAAACTTAGAAGTAAACTGCGTACCTCTATCTGATATGATGGAGACTGGAACCCCATGCAACCGAACAATTTCTGAGATATAGATTTTGGCTAACTTCTCGGCATTGTAAGTCACCTTGACTGGAATGAAATGAGCAGACTTAGTTAACCTATCGACAATCACCCAAATAGAGTCATACTTACCCATTGTCTTTGGAAGACCAACCACAAAATCCATTGCAATTCTCTCCCACTTCCATTCAGGAATGGGCATTCTCTGAAGTGTCCCTCCGGGCCTCTGGAGTTCATACTTTACTTGTTGACAGTTTGGGCATTTGGCAATAAAATCAACAATATCACGCTTCATTCTACTCCACCAAAAGTGTTGCTTTAGGTCACGATACATCTTGGTTGCACCAGGGTGTATAGAATACCTTGAACTATGAGCCTCTGTCAGAATAGTGTTGATCAAATCATCGACGCGGGTACACATTACCCTTCCCTTAATCCTAAAAAACACCTTCCTCATCGATTGTTGCTTCTTTAGCCTCTCCTTGAACACACTTATCTCGGATCCGGATCAATTCTCATCATCAAACTGCTTCCCTTAATCTGTCAAGGAAGGAAGATCTTGCCTCCACACAAGCTAACAATCCTCCTTTCTCATTTACTTCTAACCTCATAAGTTCATTAGCCAGAATCTGAACTCTCTAGCCAATGGGCGTCTAGAAGCTTGCAAGTGAGCTAGACTTCCCATGCTTCCCGCCTTTCTACTTAAAGCATCTGCCACAACATTCGCCTTCCCGGATGATACAAAATAGTGATGTCGTAGTCCTTCAGTAGTTCCATCCATCTCCTGTGTCTCAAGTTCAAATCTTTCTGAGTAAAGACATACTGTAGGCTCCGATGATCCGTGTATACTTCACACTTAACCCGATATAGATAGTGTCTCCATTGCTTTAATGCAAACACTACCGCAACCAATTCCAAATCATGGGTCGGATAGTTACGTTCATGCACCTTTAATTGCTCGAAGCATAGGCAATTACACTCTTCTCTTGCATTAGCACTGCACCCAAACCAAATAGGATGCATCACAATAAACAATGAAGTTCTTACCTCTCTACTGGCAAGGTAAGGAAGGTGCGGTAGTCAACAAAGTCTTGAGTTTCTGAAAGCTTTCTTCGCACTCATCCGACCATACAAATGGAACATTCTGCTTAGTCAAGTTCGTCAATTGAGAAGCAATAGAAGAGAATCCCTTGAAAAATCGGCGGTAGTAGCTAGCTAACCCAACAAAGCTCCTTATTTCTGAGACATTAGTAGGTCTTACCCAATTCTTCACTGTCTCAATCTTAGAGGGATCCACCATCACTCCATCCTTAGAAACCACGTGCCCCAAGAAGGACACTGATCTAGCCAAAACTCACACTTAGAGAACTTGGCATAAAGCTTTTTCTCCCTCAACATTTCCAATACAATTCTCAAATGCTCCTCATGTTCCTCCTTACTTTTAGAGTATATCAGTATATCATCAATAAATACGATCACAAAGAGATCTAGATATGGCTTAAAAATCCCGTTCATCAAGCTCATGAACGTAGAAGGGGAATTCGTAAGACCAAAAGACATCACTACAAATTCGTAGTGCCCATACCTGGTTCGAAAAGCAGTCTTTGGCACATCCGTTGCCCGTATTTTCAATTGATGATAGCCGGATCTCAAGTCAATCTTAGAGAAGACACAAGCACCTTGTAACTGATCGAACAAGTCGTCAATGCGAGGAAGAGGATACTTGTTCTTAATAGTTACCTTGTTCAACTGCCGGTAGTCTATGCACATCCGAAAACTCCCATCCTTCTTCTTCACAAACAAAACCGGAGCACCCCAAGGAGATGCACTTGGTCTAATGAAGCCTTTGCTCAACAACTCTTGAAGTTGGGACTTTAACTCTCTTAACTCCGTGGGAGCCATTCTATAAGGGGGTATAGAAATGGGGCGAGTACCCGGTTCAAGATCAATACAGAAGCCAATATCCCTATCTTGTGGCATACCAGGAAGATCTGCAGGGAACACATCCAAAAACTCACGGACTACCGAAACCGACTCTATCGATGGTACTTGGGTAGTGTCATCCTTGAGATGTGCCAAGAAAGCTAAACAACCCTTACTAACCATTCTCTTAGCACGAAGAAAGGACACGATTCGAATCGGATTGGAAGTGTAGTCACCCTCCCACACTAACGGATCTGTCCCAGGCTTGGCTAACGTCACAGTTTTAGCATTACAATCAAAGTCAACCATTTCTAAGATAACCAAATCTACATAAGTGTTGCTCCCCACAAAATTCACCAAACAAGACCTATGTACCTTTTCAACTACCACAGACTCACCCACCAGAGTAGAAACACGAATAGGCATATCAAGTAATTCACAATCTAAATTTAGACCATTAGCAAATGAGGAAGATACATAAGAAAATGTGGATCCGGGATCAAACAATACAGAAGCCATGCAATCACAAACCAAAAGATTACCTGTGATAACAACATCAGATGTCTCCGCCTCCGATCTCCCAGGGAAAGCATAACAATGGGCCCTTTCGTTTGTTTGCCCGTTGCACCTACCATGTTGTAATGTAGTGGCTCCAGTTTGCCCATCACCTCGGCCGTTTTGGTGACCACCATTACCTCGACCACTGCGTCCTCCAGAATGATGGCCTCTTCCATAACCACCTCTACCTCTAACCATTGGAGGTCTGTAACTCTGTTTTGGACAATAACTCTTAATGTGTCCAGTCTCCCCACATCCATAACATTCTCTGGATTCAAGCATCGGCCTCTCAGAGAAGTGTTGACCGGTCTGAGGTGGACCCCCAACTACAGTTTGTAGTGAAGACTGAATTGGTCGGACTGAGTAACCTCCGGAACCCTGTCCTCTAGAATAGGAACCATTAAACTCACCTCCCTTTCGAAACTTTTTGATGTCGACGCCATGGTGAAGTCATCTGGCTTCACTCCTTCCACCTGTATTACGAAATCTACCACTTCCTGAAAGGATTTCGCTGTAGCCGCTACCTGTAAGGCCGAAATCCGCAACTCTGACCTCAACCCCTTCACAAAACGGCGAATCCGCTCTTGTGGACTGAAACAAAGTTGGGTGGCATATCTGGATAGTGCGCGAAACCTAGCCTCATAAGCAGTAACCGACATCCTACCTTGCTCTAGGCTCAAGAAATCATCTCTTTTCCTATCCCTCAAAGTTCGGGGGATATACTTCTCATAAACAAGCTAGAGAATGAGGCCCAAGTCATAGGTGGTGCCTCTGTTGTTGACACTCTACATGTGACCGCCACCACATTTTGGCGTTTCCTTGGAACTGATAAGTCACAAACTCAACACCAAACCGTTTACTACTATACCCATCTTGTGTAGTAGCTCATGACAGTCAACCAGAAAATCGTAGGCATCCTCCGATTCAGCACCCTTGAAGATTGGAGGTTTTAAATTCAAGAACTTACTGAAAAGTTCATGCTGATCGTTTGTCATTATGGCCCCGTAGTCAACCGAGGAAAAGTGCCTATTTCCAATGAGGCATCCATACGGGGAGCCCCAGCAGCGGCATGTCGTACCTCTGAAACCGGAGGTGGGTGTTGGTGCAGAAAAACTAGAGGTGCCTGACCCTGATCAGATAACCCGCTAAGATAAGCAAGAACCTGATTGATCATCTCTGGGGTAGGTTGGGGTGGCAATTCCTCATTTTGCACTTGTTCATTCTCCCTTCCTCACCCTCTCTTACTACTTCCTCAGTCTGTGGAGGGTCACCGCCCTAGCATCAGATGGGCTAGGTACTCGTCCTCTCCCTCTAGAGGACGTCCCCCACGACCTCTACCACGGCCTCTTGCCACTGCTCTCCCTCGAGCCACAGCCCCAGTGGCTGGCTCAGTCGTTTCTTGTCTTGCCGGTGTTGGTGTTGGTGCAGTCGTTGCTCTAGTTCTAACCATCTGCGAAAAGAGTGAAGATGGTCAGATACCAATTTGTATCACCTAGATACCAATTGGATTCAAGTAATAGCTCGAAAGAATGAAAGAAAGAAAGAATGGAATTTTCCTAAAGTCTTATAGCCTCTCAAAGAAAAGTAAAGGCGTCCCCCTACCGTTCCTTAAGACTCTACTAGACTTGTTCTTGTGTGATGAGACCAACGAACCTAATGCTCTGATACCAAGTTTGTCACGACCCAAAACCGAGCCGCGACTGGCACCCACATTTGCCCTCCTATGTGAGTGAACCAACCAATCTAACCCTTATCATTTCAATATAATATCAACAGAAAGTAATGCGGAAGACTTAAACTCATTAATAAAAAAAACCAATTCAATAACTATTAAAATTCAACATCTATTATTTCCCAAAATCTGGAACTCATCATCACAGGAACATCTATCCTCAAATTTCTAAACTAAAAATGTCTAAGAAGCTAAAACAAATAAAAGCTAGTCCATGCCGAAAGTTCAAGGCATCAAGACTTGAAGAAGAAGATCCAGTCCAAGCTAGAAACATATTAGCTCACCTTGAATTTCCGATGTAGTGAAGACTGGCTAGAATTACTGTTGAGTCGAAGACGACGGCACGTTTGCTGCACTCCACAAATACAAAGAAGAAAACATAAAAGTAGGGGTCAGTACAAAACACGGGTACTGAGTAGGTATCATCGGCCAACTCAAAATAGAAAACAATATATACCAAGTAATATCATAAAATCAACTATGATACTCAACATGTAGCAACAACAAGTACTATATCATTATAATTACCGTCAAGTTCACACATGAGGACTTAAGCCTCAATACCATACTCATTTGGGAATTAGATTCATTAGATTGAGTATATTAGCATCTTTCAAGATTCATTATATTTATTCCCCTCGTGTCAGAAAGTGACACTCCGCTCCATATACTATCCTGGTGTCGGAACGTGACACTCCGATCCTCATTCTATCCTGGTACCGTGAAGGCCCAGAACGTGGCCCCCGATCCATATACTATCCTGGTGTCGGAACGTGACACTCCGATCCTCATTCTATCCTGGTACCGGAACGTGGCACCCGATCCATATACTATCCTGGTGTCGGAACGTGACACTCCGATCCTCATTCTATCCTGGTACCGGAACGTGGCACCCGATCCTCTATTTCTATCCTGGTACCGGAACGTGGCACCCGATCCCCTAATATCACCACTTTCGTTCATCAAGCCTTCTTTTATACCAAGGCATCATCATTAACAAAGTAGATTAGGGTTTCTTTTCAAGATTTGGGATTCAATAACTTCATCATGCTTAATATAATCACAATTATATAATCATATTCATGCAAGCATACAATTAAGCACATAGCAGGGTTTACAATACTATCAATACATATCATTCGCTATTAAGAGTTTACTACGAATAGCATGAAATAACCATAACCTACCTCCACCGAAGATTAGTGATCAAGCAAGCAAATTCCCAACCTTTTTGTTTTCCTCTTCGTTTCTCCTCTCTCGTTCAATCGATCCTCTCTCTTGTTCTTTCTATTTTTCTATTCAAACCCTCTTTCTTTACCCTAATTAGCATGTAATTAAGAATAAAAGATGTCAATAATAACCCACTAATTAACTTAAGGTTACCTCTTTAACCCCCAAGTAATTAGACTTATTAACCTTAACCCTCTAACTTTATAATTAAAGTAGGAATAGTCCAAAACGTCCCTTAATCACTTAAAGAAATCCGACCCAGACTGGGATTATGCAACCTGTGACGGCCCGTCGTGCCTGCGACGGTCCGTCCTGCAGGTCGTCGCAAAGTTCAGAGACTCAATTTCCACCAAAGAGTCTGTGACGGTCCGTCGCGCCTGTGACGGTCCGTCCTGCCATTCAGTTACGAAGTTCAGAGAGTTTTAGTACCCAATTTCAGAATTTCTAAGTGTTTTGAAACGAGACCCTGCGACGGTCCGTCGTGCCTATGACGGTCCGTCGTGGGGTCCGTCGTCTCAGCCAGTTTTCCAGAAATAAAATCTGCTGCTCAAAACGACTAAACAGGTCGTTACACCAACTTATTTTTAGAAAGCTAGATGAATTACCTAAATACCCCCAGCCTTGGCCGAGACTCTGCAAAAAACTGCATGTCTCATCGACAGCCAACATCGACGCCATGTAGACCAATCGGCGGGTCGTGCTGGCAACCGTCAATTGGGTCAAAGACTTACAAATGGGAGCTTTAGCTCTTGCCACCAAGTATCAACCTACGCCCTCCATCAACACTCGTTGACTGACCTACTGGGCATCGATTGCCTCCGTTTGTGGGCCTGGTTTTGACAGTTTTGGCTCACAAGTTGGGTCTTTCTCAAGGACCCTATGGTTGGTCGTTGGAGAATTTCGGTCGGACGTTTCCAACCCAAATATACTCGTACACATGTCAGGAATCACTCACATCAATTTCAACCAAAACGAACACGTAAAACATGCAAAGGCACACCTAAACGTACAAGCATGTCTCAAGGCAAACCTTTCAAATGTCATGGACTTTCTTGTATGTTTAACCTCTAAACATCACCAAACTTTAGACACTACCTCAAAAGAAACATTATAACCATTTTAGGACTTTCAAACCTCATGACACACGTGTAGGCTCTAATTTCACCTAAGTCGTTTTAGAGATGTTACAAAGAGGAGCCTGTAGCTATTCTAGATTTGGAGGTCCGCATATTGAGTTCAAAGGAGATTGCATCTATCAAGGTTCAGTGGAAAAATTGGTCGGTTGAAGAGTCAACTTGGGAGAGTGAGAGTGATATGCAAAAAAGATATTCATATCTTTTTATTTATTCAGGTACTCTTTCTTACCTTTGCTTTCTTTGATCGTTCGAGGACAAACAATCGATAAATTGGTATCTAATGTAACGACTCATTTGGTTGTTTTGAGTACTAGAGCATTTTATTTCATAAAAGACTCTTTTGATAGATTCTAAATGGGTATTATGGACTATTAGTAGTTACAATTAAGAAATTAGTGGGATAGTTTTAATAATTAAGTTAGTTGGTGATTAAACATAATAGCACTAATCTTTTATAATTGGTTTTATATAATAATTAGAAAGTAAATATTTTATAGAAAAAATAAGAATTTAGGCGAGGAAACATAACTGCATCAAACACGAAGCAGTTGTTCATCAGGTAATCAAGCTTAATTTGGGTACTGGATATATTTGCATGATCGATTATTGTTATTATTTTATTACAGTATTGAATTGGAAAAGAGTGTGATTCAATAAACACTAGCAATTTGTCGTGTTGGACTGTATAGTTATTTCCAATTTATATTATTATTATTATTGTTATTTTAATGATTGGGAAAGGAAAGGAAAATATATATTATATATTAGTATTATGTTGTCTTCAAAAGAGATTAATGTAATGTGCTGATTGCAAAAGACAAAATGTAATTTAAAAATTGGAAAGGGCAAAGTGGAGGTGTGATGATTGGTCAGGTGTTAAGTACTAGAATTGACTTTAATTGTCTATCGATATTATATTCTACAAGTGAGAACATTAAATGGGCATATGGATATTAATTGTTATCAGGTGCAGGTTTGAGTGAAAAGTTAGGCCAAACAGAGTAATGATAGGTAGCTCACATTAATTTCTACATGTTAAAATTTGGATTGGGTCACGGGGTTGTTAAATTGTTTTCTCGATTGTTTCTGTTCATAGTTAGGGTAACTGTTGGTGGTACTTACGTAAAGGTTTCAATTTTTCTATATTTATCTAGCTATGACTCAAGTGTGAGAGATAGGAAATTAAATATTTGGTGTATCCAATTATTTAAAATTAATCAAAGTTATGATAATCGAAGAAATTGAGAGTTATTCTTAGATTTGAACTTAAGAAAACTGATTTTAGAATGAATGAGTTTTTGGCTCTAGGATAGACATAAAATAATATGAGTGTTTGTTAACTCAATAACTTACAAATTGTGCATATATATATGATAAATTGGTAAGATCGGATGCATTGAGAAGGAAAAGACATTGGAGAAGTAGTTTGCTTGTCTTCGATTCTTTGGTAGAGATAGGTTATGATTTATTCTATTTGATAGATAGACTCTTAATAGTGATTGATGTGCAATTGAGTGATATTGTGATGTTCGATATGTACTTGATTGTGTGGTTGTTGGCTTGATTGTGTAGTTTCGGTCTGATCTGAAATCCTGAGAACGTGAAAATTATAATCTTGAACCTCTCTATCGAAGTGATGCCTTGAATAAAGAAGGCTTGCTGAAATATTATTAATGAATTGAAAAATGTTGATACTAAATAATAAATTAATGATATTATTAGACCGGAGTGTCATATTCTGACACGGTATTCTTAGATCGAAGTGTGACGTTTCGACACGGTATAACTGGATCAGAGTGTGATGTTCCGACACTATTTTTTTGGATGAGAGTGTCACGTTCCGACACAGTGCAGTTGGATTCGAATGTCACATTACGACATGGTAACATAAAAGGAAAAATATATTGAATTAACTTAATGTACTCAATCTCAAAGTACTCACTTCCTAAATGAGCATGGTGCGGAGGCATGACTCCCCATATGTGTGCTGGATATTGTGAGTGATTGTGTACTAGCTTTCGTTGTCACTTGTTCATGTTGTTTGTTGCTTGTCACCTGTTGAGTGTCATAGCCAATCTTATACTATTGTTCATTGTATATTAGTTTCTATTTTGGGTTGTGATACCTACTCAGTACGTGTTCCTTGTACTGACCCCTACTTGTGTTTGCTTCTTTTTCTTTTGTGAAGTGCAGCAAGTGTACTATTGACTTCGACTCGCCCTCAGCTCTAGCGAGTCTCCAACACATAAAATTTTGGGGTGAACTATTATTTCTAGCTCGTGCTCGATTCTCTCATTCATGACATAATGTTCTTAAATTTCGCACATGGATCATCTTATTTACTTATTTTGGCATCTTCAATACTTTTAGACTTGGTAATTGAGAACGGATGTCCTTGATGTGATGACTTTCAGATTGTGGGGATAATAAGTGTTAAGGCTTTAGAAGTTTATTTAATTGGTTACTTTAATAAGTTTTGAGCTTCTACATTTAATTGGTATTCATAGTTGAATTATTGATATATGTTTTGTTTTAAAAATTTCTTGGTTCGCTCACTTATGAGGTTAAGTGTGGGTGCCACTCCAGACTCGTTTTGGGTCGTGACATTTTCTCATGATTGTAAGTTTTTTTTTTTTAAATTAAACTCAAAACATTTTAAAATAATATTTTTTTAAAGTTAGAATATCTGGTTAACTTGATAATACATTTGTGACATACATAATAGTTAAATTTAAATATAAATACCTATCAAAATATAAATGTATATATATGCATTAATGAAAATCTTTATCTCATAAATTAATTATTAAACGAATAATAAAAATTAAACTAATAAAAACTTCAATTGGCGTTGTTAAAAGTTATATATACTTTTCTTCGTCTAAAATATTGACAAATTAACAAATAATATGTAAGTAAAACAAAAGAGCAGTGTTTATATAATAATTACTATTTCAAAGAAAACTTCATGAGATTCTACATAACATAAGTAACATTGATAAATAAGTCATTCTTTTGTCTTGATCATAAAAACAAATTGTGACAATTCTCTAAATTTTAAAAATGATATTCAGAAGAGAAATGATTAGCAAAAATAAATGAATTTAGAGTACATCATGTCAACTCTATATGTTGGAAATTACATACTAATATATATATATATATATATATATATAATATATATATATATATATAATATATATATATATATATATATATATATAATATATATATATATATATATATATATATATGAACAAAAAAAATTATTATATCATCAAAAATATTTTTCTCAAGTACTCGAGGTTAGAATATACAATCTTAGGGTAGAACGACTTACTTTATCAGAATAGTGGTACCTCATATTCCGTTAAATTTCGAATTCACTCAATGTCAATAAATCACACAAAATTTTTTAGAATGCAAGAAGAAGACGAGTAGAAGATTCAAAAAATTGTGATTGAAAAATGAGATGAAGTCATATATCATTCTGCCTTGAAATTTTAAAGAACAAAGAATTCTAAATGTCTCTGCAACGCGAAGTGATCTCTTTGTTTTGGTCACCCGCTTTTTAAGTCAAATTTGAACTGTTTAAAATGTCCATTAAGTGCAGGGGTTTTTGGGTAATTTGGGGATGACTAATGGATGATTATTGATTCTTTTTAATCCCCTATACTTACAAATCAGAGCTAAACCCTCAACTGAAAACAGAACCTCTCCATTTCTTCCATCAAAAAACCTCCATTGATGAGGGTTTGAAGCTTAAAGTAAGAAAACTGATATACCAAGCATTACTTCATCAATTTAGTGGGATTTTATTCACATAAGTTATGGTTTTCATCCATGAATATCTTTTCATTAAGGAACCAATCTTCAAAGTGGTTTTCTAAGTCTTTCTCAAAAGATGAACTTTTAAATTGTAATCTACCCATGGGTTATTGCATAAAATGTTTTGAATCATTGTATTATGATTTAGTTCATGTTAAGTTGATGATTTCAACCTAAAAATCCATGAACCCATGCAAACCATGCAATTCTAGTTTTGATTATTGTAATAGCGTAAAAACAAACTAAGGTGAATAAGAGATTTGTTAATGTTTCATCAGTTAATTTTGTATAAAATTGTTTATAATGATTTCCTTCGGATGTGTATGAATTTTGGTAAAGTTTGGATGTTAAACATCCGAGAACGCTTATGATGTTCGAAAGGTATACCTTAGAAAGTGCTTATGTGTCCTAATGTGTTTTAGCGAGTTTTACGTGTTTGTTTTTATTGAAATTGATGAGTGATGTTCCTAATACCTAGACAATTATGTATAGTAGTGTAACGTCAAGGTATTATCTCATCTAGGACCTACGAGGATCACTAGGACAGGACCTCATCCTTTTGGCAGGACGCTGGCAAGGAGTGACTAATGACGGCACAAGGGACAAACTATTTTTCAAATGTCGGCCCATCGACCTTGGGAGTCGACTAGACCTTAAAGGATAGAAAAGCCTGCAAAAAAGGGGGCTCAACCCAAATCGACGGACCCCATCTAAAAGGCATTGACTGAGCAATGGCCCGTTTGTGAAGGGGCGTAGGTTGGCCTCTTAAAATGCTGTCAATTGTCTGCCTTGGCTTGGGGTGTTTTGTAAATTCACCTCAAGTCTTTTATGAAACTTGGATGATTATCTTAGGGTATTTATGGTATATTAAGAGGGTTCAAACACTAATACCTAATAATGAACTTCATTTTACAAAACCCTAAGCCCTCCCTAAAGAAACACTCTCTCAAAACTCAATAGAAGCTTGAACTCAAGGAAGGGATAGAAGAGGTTGGTGGTTGACGATTATTCATCATGATTTAATGGGTTTCCTTCTCTTTGAGGTATGGTATTAATCCATGAACTCTCTCCATTCAAGGAGCCATATCTAAGGAATTTCAAAAAGGTTTTTCAAGTCCTAACTTCTTATATATTTAGCACTATGTATGGGTCATGCATGAAAAAGTTATTTCCAATATTAGTTGGTGATTCTAATGCTAAAACTTCAATTAAGCCATGTTATTGCTTTTTATTAATTTTTTATTTAAGAAATGCGTCTAATGAACATGATTTGATAATATTATAGGTATAGTTTCTTTTTGGCTACATAGTTACTTAGCTACTGCCCTAAGGGATATTTGATGATGCATTATTGAGGAATTTATTTAGGTGGTGAAATTTTGGATTTATGGTAAGTTGGTTACAATGTCTAAATTTTCTTTTGAAATTCTGTTGAGTGGTATGATGCCCCAAAATGAACTAAGGTGAAACAGAGTCTCGCTAGTGTTGATTGAGATAATTTTATTTAAAAAATGAGTTATTTTAGTGTTCTTAGAGAGTGTGTGAAGTTTGGTTAAGTTTGAAGGTCAAACGTCAAAGAACGTCCATGACGTTCGAAAGGTGTGCCTTAGAAAGTGTTCTTGCGTCTTGTTGTGTTTGAGGGAGTTTTACGTGTTCATTTTGATTGAAACTGATGTGATGTGTTCCTAAAACCTAGACGACTTAGTTTAGGGGTTTAAAGTCTGGGCACGACCCCATGTAGAACCGGCAAGGGGCCCTAGATGAATTTCCCAAGAATTGGACCACCACTGCCAAGGCAGTGTCCAATCGATGAGACAATCGACCAGGAGACGGCCTGTCGACTTGGTCAGTAATTTCAACAAGAAAGCCTGCAGGTTGGTGAGTTGTAGTCCCTACCCACGAAACCCCCACCAACGGTCCGTCTTTTGACAAACGGACCGTTTGTTGGTCCATCGATGATGACTGCTCAAAACGCTTCCCTTTGCCTGTTAAGTCTTGGGGTTTTTTGGAAATTCACCCCAAGTATTTTATGACCCTATACAAGACCCCTCACTTCAAATATTCAAACTCCCCCTCTGAACAAAAATCTTTCAAAGTAATCTGTAACGACCTGTTTAGTCGTTTTGAGCAGCAGATTTTATTTTTGGAAAACTGGCTGAAACGACGGACCGTCATGGGCACGACGGACCGTCGAGGGTGTCTCGTTCCAAAACACTTAGGAAATCCTGAAATCTGAGTACTGAAATCGACTCTCTGAACTCTGTGACGGACCTGCAGGACGGACTGTTACAGGTACGACAAACCGTCGTGAACTCTCGTTTCAAAACACTTCAACTCTTGAAAATTTGGTACAGGGAACGATTCTCTGAACGTCGTGACGGAAGTGCAGGACGGACCGTCGTAGGCACGACGGGCCGTCACAGAATCCTTAAACAAATTGAGTCCCTGACGAACCTGCATGACGGACCATCGCAGGCACGACGGGCCGTCACAGGCACGACGGGCCGTCACAGGTTGCTTAATCCTAGTCTGGGTCGGATTTCTTTACACGTTTTAAGGGACGTTTTGGACTATTCCTACTTTAATTATAAAGTTAGAGGGTTAAGTTAATAAGTCTAATTATTTGGGGGTTAAAAGAGGTAACTTTAAGATAATTTGTGGGTTATTAGTGCCATCTTTCCTTCTTAATTATATGTTAATTAGGGTAAAAGAAAGAGGGTTTGAATAAGAAAATTTGAAAGAACAAGAGAGGGAAGGAGAAACGAATTGAGAGAGGAGAAACGAGAAGAAGAACAAAGCTTTGAAATTTGCTTGCTTGATCACTAATCTTCGGTGGAGGTAGGTTATGGTTATCATGCTATTCGTAGTAAACTCTTAATAGCGAATGATATGTATTGTAAACCCTGCTATGTGCTTAATTGTATGCTTGCATGAATATGATTATGTAATTGTGAATAAATAAGCATGATGAAGCTATTGAATCCCAAATCTTGATAAAAACCCTAATCTACTTTGTTAATGATGATGCCTTGGTATAAAAGAAGGCTTGATGAACGAAGCGGTGAGATTAGGGGATCGCGGTGCCACGTTTCGGTACCAGGATAGAATGAGGATCGGAGTGTCACGTTCCGACACCAGGATAGTATATGGATCGGGTGCCACGTTCCGCTACAGGATAGAATGAGGATCGGAGTGTCACGTTCCGACACCAGGATAGTATATTGATCGGGTGCCACGTTCCGGTACCAGGATAGAATGAGGATCGGAGTGTCACGTTCCGACACCAGGATAGTATATGGATCGGGTGCCACGTTCCGGTACCAGGATAGTATATGAGGATCGGAGTGCCACGTTCCGGCACTAGGATAGTATATGGAGCGGAGTGTCACGTACCTGCACGAGGGGAATAAAGATAATGAATCTTGAAATATGTTAATGAATTCAATCTAATGGACTTAATTCCCAAATGAGTATGATGAGGAGGCGTGAGTCCTCATTGATGTTGCTTGGTGTTTGTGACCAAGGTTATGGTAATCGTAAATGCTGCTGCTAAGGATATTAGTTGATTTATGATGTTATCTGATATATATACTGTTTTCTATTTTGAGTTGGCCGATGATATCTACTCAGTATCCGTGTTTTGTACTGACCCCTACTTTTATGTTTTCCTTGTGTTATTTGTGGAGTGCAGCAAACGTGCCGTCATCTTCGACTCAACAGTAATTCAAGCCAGTCTTTACTATACATCGAAATTCAGGGTGAGCTATGCTTCTAGCTTGGACTGGATCTCTCTTCTTCAAGTCTTGATGCCTTGAACTCCGGCATGGACTAGCTTCTTATGTATTTTTAGCTTCTTAGACATTTTTAGTTAGTAATTTGATCATAGATGTTCTTGTGATGATGACTTCAGATTTTTTGGGGAATAATAGTTTTTTGAATTGGTTTTTATTATGAGTAAGTCTTCCGCATTATTTTCAGTTGATATATGTTGAAATGATAAGGTTTGATGGTTGGTTCGCTCACATAGGAGGGTAAATGTGGGTGCCAGTTGCGGCTCGGTTTTTGGGTCGTGACATAATAATTGGAGCTAAGAGTCAAGGAAGGAAAGTAGGGTGGTTTGGACGTGTATCTTCACAAAAATTAGTGGGTTTCCTTGTCTTTGAGGTATGGTATCCATCCTTGAACTCTCTTCTATTCATGGAGTCATTTCCAAACGATTTCAAAAAGGGCTTCCAAACTCTATTGCCTACTATCTGTTATTTTAAGCATGCGTCTTCTTGTAAAAGTTTTCTAATGATTTAACTATGTTTATTCATTTAAGAATTGATGATTTTGATGTTGAAAAACTAATGAACTCAGGTATATGCATATTTCAAACTTTTATCTTATGAAATGGGTTAAATGAGCATGTTTGGGTAAGGTAAGAACTTTGGTTTCTTATGTTGTTGTTTTTGTTTAGCTACTGACCTAAGGGCCTTATTATGGTTAAATATTGAGAAATTTTATAATTTCTTGGTTAAATGGTGAGTTTCTTATATTGCATAGATCTTATTGTAAATTTCTCTTGAGTGGTATGGTCCACCTTCTTGGTGGTAGTGTTCATTTGATGAATTGATATTACTTAATATGTTTCCTGAGTGTGGTTTTGTAGTTCTAGTATATGAAATGAAGTGATATTGAAGTTGAGCCTTGTCTTGTGTTTTGTGAAGTTTGATGGCATGTTTGGCTTAGATTATGCCTAAGTAAAATATATGACATTGTGAAGAATGTCAAGTGTGTAAGTTGATGAATGTAGGTCTAAAGCATGTGTAGAAGTTAATATTAATGAAATTAAAGATGCGCTCACAAGTACTCACACACACTTAAATGAATGTATGAAGTTAAATTGAGTAAATAGTGGAGTTATGATATGAAAACTCTTTGTGAGTTGAGATGAAGTTTTTAGTAGCAATTGCACTACATCCTAAGAGCTTTCTAAGTTAGGTAGGAGGATGAATGCCCTTTGTGATTTGAGATGTGGTGTTCAGTAGCTATCCTTAACCAATAGTTTGAAGTGTTAACAATTTGTGTGGGTTATGTCTAGCACCGAGAGGATACGAAGAAGAGCTAGTTACACTTCGTGAGTTTAGATGTTGTAGTCCAATGTACCTCTTGATATGCATACTCCTCGTGATTAGAGATTGAGTTAAAGAGTAGAAATCTCCTTATCCCTTAAATATCGCCGCATAGGTGTAGCCATTGGGAAATCCATGTAAAGCTAAAATGAATGACCTTACTCTAGGCAAGTTTGGATCCCTCATTAAATAGGGTTTGATATTGGGATTCCATGTGTAGATCTCATAGTTTTTGTTGGTTAAGCTAACTTTCGACAAAAGAATTGACTAAGCTAAGTCTTCTTAAAGAACGTACTACATAGAGTAGGTGGTGGTATGCGACGCTATCTACTTATTGCACTTTGTAGGACATTACAAGAGGGAAGACTTGGTGCCAAATATTTTAAATGAATGTGCTACTTAGAGTAGGTGGTGGAATGGGATGCTATCTACTCATTGCACTAAGTAGGCTTTCCGAAAGATAAAACTTTGGTGGTTTGTTGGGTGACTTTTAATGTCATTCCATTGATTAAGGTGTTTTTTTGTCCCTAGTTAAGTAAGACGAAAAAGGTAGTCTTTAGGATTTCTTTGGTGTGTATTGAAAAAGGCATATGCATATTTACTTGATGTCTAACCTTAGTGGGTCATAGGATAATCCCGAGATAGGGAAACTCTTATGGAAAATGAGTTCACTTTTTCATTCAATTGGCCTTGGAAGTACATTCATTTAGAATAGGAGAATTAATTGTGAATGACTTAAATGATTAAAGTTCAAATTAGTTCACTGTAATGTTCAGTTTTGAGTTCACTAAAAAAATTTAGGAAGTTACTATAAAGAGTGCCTTTTGGATAAAATTATGGAAATTTTGCTCTATGTATTAAATGATGTTCCTTATGATGTTTTGCTTCTATATTATTGAATATTGTACTTAAATTGCATGAAATGTTATTTTTCTAAAATGTCCCTTTTCGCATGTTTTTGAATATGTCATGCTTACTACATTAATTGTACTGACCTAATACTTTTCAAGATCTTAAATGTATAAGTTGGAGACTTTTTGGATTATTCGAAGGTGAAGATTTCTCTCAATAATTGGTATGTCCTCATATATTCGAGGACATAGTCTATCATTTCCTAGTTTTATTATTATGACTTAATATGCAAATGATTTAAATGTAATGGGTCGTGTCCCTAAGATATTATATGTCTTGTCTTATGTTTTGCTTGTGATGATGAGATTCTTTAAGTATTTATGAAAGACTTCCTTTTTATTAATTTATTTGTGAAAAGTTTTTATTCCACACTACTTTTCATGTCTTATGTATTGACTGCTAGTTAAAGGTCTTATACAAGACCCCAAAGGGGTCAAGTATGACTTTCCATGAAACGAGGGTACCTCCTAACTTCTAGGGGGTACTTTCGGGTCGTGACAAGTGATATGGTCCACATTTGGTGGGGGTGTTTACTTAAAATATATTGAATGCTAATCTACTTGTGTATTGTGTATAAGGTCATGAAGTCATATTACATGATGTAAAAAGAAAATTATGGTGTTCATGTTGATGTGGTTTATGAAGCTGGTTATGTCAAGTATTCTAGAGTTATGTTAAATGATATATATGTTTATGGGAAGCATGCTAACATGTGAAATATGATGAATGCAGATGTAAGCATGATTGAGAAGTAAATGTTACGATAATAATGATTATGTGAAAGGTATGTTCACATGCTCACACACTAACACTTTTAATAAATGAATGAATTAAGCTAAAGAATGTAAATTAAAACATGAGTTTTGGGTGAACACTTTTCGTGAGTTGAGATGAAGTGTTTAGTAACAACCTCACTATTCCCAAGAACTTTATAAGATATGGTTGGAGGTTGGATACCCTTCATGAGTTAAGATGTGGTATTCTAATGTAGCCTCTAGGTATAAGTACCCATTTTGAGTTGAGATGTAATGCTAATAAGATATCCCATAACCTATGATAACGAATGTTTAAGACTTCGTGGGGGAGTTACTCCTAGCACTAAGTGGATATGAAGATGTAGTGGTTACATTTCGTGAGTTGAGATATTTTTTCCCAATATACCCATTGAGATGAGTACTCGTTGTTAATAGATAATGAGTTACAGAGTAGCAATCTCCTTATCCCTTAATTATGCGTCCACATAGCTGTAGGTACTAGAAAAGCCATGTAAAAGCTAATAGAATGACCCTACCCTAGGTAAGTGAGGATCCCTCATTCGTTAGGGGTAATATCGGGATTCTATGTCTAGCTCTCACGGTCTATATCGTTTAATGTTATCCCTAATATTAGAATGAATGAACTAAGTCTCCTAAATGAATGTAATACTTTGCGTAGGTGGTGGTATGAGACACTATTTATTCATTGCACGAAGTAGACATTCTGAAAGGGGAGTCTTGGAGTGTTTGATAAGAAGTGTATGAATGACTTATCATGTGTTGTAAATGAAGCTAGACGATTAAGGTTAATGTTAAAGAAGTAAGTTAAAGTTATGTTTTGTATAGTTAAATTATGAAGGATGAATATACTGTACTTGATCCAAGGAAATCCTCAAGGAGCAATAAGTAGGAGAAGTAGTATGGAATACGACTCTCACAGTGCACATAGTGTAACTTATAATTCTTATTGGAATAGGGAACTTATGTGAAGTTCTTAATGTATGAATGTTCTTCTAATGTCTAGTATAGAGTGTGGACTTGTTTCCTGTGCGAGGTAAGCCTATTGCTGGTAGTCTTATGGGTCACATGGTTATTTATTGAAGGGGGTGTATAGGAGGTTGCTTCATGGCTAACCATAGTGAATCTTTGGATAACTTGCTTAGGGAAACCTCAAAAGGAAATTAGGTCAATGTGTTTTGCATAAATGAGTTTACTGTAATGTCACTGTGTTCACTGTAATGTGCTTAAGTTACTATAAAGTTATATATTTGTTCTTTATTTATAAGAGTTCTATTTTATGTGATAAATGATTTTTCTTATACTATTTTAATTATATATTAATGAAGGGTTTACTTATTTTGCGTGAAAGTGTATTTCTAGTAAAATGTCCCTTTTTACATGTTTTTGCATATACCATACTTAGTACATTGTTTTGTGCTAACCCCATAGCTTTATATACACTATAAGTATGTCCTCATATATTCGAGGACATAATTCGATTTCTTAGTTTCTATCGTTAAGACTTATTATGTCCCTAAGATATTTATGTCGTGTCTTTAAGTTGCCTTTTGAAGACGATATTATTATTTAGTATTTAAAAAATATATTTCTTTTTTATTATAAATATTGTGAAAATTTTTTAGTCCGCACTACTTTTCATGTCTTATGCGATGAATGATAGCAAGTAGGCTAGTGCTAGACCCCTGAAGGGTCAAGTATGCAATTGTCTGCCCTAAGGATTACCCTAACTCTAGGTGGTACTTAGTGGTCGTCACAAACATGGTATTAGAGCATAAGTTTATGGGAAATAGATTAGGGTCTAAAGCCTCACAATCCACGTCTAGTTTAGTCTTGTTCATCTGTGAGAGTCGCAACACACCCATTGGTGAGAGGCTATATGAAGATATACTTTTACTTTCTTCATTGCTCTTTTATGCCATAGAAGTTAACTTCATATATTCTCTCTTTTCTTTTCAATTGTCTGGTGGTATCCTAGGTTTTATTGCTTTGAAAGAAAGAAACTTCTATCTTCTAGGGAGATAAATGGTGTGTTTTGATGCTTATGATTGTTTTGTGGCTAGAAGAAAACATATGTAGATATGTTTTTTTCACATTTGGGGAGCAACACCTAGACGTAACCGGCGTCGTCGTTCTATTTGAGGAGTGATACTAGCCTCTTAGCTTACATCATTACATTTATATGTCTAAAATGCGGAAAATTTAAAACATTCATGTATTTATCTTTAGGTTAAAATAAATTTTGTGCATACAAAAAATATAGTCATATCGAGCATGTCTAGACTCTTCGTAAGGAAGATTACATAGTCTTCTACTTTTATTGCACATAGGTATATAAAATATAACATAGTCTTAAAACAAGATGTTTCATCTTATAACCATGTAGAATAAGAGTATATCAGTTGGCCATATCCTATACACCAACATAATAAAGCCACATATAGGTTATACAATATTAATGCTCAAAAGAAAAGGAGAACTAGGAGCCTTAATACTAGAAAAAAATAAAAAGGTTGATAGTGGCATTGCCCTCAGAAAGTAAGGACCTACCCAACTTGGATGAGTGAGAATTCCAAGTTTTCCTTCAAAGTCGTCTCAAAAGACCTTCAACGATTGCAACCTAAAATGTTTGGAAAAAGGGAGAAAATGGGGTTAATACACAACTTGTACTAAGTATAAGATAATATGCACATATATCACAAAATCATTCAAAAAGGGGACATTTCATAAAGTATGCAATTTACTTTAAAAAGCCTTATTCACATCTATAAGATCATACCAATCAATAAGACATATTCAGTTAGTCAAGATCATATACATCAAAAGACAACAATACTAAGTCTAGTCAAGCCAACTCAACCATCAAGCTATAACATCTACAAGCATGATAAGAGTTCATTTCAACATAATCAATGGAATACATTACTCATGAATCCTCATTAAGTGAAATTGTACCATGATCAAGAATAGAGCCATAACCTTACTCAATCAAGTAAACCCAACAAGAACCATAATTAGTGTCAAACTTCAAATAGTATAGCATTAAGAGTACATATTATCATACTTTAGCAATAGAAGCCAAACACATATTCATAAGTGAAAAAAATAATCGTACAGTATCATCAATGTGCAAGATCATCATATGTATATATAATGTACCATTATAATGACATACATATATAAGAACATTCTTCTAAGACTTCTGATAATGCTAACTAGTGCAATGTTTAGGTAGAGTCTCATACCCCTACCTAGATAAGCTAATCCACTTAGGTCATCCTAGTTAGAGTTCATTACTTTAGTTCTTTTTTACCTTTTGTAAACATCTTTTGTTAACCGACATAGACCACATGATCTTATGTGGAATCCGGTGTCATGGAACCCTAAACTGAAGGAAGGTGGACTACTTGCCAAGGTAGTACCAAAACATGAACATATCAACTACATGGATCCACTATCTAGTATTCCTATGGGGGAATCATAGTTCATGCACTAGGAGATATGGTTGGGATCCTATTTATGCTACATGAATTGTAATCTCCAATCTCATTAGTACATTAGTGATCCTACCTTTTGATATGTATTTAATGCCTTTATTAATTATCATAGCTTAATGTATATTATAGGGTCTATCCCTTGTATAATCATCATCATCATAGCTCAATAAGAATTGCATGAGTATTGTCCTTTCAGTAAAATTGTACATCATCATCATCATATATGTAAGGTACGCACATTTACATTGTCACAGAACAAAAAGGCACCTCGGTAAATTATCACCATCATGATAACATTTACATCATTCAGAAAAACTCACAATTTATAGTTTAAGACATTTCAATTCAACATCATAAAAACCCTATTAATCTTAATATAAGGTAAAATTCAATATAATATCATTACTTATGAAAAAGTAACAATAATCAAAGTAAAGAATAGAGATCACAAGATTTACTCAATCCTTTACACAATCCCATCATCAAGGTCTTACCATCAACCTCCAACTTAACCAAACAATGGTATAATAGCATAATATAATATAAAAAAACATAATAACAAGACCAATTGAATAATTGTACGATAATCACTTAGTTGTTCATTGCTTAAAATTAGAGAAATAGATCAAGTTCATAGTCTACTTAAACATATAAGTCAATTACTGAAGAACTAGCATAATAGGACTACACTACATCTCAATCTATTCATAAATTGGCACAATAACATATAGTATAGTACTTCACGCATTAACAAAGGTAATTACATCACTATTAGATAGTTCAATTTAAGATCACAACCTAGGGTTAAGGAGAAAAGGTCATGTTCTACAAACTAGATCAATCCATAAAGAAATAACACAATTGAGTTATAATACATGTTAATCTATTCAATATATTCAAAATAAATCATAAACAAACCAATCTACAAGATCATTTTCGAGATTGAAAGAGACCCACATGAAAACTCTTCTTTTGAAATCAAATTGATGGAACTCTTTTGGGAAAGAAGTCCCAAAGGTCAAAGGAATCCGATACCTTAATATTTGATCAAGATTAATGAAGAAACTTTGAATTTATCTGCCCAAGAACCTCCTTGAATTTTACCTTATTTGGTGTTCTTGTTTTCGGGAGATTGAAAGAAGAGAGAGGGAAGATAATTTGTGTTCTAAAATTATGAGGGCTTAGGTTAGTTTAATTAGGATAGGGTCTTTATATAGCTAGTTGATTAACTTTATGATAAATCCCTTTAAATCTAAAAAATCAAATAAACACCTAATTTATTAGTTTAACTAACTTAAAATCGAGCAACATAACTAATGCTCTCACAGATGTGACCACGTCGACGCCTCATTTGTGAATCGACGACCATAGGACCCTCCGTCCTGTTGGTACGTTGTTTTTATCAGAGACTGGTTAATATACAGTATTTGACAAACATTCTATGTGTACATCAATGGATATGATCGATGCCCCGATCGATTGGACCATGATCCATTGGTTGCATCCTTTGGTGTGCACTTCCTTGGGAGGCTTTGCCCCAAGTTACAAGGGTCCTCCGCAAGAGCCCTTGGTTGGTCCTTGGGAAGTCGTACCCGGAATTTTCAAATATTAATTAACTTTAATACATTTTATATACCCTTACACGAAAATTCATCATTTTTTGACTCCTAAAATTATTCAAATAGACTTAGGCACACTAGCAATTCATTGAACTAGTTTCTGGAAGTCATGGACGTTTCTTGAAATTTTTGTTTCTAAACTTTCTAAATGACTCATATACATAAAAGTTTACCTTAAAGTAGTTTCTAAACCTTTTAAAACTTTATTAAGCTCTATATTAGGCTTTATAACTTCGAAATATTACATTATCCCCTCTTAGGAATATTGGTCACCTAAATGACACTTAAATATTTTCAAAGGAAGGAATAGACTCAACACTAGAGGCCCAACAAAAATAATACATTATGGAAAGTGTTACAACATCAATTATTGTATTTTTACACATAAAAATTCAAAAACATCTATTTCCACACATAAGGCTCAAAATCATATTATCAGGAATTTCCTTCTCACAACAACATGAGCTCACCATACCATATATGAGTCAATTATGCAAAAACTCAACTTATAAACATTTAAATATTATTTCATAAAGACTCACTATATTAAAATGCAAAACATAACATAAAACAAGAAGAATTGCAATTTTTCAAGTGTATAGGCATAAATTCACTGTAAGTCACTGTAACATGATCATTTTTGCAAAACATTACTAAAAACAAAAGCAACTTCAAATTTAGTCATTATTTTCATTATTATTAGGAATAAATAACCTTATTTATAAAATAGATGAGGGTAACGGGACTTCATGTATGCCTAGGCCTCCATTTTTGGACCCTCAACTAGGTGATTCCTCCATACCTTTACGTAGCCCATTTCTTTGTTCCTTAACTTCTTTACTTTCCTATAAAGGAATTGGAATTTGAACCTCCTCATAACAGAGGTTATCTCATACACAAAGACCATCCATAGAAAGAATAGACTTGGGATCACCGATATACTTTCTAAGCATAGAGTGATGTCCATAGTGTGAAGTGCGCCACATTATGAATATGTGTTATGACCCGCAACTATGACCTAGAATAAGGAGTTCTCTTGAGACAGATCAAGGTATGCTCGACCTCATGGAGATCTTGCACAAGCCTCTTAGCTATCATTCAACGCATAAGATATAAAAAGTAATACAAAATTTAAAGTATTCACAAAAATGTTAATAAGAAACATCTTTTATAAAAAAAACTAAGGAGTAAGTCTCATCGTCATAAGCCAAGTTAAAGAAACGACATAAATATCTTAGGGATACGACCCTTTACATTAAAAGAAAAACATAACAAGTCTCATAAATCTTAAATAAGAATCTAAGGAAACATAGACTATTCTCTCGAATATATGAGGCCATACATAGTTTTGAGAGAGTCGATTCCCAAGCTTATCTTCCAAAGTTTTCCACTCGCTTCCTACCTATACTTATAGAGTGTAGAAAAGTACAGGGTTAGTACAAATATTGTACTAAAGTATAGAATATGCAAAATCATGGAAAGTGACACTTTAATAAAAGTAAGCTTGCATGCCAATATGGTAAAACTTTTATGAATATATAATTAAAACAACATATTAACCATAATTTGGCACATAGAATAAGACTTCCATAATTTTACACACGAATACACATTTTAGTGAACTCATTACCTTTGAAGTTTCCCTAACCAAGCTATCCTAAGACCCACTAAGGTAAGATGTGAATGAACCGCCCATACAATACATCTAATCACACCTGAGTGATCCTCAAGACTACCATCCATAAGCTTACTTTTCATGGATGACATTCCACACTCCACAACTAGGAACTAGGGAGACATACTTTCATTTAGAACCTCACATAAGTGCCCTTTATAAAGTGGACTTGCAAGTTACACAAAATGCAATGTCAGAATAACATCACATACTACTACTCCCACAATGTGCTCGTTGAGGATTCCATGAGATGAGGTACAACACATTCTTCATTAATAAAATTCATCATACAAAACTTAAGCCTTAATTGTATTCTTAACATTTGAAATTAACTCAGATTACTTGATTGTCATTATTTAAGGACTCATTCATTCATTACATGAAACACACACCAAGACTGCCCTATAACGATCCTACATGTGCAATGGATAAATAACGTCCCATTCCGTCACCTACCATAAGTAGTACACTCATTAGGAGACTTAGTTCATTAAATTATTTTGAGGAGAAGTATCTTTAACTGACATAGACCGTGTGATCTAGACATGGAATACCGACATTAACCCCGACCGGATGACGGATCCACACTTCCCTAGAGTAATGTCATTCTTTTAAACATTACATAGCTTATCCAATAGCTACACCTATGTGGGCGGATATTTAGGGATAAGGAGATTTCTTCTAAGTAACTCATTCTCTTACTGACAAAGAGTACTCATCTCAAAAGGTATATTGGATACAACATCTCCACTCTCAAAAGTGTAACCACCCCTTCTTCAAATCCTCTCGGTGATAAGAATAACTCCCCTATGGAGTCTTAAACATTCATCACTAAGGTAGAAGAGTAAATATTTGACACATCATATCAACTCATGAAGAGTATCCATCCTCCAACCTACATCAAAAATATTTTCGGTAATAGTGAGGTTTCCACGAAACACTTCATCTCAACTACTAAGAGTGTTTACCCCAAAATTTCCTCAATCTTATTCATCACTTCTTTCATTCATTAAAGTTTGTGTATGTAAACACACCTTTCCTGTAATAACCATTTCCATTACATTAATCTCTAGACATGATTATATTTTAATTAATCACATTTCATACACTAGCATGCTTTACATGAACACATTCTTCACATAGATATAATATCATAAAGATGAACATTTCAACCTTCTAAGATATATCATACAAAAATAATCATAATTATCATTTATCTTCAAATTATATGCCTTCAAGGCAACATTCACAATGCATTCATTAATACAATACAATAGCTTCAAGTAAACACCATCACAAAAGGTGGACTCTACCACTCAAGAGCATTTTATAATAAGAGCTAAACTATATAACCCACTTACCATACATCCAAGCTTTCATTAACTTTTCAGAATTTTATCGAATAATTCATCATAAATGAGACTTTAGGGCAGTAGCTAATTTACCGTTATCTAATCATGCTCATTAAACCCATTCAATAAGATAAAAGTGGATAAAAAGAATAGAAATGATTCCATTGTGGTTTGGACACTAAAATCATCATTTCATACTAAGAACAACTCATTTGAATCATTAAAACATTTTCATTCAAACACCCATACTGAGAGTCAAGGAATAAAGAAGTTTGAAGTTGAAATCCTTGTTGAAATCTCTTTGAAATGGCTCATTGTATGAATGAATGATCAAGGATGATTACCATACCTTAATATGAAGAAACGCACGAACTTTTGTGAAGAAACTTGAATGATTTTGTCTTATTCCTTGGAGTTTGAAGATTCTTGAAAATGGAGGTTTTTGGAGAAATTTTATTTAATTTTTAAGGTTTGAATTGGTGGGTGAAATGAGGTGTAAAGAGACCTAAATCAATACACAAATGATACCCAAAATTTCTAAAAATACTGATACACAATTTGGCCCCTTTTCAAAATTCTAATTTAACTTTAAAACGACGCGGCCAAACCTGTGACTTAACTGCGCGTCGCGGAGGGAGCTTCTTGTTATTGATTTTCAACCTTTTGAGGAAGTGGAACTCATGCCACTAATGCGATGCACAGGACATTTCAGTGTCAGGTGCGTGATGCTAGGCAAGCTTCATTTCCTTGCCTTGCACACTGCCTTAGGCAACTCTCTTGTTCAATGTTTGTTCCTCTATGGGGGACCTTAGGGTGATCTTCGAAGATTCGTTCTCAATCGGTTTCATACTTTTTTGTACAGAGGTCATTCACACTTGTTTTAGACACTAAACACTACCTTGAAACATGCAACAAATCCAAGGTCACACTAGCACATTCTAAGGCACATATTCCGAATGTCATGGGTGTTCTTGGACGTTTGACTTCCAAACTTCACTAACTGACTTCTAATTCTAAAATACATCATTTCAAATCGTTACTAACTTAGTAAACATATGCGAAGAACCAATGGAGGAGTGCCATCCCTTGAAGGAAATCCAAATACAAAAGCCAAGGCTTCCCAAAAAGGTAGGTTACTAACTCAACCTTCACGAGCATGACCATGACCAAGTGGAGGGCTCGAAGATTCCTTGTCCATGAAAGAAGGATGACATCTTGGACTAGATAATTTCTAAGTTACTCTGAGCCACATCCCGACTCGTGGTGCAAGTGATGGAAGGGAAGGCTTTGTTGTGCTCTTTCCTAAGCAATTTTCAGAAAAGGAGAGCTTGGAGGGGATACAACACGAAGAATCACGAGCCATATCATGGTCGTGGTAATGGTCAAGGGGCGGAAGACTACTATCACGACCCTAAACTAAACACTAGAAATTAAAGCATTCTTGAGTTTTCACATGGCATATGAGACTTCGAAAAGTCTCACATCAAACAATTGTATCAATCATCACATAATAAACTCTAAAACGAGTAAGAATTTAGATCTTCTTTACAGACGAAGAACTATTTCAATAACATACACATGCAGAATACTTTCATTAAAACAATAAAACTTTACAATGTTTCATTGAACCATCTATACTTCGGAGTATAAAACATTTAGGATTAGGCCCATAAACGATATATAAATAAAGACAAAGACATAAAGGAACATGTGGATATTGTCCTCGAATGAATGAGGAATCACCAATAATTCATCTTCAACTTTTAGAAACCTAGCCATCCTCCATATCATATAAGGACTTCCATTTCCTACATTTTAGTCAAAAAGGGAAAAGAATGGGTTAGCACATTGAATGCAATAAGTATGGAAGTCATGCAAAAACAATGAAAATGGGACATATAGAACAGAAACATGCTTTCATTATATTAGATATAAATTCTTCAAAAAAAAGTTTAATAGATATTAAACATGTAAATATTCACAATATAAGGGACATTCCAAATTAAAATCAATTGAAAGCAACCTTAGAGTAACCTTAAAGTGACTTCACTATAACATCACATATTATTTACAAATTACAAGTTAACACCAAGAATACTCGAAAAACATAAACATACTCACATGGATCCCCTACAAAAAGGTTATCCTCAGACTCACCTAAGAAAGTTATTATGTGGCAACACATAAAACCCCTTTGCACATACCTTCGTGATCCCTAGGACTACCTAAAGTTTGTAATTCCAATACATCACACACTACATGATTTCACATAAACATGAGACCTCCTAACAAAGGTGATTGTAAGGTTCACTTGAGTGAGGTATGAGGCGACCACTCATACAATCCATTCATACACACTAAAGAGATCCTTTAGCATACCTGATATAAGATCATTCTAATTTCACCAATTAGACTACCTACCTAGAATGACTGTAAGACTCACCTAAGTAATACATTAAGAGAGCTCCCTTACACCTTCTCCAAGCCTACCTAATCAATCATCAAAGCTACACTAGATAGATACCTTTTCAATTTACTTATGTCATTAAATTGTTTAAGTCATTTAGAAGAAATTCAACACTTAAGACATTCGTTTAATTGTCTTGGTGAAAACCTAGGAACTCACACACTATAATCTTCCAACCTATTCGTGCAATGTATAGATAACGTCCTATACCACCACCTAAACATCATAGAATTTATCCAGTAGTAGCATATAACCGCATAAATGAGAATAAGCAATAAATGACATAGACCATTATAGGTAAGCATGTAATCCAGAGTTATAACCTACTTTGATGGAGGGTGTACTACTTGCCAATGGTAGAACAAGGACACATCCCATGTAGCCACATGGTTAAGATATATGAAGGGTTTCTTTGTTCTCTAATATTATCTTACTTAGAGAACCTCCCCAAGTCATAGTCACTATGTGCTATCCTTTTTCTCGTAGAATAATTCACCTAAAGGATCACATGAAGGAGTTCAATCTGAACTTCACTACCCAATAACATTTCACCTAACAAAACAGGGTCCACTAAGTTTTCCTACAATGTTTAAGAAGATAGCTAAATTATTTTCCTAAGGATGATTTCATGAAGTTACAGCCAATAAACCTTAAGTCCATCATTCACACAATAATGATACCATTACGACTTTAATCTTCAGGGATATCATAACCCTGTTTCTAGAAGATTCCACAGAAAGGACCTTCTTAAATATTAAAGGTCACATGAAAATCACATAAAAAAACAAAGACTCTTTAACATACTAAGTAAAGGACTCATATTCACATTATATATGTATCAAGTAAGGGACACAAGTCTACCTAAAGAAGACATACACAGATTTCACCATATCACATATAGCATATCATTAAAGAAGAACATAGGGTCAACTAAGAAAAGATAATAGTCATCCTACACTTATTTGTAGAATCATCAACGCAAGTCAACATAAGTCTCATATAGTTAGTTAGGAAGATTCACATTTCAAATTCAAGCATAAACACATAAGACATCACTATGGCCTATAATGATCACCTATAAGTACATACAAGAAAACATTCTTTACTTCACATATATACACAAGTCATCAAGACATTTACAATGGTCACATAGACAAGGTATACATGATAATAAGATAATATATAAAGTAATGCCGACAAGGATACATTTAATTAGAATTAAGAAAGTAATGCCGATAAGGACACATTATGCATAATTATATCACATAATCACCGCCACCATTAGTAGACAATACCAATAATCATTATCATAGTAGAAAATCTATACAACATAATATAAAGAGGATTAGGAAAGCATACCATCAATCCTATCTCTAAACTTCATTCCATAGACAAATTAACCAATTAAATACTTAAAGGTTCTTCCCAAAAGCTAGAAACGAAGAAGGAGAAAAACATAAGGAAATAATTTCTCTTCGGAATGATCAAGTCCCTATAGTTAACTAAGAAGAGGTGAATTAATCTGTTCCCCCTCTGGAACATCAAGGACCTCAAGTTCCTAAAATGCCTCAAATGCCCGAAGGTCCTCAAGCTCCCCATGGTTAAGGATGTATGACTAATGCTAACATAAGGGTTGCTCATAGAGCTTTGGCTCAACTTATAAATACTGAAGCTCATGTCATCAATAATCATGTAGTTTTCCAAGCTAACCTAGCAGTTGGACCTCAACATAATACAGGTACTCCCACTTCTAGAATCTGGGATTTCATAGGGATAGACCCTCCTACTTTTCATGGACCTACGGTGGATGAAGATCCACAAGGATTCATAGATGAGGTTTTCATGTTGGTGGATGCTATGGGTGTGACTACCATAGAGAATGTAAATTAACTGCTTACCAACTAAAAGATGTGGTACAAGTGTGGTTTGAACAACGGAGAGATAAAAAACCCTTAAGAGAAGGTCCAGTAGATTAGGAACTGTTCAAAACAACCTTTCATGATAGGTTCTTTCACATAGAGTTTATTGAGAGGAAGTTACTGGAATTCATGAAACTTTATCAAGGGGGAATGAGTGTGAAGGAGTATTCTCTTATGTTCACTCAACTCTCTAAGTATGCCCCAAAATTTGTAGCAAACTCTAGTGCTAGGATGACTAAGTTCGTGTTGTGGTATCTAGTTTGGTTGAAAAATAATGTTTTATGGATATGCTCCATAATGATATGGATATCTCTAGGCTCATGGTGTATGGTCAACAAATTGAGGAGTCCAAGCTTAGGGAGATGACTAAAGATGAAAAAAGGCCTAGGTCGGATGAATCAAGTCAATCTACGTCTAAGAAGAGGTTCTTTAATCAAGACTATCCCATGGGGAAAAAGGATAGTCTTTCCAACAAAAAATTTCAAGGAGGTGGTTATACTTATGAGAGTCCTAGGTGTACTAGTTGTTTGGAAGCAACACTCGGGAAGGTGTCTTATCGGCACAGATGGTTGCTTTGGATGTGGTAATAGGGTCCATAAGATATTTCACAATCTCCTCATGGTGTTACAGATCCCTATGCTCCAAAAAGGAATCATTTGTATGCTCTCGGAGCTAAACAAGCGACTAATCCGAAGCTAAAAGGCCATAGTAAGTTATAATTCCTTATGGTTGTTATGTTCATATTATTAGAAGAGTCTATATGGTATTCTCTCTTATGTTATCATGTCTTAATGTTAGAATTTCTTGAAAGTGAATTCTTATATTTTGAGCATGTTTCACAGTAAAGGTGTAACGACCTGTTTAGTCGTTTTGAGCAGCAGATTTTATTTCTGGAAAAACTGGCTGGAACGACGGATACCACGACGGACCGTCGTAGGCACGATGGACTGTCGAGGGTGTCTCGTTCCAAAACACTTAGAAATTCTGAAATTGGGTACTGAATATCGACTCTCTGAACTTCGTGACGCTATAGCAGGACGGACCGTCACAGGCGTGACGGACCGTCGTGAGCTCTCGTTTCAAAACACTTCAACTCTTGAAAAGTTGGTACAGGGAACGATTCTCTGAACGTCATGACGGAAGTGCAGGACGGACCGTCGTAGGCACGGCGGGCCGTCACAGACTCTTAAAGGAAATTGGGTCCATGACGAACCTGCATGACGGACCATCGCAGGCACGACGGACCGTCACAGGTTGCATAATCCCAGGCGGAGTCGGATTTCTTTACACGTTTTAAGGGACGTTTTGGACTATTCCTACTATAATTATATATTTCGTGGGTTAACATTAATAACTCAGTTTCTTGGGGGTTAAAAGAGGTAACCTTAAGTTAATTAGTGGGGTATTATTTCCATCTTTTATTCTTAATTATATGCTAATTAGGGTAAAAGAAAGAGGGTTTGAATAAAGAAAATAGAAAGAACAAAGTGAGAGAGAGAGGATTGAACGATTGAGAGAGGAGAAACGAGGAGAAACACAAGGCTTTGGGAAAAATTCTTGCTTGATCACTAATCTTCGGTGGAGGTAGGTTATGGTTTTCATGCTATTCGTAGTAAACTCTTAATAGCAAATGATATGTATTGATAGTATTGTAAATCCTGGTATGTGCTTAATTGTATGCTTGTATGAATATGATATATAATTTTGATTCTATAAGCATGATGAAGTTATTGAATCCCAAATCTTGCGAAACCCTAATCTCTTTGTTAATGATAATGATGCCTTGGTATGAGAGAAGGCTTGATAAACTAAAGTGATGAGATTGATGATGCCTTAGTATAAGAAAAGGCTTGATGAATTGATATAATTTAGGGGATCGGGTGTCACGAACCGACACGTAGATTTAGGGGATCGGGTGTCACGAACCGACACGTAGATTTAGGGGATCGGGTGTCACGAACTGACACGTAGATTTAGGGGATCGGAGTGTCACGTTCCGACACATAGTAGTAGGGGATCGGGTGTCACGAACCGACAAGTAGATTTAGGGGATCGGAGTGTCACGTTCCGACACATAGTAGTAGGGGATCGGAGTGTCACGTACCGACACAAGAGGATTAATGAATATGAGGGAGCGGAGTGTCACGTACCGACACAAGAGAAATAAAGATAATGAATCTTGAAAGATGCTAATGTAATCAATCTAATGAATCTAATTCCCAAATGAGTATGGTATTGAGGCTTGAGTTCTCATGCGTGAACTTGACGGTAATTGTTAATGATATAGTACTTGTTGTTGCTACATGTTGAGTATCATAGTTGACTTTATGATATTACTTGATATATATTGTCTTCTATTTTGAGTTGGCCGATGATATCTACTCAGTACTTGTGTTTGTACTGACCCCCTACTTTTATGTTTTCTTCTTTGTTATTTGTGGAGTGCAGCAAACGTGCCGTCGTCTTCGACTCAACAGTAATTCAAGCCAGTCTTTACTACATCAGAAATTAAGGGTGAGCTAATGCTTCAAGCTTGGACTGGATCTTCTTCTTCAAGTCTTGATGCCTTGAACTTCCGGCATGGACTAGCTTTTTATGTATTTTTAGCTTCTTAGACATTTTTAGTTAGTAATTTGATCATAGATGTTCTTGTGATGATGACTTCCAGATTTTGGGGAATAATAGTTATTGAATGGGTTTTTATTAATGAGTTTAAGTCTTCCGCATTATTTTATGTTGATATATGTTGAAATGTTAAGGTTTAGATTGGTTGGTTCGCTCACATAGGATGGTAAATGTGGGTGCCAATCGCGGCTCGGTTTTTGGGTCGTGACAAAAGGATTAGTGTTCACTATAAAGAATTTCCAAATTAGATTTAATTGTTTTTTCAGGAATGATGGTCTTAATATATGTATAAATTATGTGTAAGAGCACATTTAATGTTAAAGAAGATAGGTCCTCCATAAGTGATGAAATGAGTATGTGCAGTAAATTGTGGAACTTGTTTTAACTTGCTTATGTTGCCAAATTACTTAATGATGTCAAGTTGGTGATCCTTGTTAATTGCTGCATTGAGTATGAATATCTTGAACTTTATCTTATGTGTTATATGCTTTTAATCGAGTCCTTGATGCCATTTAATGTATTCAAGTGTCATTCGAGGACGAACATTCCCGGGGTATTGTTTCACTCTAAAAATGGAATACGTAAAAATAGATCTTTCCATGTGTTCCGTAGGTTAATAATGTATTAAAATAGAATATTTTAGCATTAGAAGTCAGTTCGTAAAGTTTGGGAACATTTGGAAGTCAAATGTCCAAGACGTCCAAAAACTAGTAGAAGTTGAACTAGTGTGTCGTAATATTTTATAGTGAAGGTTTGGGGGATGGTTTTAGAGTAAACTAGAGTGTCGATGGTTCGTATGCATACAGTGATATGTAAAGGGTTGAAACATCTGACAATGACACCCTAGAATCACCCTAAGGGTCATGAGAAGGACCCAAACATTATACAAGAAGCTGCCCAAGGCAGCGTGTAGGGGCAGAATCAGAAGTCCACCTCGCGACATCCCAGGGGCACAAGGTCCACTACCACAGAAACTTTGAGAGGCAGAAATCCGGAGCTTGCCTCGCGAGCGCAGCCAAGTCACAGATTTTAAGTTGGAAAAGGGTCCAAATGGTGTGGTGCTCTTTTGGGTACTTTGGGGTTCTTTTGTGGAATGATTTATGTCATTTTAAACATCATTTCACCCATTATTTCCAACCCTAAAGATAAAATCAAATTTCTCCAAAAACATTCTCTCCAAAAACCTCGAAGAAACTTCAAGCTCCAAAGAATAGGATGAAGTTCTTCATGTTTTCTTCACTAAATTTGAAAAGGTATTTCAAACTTCAAAAATCTGTTCTCCTTGACTCTAAGTATATGTCATTGCATGAAATATTTTATTGAATAAAATGAGTTGTTCTTAGCTTTAAATGATGATTTTAATTTAAAAAACTCAATGGAATCATGTCTATTAGTTTTATCAACTTTTGGCTTATGAAATGTGTTTTATGATCATTACTAGATAATGTTAAAGTTATTATTTGATGGTTTTATTGAGTTATAGCTACTTCTGCAAGGGCTATTTTATTATGGATTATTGTATAAATTCTCAAAAGGTGGTAAAGGCTTGGATGAAGGGTAAGTTATTCTATCTTGGATAAGTTATGTTGAAGTAACTCTTGAGTGGTATGATACACTTTTGGTGGCTGTGTTTACTCAAAATATACAAAGTTATATGTGTATTTTGATAAAGGACTTGAAGGCATGATATGTGAAGTGAAATGATAATGTTAATATTTATATGTATGATATGTCTTAGGAGGTTAAAAGAGTATCTTGAAGGGTTTATGGCTAAATGAAGTATGTATTTGCTATTTGAAGTATGATAATGTGTGAATTGTGATGAATCTGGGTTTGAGCATTACTATAAGTCAATGATATGAATAATTTTTATTATGTGAAAGGTGTGATCACATATACTTAACACACTATAGAATATATGAATGAAGTCAATGAATGAAAATGGGGGATTGTAGGGTGGACATTCTTCGTGAGTAGAGATAAAGTGTATAGAGTATCCCTACTATTCCTAAGTATGATATATGAGATTTTGGGGCGAACAGTTTTCGTGTGTAGAGAAGATGTATTTAGTATCAACCTCACTATTCCCCATGAGTTTTTCCAAGATAAGTTGCACGTTAGATACCTTTCTTGAGTTGAGATGGGGTGTTCAATTGTTATATCCTAACCTATTATCATTGAATGTTTAAGACTCCATGGGGGAGTTATGATTCGCACTAGAGGATTTGAAGAAGGGTGGATACGCTTCATTAGTAGAAATGTTTTATCCAATGTACCTCTTGATATGGGTGCTCCTCCTTAGTAGAGAGTGAGTTATTTAGAAGAAATCTCCTTATTCCTTAACTATGCAACCATGTAGGTGTAGGTATTGGAGAACCATAAGGAAAGTCTAAAGAATATGACTCTACCATAGGAAAGTAGGGATCCCTCATCCATTAAGGGTAGCACCGGTATTCCATGTTAAGGTCTCATGGTATATGTCAGTTAATGTTATCCCCAATATAAGAATTTAAATGGCTAAGTCTTCTTAAGGTTGTACTACTTAGAATAGGTGGTGGAATGGGAAGCTACTTCTCCAATACACAAGTAGACAATCGAAGGGAATCTTCGTGTGTCCTTATATGAAATGTACGAATGGGTCATGATATGATGTAAAAGAAAGTAATGTGACTTTATGTCTAATGTTAAGAAAGAATTTTCAAGTTATGTCTTGATTGATGAAACTTATTAATGATGAATGTAGTGTATCTAATCTCATGGAATCCGGAAGGAGCACATAGTGGGTGTAGTAGTATGGGATGCTACTCTCACATTGTACTTTGTATGACTTGTATGTTTACTTGAGATTGGTACTTATGTGAAGTTCTTAAATGAAAGTATGTTTCTCTAGTGTCTTTAGAATGGGGTGTTTATTTTTTAAATGTACTGAAGTATGCTTGTCCGTAAGTAGTCTTAAGGATCTACTTTGTAAGTATTGGGTAGTTTATATGGGCAATCACCTTATGTCTTACCTAAGGGTACCTTACGACAACTTAGGAAAGGAACAATACATGTTATATTTTGGGTTCACTGTAAGTATGATCTTATTTTAAGAAAAATGGAAGTTTCACCTTATGTGTTAAATGATGACCTTATGATGTTTTGTAACTTAATTCATGAACGCTTTTATGAAAAAAGCATGACTTGTATGTTTCTTCCAAATTGTCCCTTTTTGCATGATTTTGCATAATGCCATACTTTGTACAATGTTTGTACGAAGCCCATAATTTTCTTTACTTTATAAGAATAGGGTGGAGCCTAGTTGAAGGATAAAACACAAGCTTAGGAATCCACTCTCTCAAGACTATGTATGTCCTCATATATTGAGAGAATTTTCTATGTTTCTTCTTTAAGACTTTTTAAGACTTATTATGTATTTGTTTCAATATAAAGGGTCGTGTCCCTAAGATATTTATGGCGTGACTTAAGTTGGCTTCGGACGATGAGACTATCACTAGTATTTATAAAAGATATTTTCCTTATTATTATCTATCCTGAAAAGTTTAAATTTCTGCACTACTTTTCATGTCTTATGCAATGAATGATAACTAAGAGGCTTGTGCAAGACCTTCGAAAGGTCAAGCTCGCCGTGTTCTATCTCAAGAGTACTCCTTTATTATAAGGCGTAGTTGCGGGTCATAACATAAATTCATAACGTGGCGCGCTTCACATTATGGACATCACTCTATTGAATGTGGTTGACGGGACAACTAACACACTCCAAAACCTAGTTCTTATACCATCTTCGTCACTACCCAAAAGTACACGGTAGAAGTTAGAGCATTCTTGAGTCATCACATGGCATATGAGACTCCGAAAAGTCTAACTTAAGCCACTCGTATAAATAATCGCATAAAAAACACTCTAAAATGAGTAACAACTTAAAATTTTCTTCACACACGAAGAGCTCTTTCAATAACTTACACAAGCGGAAGACTTCGATTAAAACAATAAACCTTTACAATGTCTCTTTGAACAATTTACACTTTTAGAATATATAACATTTGGGACTAGGCGCATACACGACATAAAGATAATGACTAACACATAAAGGAACATGTGGGTATTGTGTCCCAATTTATGAGGACTCACCAATACTTCATGTTAAACCCTTAGAAACATATCCATCCTCAATGGAATATCAAGACTTCCAATTCATACAGTTTAGTCAAAAAGAAAAAAGAAGGGGTTAGCACATTGAATGCACTAAGTATGAAAGCCATGCAACCATGAAAAAGGACATTTAGAATAAAAACATGCTTTCATGATATTTTGATATAAAATCATCATAAAATAGTTTAAGAGACATCAAAAGAGTCTATATTAAAAATATAAGACACATTCCAAGTATACTTAATTTAAACAAACTTTATAGTGACCTTATAGTCACTTAACTTCACATATAATTTACAAATCACAAGATAGCATCAACAGTACATCAAAACACATAGACATACTCACAACGGTCCCCTACTAAAGGTTGTTCTAAGACTCACCTAAGAAAGTTATGAAGCATCTGCCCATACAACCCCTTAACACACACCTAGATGATCCCTAGGTCTACCTAAAGTACGCTATTAAAATACATCATATACAACACCAATTCACATAAACATGAGTCTCTCCTACCAAAGGTCAGTTAATGTTCACTTGAATGAGTTATGAAGCGACCTCATCCATACATTCCCGTATTACACACAAAAGAGATCCTCTATAATACCTAAGATAAGATCTTTCTCATTTAACCAATTAGACTACCTACCTAGAATTAATCTAACACTCACCTAAGTATGAAATTCTGAAACCTATTTTAGATAGATATTTCAATTAATAAGTCTTTATATAAATCATTAAATTCTTTAAATAATTTATAAATCATTCAAAACTTAAGGACATTCATTTAATCGTCTTGGTGAACACCTAGGGACTAACACACTAACATCTTCCAAGCCTATTTGTGCAATGTCTAGATAGTATCCCGTACAACTACCTAAATTTTATAGAACTTATCCAACACTAGAATGTATACCATATTATGAGAATAATCAATAAACAACATAGACCATGATAGGTAAGCTGAAATTTTGAGTTATAATCTACTCTAATTGAAGGTGTAGTACTTGCAAAAAGTAGAATGAGGACACATGCCATGTAGGCACATGGTTAAGTAATATAAAGGGTCAATGTGTTCTCTAACATCATCTTATTTATAGAAAATCCTCAATCAATACTCAGTCGCTTGTAGGCTTTGTTCTCATAGAGTAATTAACATAAAGGAGCACATGAAGGGGTTCCACATCAAGTTCGCAACCCAATCACAGTGCACCTTACAAAAGAGGGTCCACTAAGGCTACCTACAATGATTAAGATGATCTCTTAATATTTTCCTAAGGATGATTTTATGTCTTCTAGACAACCAATCTTAAGTTCACCATTCAAACAATAAGAATACCACTATAACTTTTAACTTCAAGGACATCATAACATTTTTTCTCGAAGATTCCACATAAAGGACCTTCTAAACTAGTAAAGGTCACATGTCAATAGCACATACAAGACTAATAAGCTTTAAAATACTAAGTGAATAGCTCATATTCACATTATACATTCAGAAAGTTAGGGACACAAGTCTACTTTAACAAGACACATGCACACCTCACCATATCACATATAGAATATCATTTAAGAATCACATAGGGCCAACTAAGCGTACTTATTAGTCATCCTACACATTTATATAGAATCATTAACATGAGTCATCATAAGTCTCATATAGTAAACTGGGAAGATTACACTTTAACTTCAAGCATAGACACATAAGGTATCACTACATCCTATCAGGATCATCTATAATTACATAAAAGAAAACATGCTTTACTTAACATATATACATAAGTAATCAAGAAATTTACAATGAACATATGTACAAGTTATGCATTAAAAAAAGATTATGCATAATGCAATGCCGACGAAGCCACATTGATTCACAATTCATAAAGTAATGCCGACAAGGCCACATGATCCATAATTATATCACATAAGCACCGCCACCATAAGATCTGTATAACATAATCTAAATAGATTTAGCTCATCATACCACTAATCCAATCGCACAACTTCAATCCATGACAAAATAAACAAACTCAATACTCAAAGGCTCTTACTAATAGCCATGATGACCAATTTAATTCAATAAGCTTAACATACAATGAATATAACAATATAAATTACTCATATAATCCAATTGAGACAGCCTATAACTGATACAATTATGATTTATACATAAATCAAGAGCCCATAACAATCTACTCATGAATTCACTAATATCAATTGATAATGATTTCACCCATAACATAACCAAAATATAGATATTTGAGGAGTCCAAAGGTTAAACAATATTTGAATTGGATAAAATTAATCATACATCAATAATATCATATTTTAATTTTTGAAAACATTTCAAGCAAGAACCCATAATTTAGAGTAGAAATGTGACTTTTTCATATTTTTAAATTTTTTTAAAATCCTGTTTGTAATTGAATCTAAGATGATAACAAAACTTAAATGAAGAACTGACATACCTTATTATAAATAAATATAGAGAATTTAAGAAGAAAATCTATTGAATATCCATCATCAAGCTCCTCTTCACCTTGAGCTCTCGTGGAGCTTTTTGTAGAAACTTTGGGAGGGAAAGGGTTTTGATCTAGGTGATAGGGTCTAAATGAGAGTTTAATGACTTAAATAATATTAAAATACCCAAATACACCTAAATAAACCTTCCTCCTCTTTTATAATACTCGGGTGAATTTCCCAAAAATTCCCCAAGCCTTACAGTGAAGCAGGCAGACTTGCAGACACAAAACGTCACCCTTTACAAACGGTACATGGACTGGCCTACTCCATGTTGATGGTGGTGTGTTAGCTTGGTATGAAAATCAAAAAATTCAGGGTACATGGACCCCATCGACACCACCAATCGATGAACCTTCGCCTGGTTTACTGGCCGTCGTTTGGTGGTCATCGTTTGGCCACTGCCAGGCAGTGTTGATCTCCAAGTTGGGATCTTCTTCTAGGAATCCTTGTGTCTCCTAGGTTGGGTAGTAACCCGACGTTAAACTCCTTAACACATATTTCTATGTATTAGGAACATCTCCAATTGAATTCAACACAAACAAACACATAAAACATGCTAAGACACACATCAAGACACAAGACCATCCAAAGTCTAACATTCGAATGTCTTGGACGTTTGACCTCCAAACGTAACCAAAATCATCATGCTTCCTTTAAACAATATTATTAACCATATAAGGACCTCATAAACTCATTATAAACATATAAGCACATGCATGAACACAAGAAACTAATCATCGAACGTCTTGGTTGTCTCTCGATGTTCGAGTTCAAATTCAATTGAAATGACTTCAAAACTCACAATCAAATTAGTTAAGCTACTTATAATCCCATAGAAAAGTGATTAATCTCTATTTAAACATAATTCATTTTAGGTCTGTTACAACTCCTTAGAACCTTTATAATGGCACATTAAGGGGAGCTACTGCCCGACACATCACAAGCACCACCACGAGCCTTTTAGATTTTCACGGATCATGAAATGAGGCGTAAGGTGGTACATATTTTTGCAGTCAAAATCACGTTGGACTTCCTTTTTAAGAGTACAACTTAGTGAGGGGTATTTTAAACTCAATTTCCCCTTTTTATCTAATTTAAACTCAATTTCCCCCTTTCTATCTAATTTCTCTCATTATATCAACCTCCAATGAAGACTAATTTAAGTTAAAAAAGAACACCCAATTTCCAATGTTCTTACTCATTTTCGCGGATAATGTCTTCCTAAGGTATGTATTCTTTCACTCTAAGGATTCTTTCCCCAAGAGGTCCATTCAAAGAGTATTTGAAAAATCAATCAAATTAAATTGTTTTCTATACAAATGGTTTTCCTTCAAAAACTGAAATTCGTTTACTAATTATAACAAATTATGATTGTTTAGTTGTATATTCAGGCTTAATTAATGAGTTTTAATCAATTACTTTAATAATCAATAGTGTGGTGGTAATGATAGTGAAATTAAGGGTGCACTTGTTATATTGTTTATTGTATGAAGAGGATAATGGATTGAGGGGTGAATTTATGTGTATTACATTGATTTGAAAAAGGGGTCTGAATGTATTTCATGGAAGTCATTGGTGAGACCTTAAAGGTTATGAACTGTTATTACTATTGTGGTAATGTTTTCTTAACTTTAGTAATGATGGTTAATTAATATATGAATGAAGAACATATGAAGGTATGATCATGTCATAAATGTGGTAAATTATAAGATGATAATGATGGGTGTGTTACTATGTAGACTTGAAGTTAATTCTCATGTATGATGTTATGACCATGTTATGAAGTAATGATCACACATTACGGATGGTTTTGATATAAGTACATTTTCATCATATAACTATGATAAAATGATTATGTTATAGAAGGGGTAATTCGTAAAGCCTTTCTCATGAACTAATGTATAAGAAGGACTTACAAAATTCTTTTAAAAGGAATTTGAATTTAGGACTGATGAAATTATAAATTAGAGGTGTTACTTCAAAAAGGAAGGGTGGTTTATACCATGTCTATCATGAGGTAAAAATTACAATACTAATTAGCATAAAAAGGGTTTCTAGTAACAACCTCCTAGTTCCTTGATTATGTTCCCCCTAAGGAAACTTAATTAGTAGATCCATGTAGGCGCTATTATGATATATATCTCCTCCTTTTCGTGTGAGGAGTTGACACCGAATTCCATTTTCAGCTCATATAGCATCATGTCGTTTATCACATAGTTTCTCTAATGAATTAATGAAAGTAAAAAGATATACATTAACTAGGGTGACTTGAGAGGGGTACGAGTGTAGGTAAATAAATAGGATTTACCTATACATTGCACATGTGGACCTTGAAGGATTCGTAAGATAGTTCTTTATGTACATATGTTATGAATGAAAATCTTAACGTTGACTCAAAATCATGTTGGTATGTTATGATGTTGTATTCAATTGATAAATATGATGTTGGTTTAAATTTTTATGTATGAGGTTCACTACACTTGATTTGATGTCTTATTATGTAAAGGTAGTGTTTCTACTCTCTTTTATAGTTTACTTTGTTTATATAGGGTTTTGGGGCTTCACATATACATTCCACTAGTTGAGTTGGATTGGGGTTATTAGTGAGGTCTTATGATATATTGATGAAATGGACTCTAAAATATATAGATTGGTTATGGATTTGTTATGATGTTACTCTTGAAAATGAATATAATATGTCTTCTGGTTGTTATGTATGGACTTGTATATATTCTTGAAATGTGCATAAAAGGTTTCCAAAGTGCACTTTACATGTTTATACTAAAATGTCCCTGTGTACTTTTTCCATTGGTTTACTTGCATATATCAATACTTATTACATGTGGTTTGTACTATCCCAAATTCTCTCTATTTTTACAATTATGTATGTTTAGGTCATTGAAGAATTTAAAGGTAAAATATGAAGAATCTTTGATAGATTCCCAAGTTTGTTAGTCCTCAAGTCTAAGGATGAGACCTATTAGTCTAGTTCTTAATATTTGATTAGCCTAAAGACTTTATTCTAATTCCTACATTGTAAATACTATGTTGTATTCTTATATGACACATTTGGTAAACTTATTATTCAAGTTCTTAATATTTGATTAGCCTAAAAAATTTGTTCTAATTTCTAAATTGTAAATACTATGTTTTATTCTTTTATGACACATTTTGTCATGTTGTAAGGTCTATGTCTGAAATATTGTAATCCTACGATAGATTGTTAAGTGTGAGACGATTGTAGACTATTTTTCATAAATGAGAAGTCTAACTAAATTTCATATGTAAACTTCCAATTTTTCATGTTTTATTGACCTATAAATTGCAATGATGTATGGTAAGGGATTTTCCAACACTTGTTTGAGGACGAAGACGTCGGTTACATCCTAGGGGTGATCCCCGGTCTTGACAGAGTCACTCCCACAAATTACAACACATTAGAGACCTCATGTATGTGAACTTGAGGATCTTTCACAATACTTCATAAAAGTTATGAGTTTCTACCCGAGCCTGTGTGAACATTTTTAAACAAAACCTAAACTTCTTATTTGTTACTTTCTATATCAAAGGGTCAACATGAGCTTTAGGAGGATCTTGGGGAGGAACTTCTTGATCCATATTGTCTTCCTAATTCCATCTAAATATGGATCATGTTGTAGTCATATCATGAACAACCATAAAGCTCAAATTAAGAGAAAAATCTAATAGAGTTAACATCTATGGAACAACTTAGGGATGAAGAAGTGATGTTTCCTAAATATCTAAAAACCTCTGATTCATACATATGACGTGATTCGCACTTATGAACAAGACTCTACTATATGTGGTTAGGGACATCCTAGAACCATTCTAAACATTGTGCTTTTATTACCGTGTTTTTACAACCCAAGGGTAACCCAAAATGTTACAAGAGGTATAAAACGCCGAAGGACTCTATACAAGACCATTAGCATATCATAACATAAGGTGATAGAAAATTGCAGAAATTTAAAACATTTTAAAATAAATTTGAATCCTCGATGCTATGAGTACTCACAAAATCTTTGCTTGCTCTACTTCGAACCTAGCCACAAGGATGGAAGTCAATATCGGCAAACCTTATAATTTATAAAAATATAAACAAGAGTATGAATTTGTACAATAATCAAATTAATGTGATGGACAACGTAAATAATCAAAATAAACATAATATGGGAACTAATAAACATAAGACATATACTTTAATCATAAGAGACATTAACATAAGGAATAGACTTGTAACAACCCTAAAAATGGATAAGATAAGAAATGCTTAATGTGTCAAGAATGCCTATGATTAGACCAGGTTTCACACGGATTGATGCATGAAGAACCAGACCTCGAAACCCTTGCTAAAGACAAGACAAATAACTTTGGGAGTTAGTTGAGATTGTAAAGGTTTGGTCCAACAATGTAGGGCTCTTGAATACGAAAATTTACTTGAAAGAGGATTTATCAAACTTAAAAAGGGAATATCTTAGGTTTGAAGGGTCTAGGGGTAAAATTGTCTTTTTTCAGGCTAAGGGTAGTATTTTAATAACTAAAAATATATAATTAATTATTTAATCAATAAGTTGGAGGGGTATTTTGGGGAGAGAGTGCCAAAACTGGGCTCTTGAAGTGAAGTCTTGCTCCATCCAGGTTCGAACCTAGGTTGAAGCAATGAATTAAAGTAATTTTTATTTGAGATATTCAATTAATGAAATTAATTAATAATTATTATTCATTATATGATTTGAAATAAAATAAAAATAAGATTTTTAATAAATAAACAAAACATTATTCTCTAAATCCTAAAACTAGACTCCTAAACCTCCCACAACTCCAACTCTCTCACGTTTATTTCTCCACTCTCACACTCAATCACTCTTATTCTTTCTCACGTTTTTTCTCTTCCAATATATTATACAATAGCAGAAAAATAAACCATGTTTTTCACCCTTGAAGAACTCACACGAAATTATAGGAAAACAAACGTTAATCACACGCTAGGCTAAGGGAGGTTGTCATTCGAGTGGAGTTGATAATGAGGTGGCTTAGACGTGTTCTTGGATGAAGTTTTTGGGTAGAAACTCAAGATTTTAACGTCAAAAAATTATGGGTTCTCTTCCCTCTTGGTACCTTTCCCAAGAGACCTTCTAAGGTTCATACGAATATATTCCAAAAACAAGGATTTTTCCCTATTGCATGTCCCTGTCACTAGCTCCCATTAAATAATAGGTTTGTTATATTTGCTGGTACAAAACTAGAGACGACATGTTTTCTTGTGATGATTATGTTTTTGTATGTATATTTGGAATTATATGACTTATGCTGCTATTTTGAAAATATAATTACATGTGAATGTGTGTGTTGTTGTGGCTATTGTTCATGGTTTATTATTTAAAAGGCATGATAGTTCTTTATATTTCATGTACACATTATGATGTACATGTGATGCTCATATGAGTTGAATGTGACTGATTTTAGGGATAATCTCTAATCTAAATGAATCCATAAAAACGCACCTAAAACATTCTAAATGCACTACAAAATTCCCCTATGAACTAAGGTGTAAATTAATTAAAGATTCTGAAAAATTAAAAGAAAATTTCCAGCTTCTAGTGATGAATTTGGTCAGCAAAGAGGGTTGAAAATGTCGAAAAAATTTAGTTATAACAAGTGAGGTCATGGAGGATTGAACCCGTGACCTCACAATCTTAAAAATAATGAAAATAAAGAAGTAAAAAGAAATGTGGTGAAGAGAATTCGAACCATGGTATTGGCTGGAAAATGTAACTTAAAAGGAAAAAAATAACAAATGAGAGGAGTGGGATTCAAACCTACCACCTCTAAATCATATTTACTGAGGAGAATAAAAGAATAATAAAGGGGGAAGCGTGTGGGAATCGAACCCATGACTCCTCGGCAGATTTAAGGAGAAAAATTAAAAGAAATTAAAGAGGACTGTGGGGGTTCGAACACACAACCCCTTGGCAAAAGGAAGGAAATTTAAAGGCAATGAAAATAAAAAGTAAATGAGGTTGTAGGGGTTTTATTCCACATCATGTTTGTTCCATTAAGTGAAAAATGAAGAGAGAAATCAAGGGAAAAATGAAATGAAGGCATTGGGGATCGAACTTGGGTCCCCAAGCCGTTTGGATCAAAGCTAAATCAATAAAAATGTATGTGTTGTTCAAAAGATTTGAAAAACAGGTTCCGTTGCCGAAATCCCACATAGATCACAAGTCATACGTGAATTAAATATTCAAGAATAATGATGCCTACTTAGATCGAAATCAAGATCCTGACTTACATAGAAGATGCATAAGTCTTATACTACATAATATTAGGAAGATATGAATCACTAAAACGAACGATGAGTGAAGCCTCATGGCTTGTATGTTTATACCCATAAGTGTAGAATACGTTAAAAAATTAGTGAACCTAATATGTATGTAATGAAATGATGTAACCCTACAAGGGTTAAGTAAGAGGGTAAAACACACTAAGTGGCCAAGTGCATTGGCACATAATGAATTGAACAATGAAATGATAAAATGAACAATGAAATAATGAAATTAACAAAGAAATGATGAAATGAACAATGAAACGATGAAACCCAAAAAGGGTTAAGTAAGTGTGAAACACACTAAATGGTCAAGTCCATTGGCATATGATGAAATGAACATTCACGTAAAATGGGGTGAGTAATTATGAAGAGCAAATGTGCAAATGTCATGAATGTGGTGACAACATGATATGAGGCTAATGTAAAATATGAGAGGAATCTCAAATGAGCCTAAGTATATGATACCAAAACATACTCACCTATGAGAGTGTAATGTTAATGAACAGACCAATCTCTATGAACACTCTAATGAAAGTGTTGAGAATAATACAGTTAATACTAATAATGAGATGAGAAATCATCTATTGAGCTATGATGACCTCATACTAGAAGCCAACTTCCATGATGTATGAGTTGAATGAAATTGAACTTTATACTGAGCAGCGATAGACTACCTATGAGAGGTGATGCCTTCTATCGGGAAGGGCGGAGGTTCACATAACTCTCATGAGATTAGACTATCCATCATTCCGGGTATGAGTCTCCTTATATCTCATAGTCTTTTAACCTATATTGCAAATATAGGGATCTGGCGGAGTTAAATTCCCATGTACGCTAGCATGTTTTGGGTCACTTTGGTCTATGTTACTTATTTCGGAAAGACATTGAATAAATAGATATAATCATGGATTCAAGTTCAGTCTAAATAATTTTCCTCGTGGGATAAACCTCAACTTAGAATTAGGGTTCTTTACATGATAAGGATAACTTATGCTTCTCTAGGGAGGTCCAATTTCAGCGTATAAAAATTTGGCGACGCTAACGGGAAAATTGGCTTTTCGAATAATTTTACATACATTATTGAACATAAGTGAACTATTTCCCAATTTTACTTTTTTTTCTTTTTGTTTTTCTCAAGTCAATCTCTAGTATTTTCCAAGTAACTACTAAGACCTTGCGATCCTGAATTGGATGAAACTATGAGGAGAATGAAGAATCAAAGTGCACCAACTGACCCAAATGAGGGAATGTAGTTGATGGAGCAGGCTTGCATACTCAAATACGTGTTCATGCAAACAATAAGGCACACAACGGGAATATATTAGGAGATGCTTTGAGAGTGCAACCTCCAATAGCCAGACTACCTCAGGACTATAATAGAGGCAACGTAAACATTGCTGACTATGATGGACCTCTTTTCCTAACGCTACTACCTCCGGGGCAAACATATGTGGGTAAGAGTAGCCTATCGAAAATTGTCATTGTGAGTGGTTCAAATTTGGTACTCCCTTCAGAAGATCTACATTCGCATATAGACAATCTAAGGGCTGTTTGTAAAAGTATCTGTGGTAGACTAGATTTGGATATGGATGTCATCGGTTGCAAGTATTCCCTTTATGACACACAGGAGAGGTTGCTATATGGTTCACCGAGTTTCCCAAAAACTCAATCTATACCTGGATTCACTTGATATATGTGCTTTTAGATAAATACTTTCCACTTTAAAAAAATCTCAACTTATAAGGATAAGGTGACAAACTTTGTGGCGTTACCTGGTGACTCACTGATTAGCTCTTGGGACAGACTTATTGTGTTCGTGAGGGTGTCTTCAATCAATGCATAGATGGTGATTAAAAAGGAGTACTTTTTAAACAGGTTAGAAAACAACCATAAAATAGTACTCAATACTATTGCAAGTGTCTCCTATGGGGAATGCATATATGATGAGATTGCATAGAAATTGGACAAGATATCTCGCAACAATAAATCTTGGGGCAGTAGAAACTCAGAAACTAGGTGAAAAAACTTCGCTCTTCAGGCTACAAACAATCAGGTGCAGATGAGATTCATTAAGAGATGGCACAAATGATAACTGAGTTGGGGTTGGTCTTTAATCATGTGAGCGGAAGCGCATAAAAGGTTAATGCAATGAATTATTCGAGTAGACCACCACCACGAGCAGAAGAGTATTGTTATGAAGAGGATGAACATGAAGTTGATGATCAAACGGGGGGTTTCTGACAAAATGCCCAAGGTTCCAATCAAGATAATTGGCGCCAACGTCAATCGAATCAAGTTCAAAACTATGAAAACTACAATTTAGAGGGTCACTATGTCCGAGATAGCAACTACAATAGTAACAACAACTTCAATTGGAATAACTATGGCGTCATAAATCATATGGTTGGACAATATGTTCCTCCCAAAATCGAGAAAATGCAACTAGGGATGGTGGAGGTAGTATCACCCGGATTAAGGATATTATGAAGAATATGTTGAGAAAGTTTGACAAAACTAATGAGAATGTCAAGGGGATGAGAAGTATCCTATCAGGCATTGTCCAAAAGGTGGATGCATGGAATGTCTCGATAAAACATCTGGAGCTATAAAAGACTGAGTTTTTTGCTACACTGAACCCACACCATCCTGGAACTCTCCCAAGCAACACTATACATAACCCAATGAATGATAGGAATTACATGGTAGTCACTAATTGATGAGCTAAGCAAACAATTGATCCACCCATGTCATCCGTAGTAGATAGTGATAGTAAACCGGAATATGATGTAGAAGAAAGAAGTGGAGAGTTGGGTGATGCAACAACGAATGAAGCAAAGTTATCTTAGAAAGTGTCCCCATCCCTAGACGTCTACATCCATCTCCACAAAGAAAAGTGAAGAATATAGAAAAGGGTAAATAGCACCGATTTATCACTATGTTGAACAACTGTCCATCAATGTTCTGTTGATAGAACATTTGGATAAAATGCACGGTCATTCTAAGATTGTGAAGGATATGGTGACAAAGAAGAGGTCGATAACAAAATGCAGCATTGTAGCTTTATGACTACAAGGTCTCTTGTGTAGAAAAAGGAGGATCTTGGTGCCTTCACAATTCGATGTAAGATAGGGTTGCCTACACCTTTCTAAGGCGTTGTGCGATCTTGGTAAAAGCATAAATCTCATGTCACTATCCATTTAAAGAGGTTAGGTTTGGGGAACCCCATGACTACCATGATGCATATACGGATGGCCGATCAAACGGTAACGAGGCCCATAGGTGTACTCTATCATGTTCTTATTATCATTTTGTGATGCTTGACTATGAGGTTCATATTGAGGTCCCCAATATTCTAGGGTGACCATTCTTGTCCACTGGGCGTGCACTAATCAATAAGGATAAAGGGCTGATGAAGTTTATATTGAACAATGAAGAAGCAACTTTCAATATATGTAGGTCCATGAAGCTGAGTGGTGATCCCAAAAAGTATTCACTATATCCTAAAAAGTTGAGTGTGTATCCAAAGTGCAAATTGCAGCGCAACTAGGTGATGAGGCGCTAGCTGTGATCCTCATAAATTTTAACTCAGCCGGACATTAACAAAATGAACATCGCTCAAAGATGAATAAGGTGGAAATTGATATAAAGCATCATGAGTCTCCACCTTGTAGACCATCTATTGTGTAAGCACCGAAATTAGAGATTAAGTCTCTACCATCCGTTTGAGGTATGTGTTTTGTAGTGGAGATGTCTCTTTTTCGGTGACTATTGCAGCATATTTAAATGAGCAACAAGTAGAGTTTTCAGTGGTGGAACTTCTTCCACCTTAGTAACGTTAAAAGTAGGAGGGTTCATCCTCATTAAATCACGAATTATAGCATCGGGAGTACTCATATTAGGTTGAGGTCTATCCCCTTGGTTAACTAGGGCAACCAAATGATTAGTGACGTCTTGAAAAAAGTGATAAGGTTTATTTGAAAATTTCTTGAATGAAAGGGGTGGTTAGATTTTGAAAGAAGGGGAAATTGAGTCCTCGCTACGTGGGTCCCTATGATATTTTGCAAATGGTTGGTAATTTTTCCTTTGAATTGAAACTTCCTAGTGAATTAGCTTCAGTTCATCCGATTTTCCATGTTTTTTCATGTTAAAGAACTGTATCGGTTGTCCCGAGTCCATTCTTCCTATTGAGGGTCTTGGTGTCTATGATAACCTCTCTAATGAGGAAGTTCCAGTTTAAATTCTTGATAAGCTAGTAAATGAGTTAAGGAATAAAGAGGTGACTTTCGTAAAGTTGTTATGGAAGAATCATCTTGTTGAGGGTGCAACATGGGAGGCCGAGGCCGACACGAATTCCCAGTACCCTCATCCTTTTGATAATTGAAGTTATTCATTCTTTTTAATTATAAATATGACTTATAATTGAAGTTTCCTAATATTTGGGTGATGTTTTGCAAAATATGCATTTTTAAATACTTCACACTGAATAATGCCTCTGGACTTAATATTTTGCTTTTTGCTTGTTCTGAGTTATGATGTGCTTTTTGATATGGTGAGTATTTATGGAAATTACATTTAGCACGTTGATAAGTTGAACTTGTGCTAATTGAGTCATGTAATGCATGTTGAGCTAATGTGTGTTGTGAGAAGGAAATACTTCATGATGTAGTGTTTTAAGCCGTACGTGTAATAATTGGAGTTTTGAATTTTTTTTGTTAAAATGATATTATTGATGTTGATTTTATATTGTTGCATTGTTGGGATTCTAGTATTGAGTCTATTCTTTTTCAAAAGAGTTTCAATCTCATTCGGGGACGAATGTTCCTAAGGGGGGATAATGTAACACTTTGAAAATGCAAGACGAGTATAGAGAAAAGCATAGGTTACATGGTGTCTAAGCACTGTTTTAAGACCCATGTTAATTAATATATGTAATTTAGGATGTCTAAGAACCAACGCATCCATGACATTCAGAATTTCGTTCAAAGGGTTGGTAGTGTTCCTCAGCCTATTTGATTAGATTTTAGTAGTTGAAAATTTATTAAAAGTCGGGAAAGGGTAGGTAATAAGTGTTTAAGTTGTTTCATAGTTGAATCGTCTAGGTACAACTCCCGAAGGACCAACCAAGGGCCCTTCAGGAGGATCCCTGCAGGTTGAGGCAACACTGCCTAGGTAGTGTGCATCAACGCGACAAAGGACGGTGTGTGGGTGGAGCGACAGGGTGTCGATGCCATTAGTTATCCCACACTTATACAATTCTTGGAAGACCCTTACCTGCATAGTTTCTTACCGGATCGAAGGATATGCAGCACGACGGCAGGCTTGGTCCATCAATTGACCCACGAGCAGTCCATCTTGGTGTCTCCTCTTACACTGCCAATTTCCTGCATATTATATCTTAGTCTCATTTAATTAATTAAGGGGTTTGATATTTATATAGGGGTTTATATGAGTCTAATAAAGCTTATTAATCCCCAATAAAAAAACCCCCAACCATCATTAATCTAAACACAACTAACAAAATAAACTCTTTTCCATTTCTTTTCATTCTCTCTCTATTGGAAAAACCATCAAAGACAAGCAAGGGAGAGGTTTTTAGGGCTAGAAAGGGATGAATCCACAATCAATTCTTCATCAAACGTTAAGGTATGGGATCTAACTCATCTTTGACACTCTTCCGTCAAAAGGGTTCCTTCACAATGGATTTTAAAAGTTGACTTTTCATGTATGTTTAATCCCATTAAGAAATTGATTTTGTGAAATGAGTTTTTATGGCTTCTTTATGATAAAATGGATAGATTAAAATTTAACTGAACTTAATTATCATCACTTCTAATGTTTTTATTCAACCCCTAACCCTAACTTTGATTTTTATGTAAATTGGGTTGTGATTGATTCAATTCTCTTTCTTATTGGCTAGATAACTATTAAATGATATACTTACAATAATCATTAACAAATTTTAGTTAATTGTAGTCTTTCATTCTAGTCTTGAGAAGATGATCTAGGTTAGAAGGAGAATTGATATTCCCATCTAATTTTAAGTTATGATCTAGTATTGAATTGTGCTATAGTATTTATTCTAGTATTTTTATCTAATTTGTCTTGAATTTATGTTTTATGGTAAAGCCTAAATGATGAACAATGAAGGAGACTTGGTAAGCCTTAGAATCTCTATTTTTACTTCCAATTTTGACTAATTGTGGTTAAGTTATGATGTTATATTGGAGTATTCCTTTTATTAGGATGATAAGGTTGTATGATGTTTAGTTTAAAGGTCTTCACCATGTTGTGAGGTTGATTAATATGTCTGTAATATAAGGATAGTGATGACTAAAAATGTGCCGAGATATGATATGAAATTCTAATGTGTTAACCTTACTCATATGAATTGTGATGACAAGATTAATACTCATACCATTCTTTTTGAGCTATTGATGATGATGATTATACAAGGGGTATACCCTATGACCAAACTATGTTATGGTTGATAAATAAAGTTTTAAGTATATTTCAAAAATAAACTCTAGCTTAACACCGAGTGAACTAGATTGAAGAGTGTCCCTTCCTGTTAGACGCGTAAACTACATGATATAACTACTTGCAATATGTCAAGGACTTGGGAATTAGTCTTGACATGAATGGGGGGAAAACATCGGAAAACAGTTTCAAGGTGCTTGGGTGTTGACAAAGCAACTTGAACATGCAAGGCTTACGTGCAGGCTAGAGTCATCGGCAAGGCAGCGTGTTGTCTTGGAAAGGCAAAGCTGTGAAGACTTCACGATAGCAAAAAAAGGCATTTAATGTGAATTGCTGAAATAAAACTAAGTGTTGGAATGTAGCCTAAAATATTCAAAGTGTTAGAATATAAATATTTTGTGTGGATAAGGATGCAATTTGAATTAGATTCTATCTGTTAGAAATATACTTGTTCCAAACTTTAGTTTGAATGTTGTGATTACAAGTGTCCGACATATGTCATTTGTAAGTGCCGCATGATACTGCCATGTGCAAATTTTTTTTATAAAACATGGAAAGTTCGTTTAAAGGCACGGAAAGGGATTCTAGCCTTAGATAAATTTGTTAAGCCTTACCTTTGTATTAATTATAAGATTAATAAAGGTTGGGACAAGTTCTTGTACATTCTTTTCGCTGTTTAACTCTGCTTCTAAAGTTTTTCTATACTTAGTCAAACTTCTATGAGTAAGATAGGCTGAGTGTTGCAGACTTTTGCAGGATTGCTCAGGGTGACGTTCGGTAAAAATAAATCGACTCTCTTTCAATTGGTAAGAGAGCACGATTGAACGATAGTGAAAAATACAGATTTATGGGAAATGACACAAAAAATTGAAGCATTCGTTAAGATAACAGATGATACTCTAGGTGATTCTTTGTTTTTTTGATCTGTTGACACAAATCATTGATTTTAGACTTAACGCTGAGAATGTTCAGGGGAGATTGATGCATGTCGAAAGAATGTTGATAAACACATCACTGAAATCTTGAATTTTTGTAACACAACTACACAACAACTTGAGGGACTTCAAAAGGAAAATGAAAACCTTCGTGCAACATCGTTGTATTATGTCCGGCTGTGGCACGACACAATCGTGTTGAATCATCTAAGGTTAAACTTCTAGATACTAAATCCTTTAGTGGTGCAAGAAGTACTATACAACTTGATAATTTCATTTGGGTCTTGGAAAAGTATTTTCGTGCTGCAAGGGTGCCTAATGCTGACAAGTTAAACATTACCACAATGTAATTGACGGGTGATGCTAAACTTTGGTGGAGAACTCAAAATGCAGACGACGTCAATGTTTGTTGTCCTAGAATTGATACGTGGGACAAGTTAATGAAAGAAATGGGCGATCAATTTCTTCCTAGCGACGCTTCTTAGATTGCAAGGGATAAGCTTAAAAGGCTAAGGAAGACAAGTTTGGTGAGGGAATATATTAAAGAATTCACCTATGTGATTTTAGACATTCAAAACATGTTTGATGAGGACAAGTTAGACCACTTCATTTCGGGTATTCAAGGCTGAGCTCAAAACCAAATTCGGAGGTAGAATGTTAAAGATCTGCTTAGGGCAATTGCTACTGCAGATTCGTGTGTTGATTTCCAGAAAACTCGTCCTTTGACGGAAGTTCCCTCTACTTCAAAAACTAAGAAAAAGAATGATAAAAAAGGGGAATGGAAAAAGGATAGTCATAATGACAGTACAAACAACAAAGGAAAACACAAATAAAGGACGGTAAGTACAGACCAAAGAACATAAATGGTAATTCTAAGGGCTGTTGGACTTGTGGTGGTCCTAATTTGGCCAAGTCTTGTTCAAACAGGGAAAAAGTAAACACTTTGCTTGATGTATATATGAATTAAAGGAAGGAAGATAAAATTGTGGTTGCAATGGCAAATCCATTGGGATTGTCCTTCAACCATATTACATGGGTAAATAATGTCGGAAAAACGTCTAGTACTTCAAATTCTCATGCTTCCCCAATTCATATAGAAATGACAGTTAAAGAATAACGTGTGATGGAATTGGTTGATACAGGATCAACTCATACATTTATATATGTGAAAATTGCTACAAAATTGGGGCTGAAGTTGTCTTATATCACTTCCTTCGTCAAAACAGTCAATGCTAAGTCACAAATTATTGTGGGTATGGCTTATGGTTTATTTATGTCGACTGAAAGTTGGGTGGGAAAATAATTTTATGGTGATGCTGCTTGGTGAATTTGAGATCATACTTGGGATTGATTTTCTAAGGAAATTCCAGTTTGTTGCGTTTCCTCACATAGATAGAGTGATGGTCATGAATGGAAGCAATGCTGGATTTCATAAAGGAGTTCATCCATTTAGGAACGTTAATAATTTTGCAAAGAATAAAGACAAGGGAATGTTCTTGTCTGCTATGTCAATCGACAAAGAACTAAAGAGGGGTGATGACACTATACTTGCCGCCTTGGTTGAAGTAAAACCTGATGTTTAGATAGAAGTGCCTAATTGTGCTGCCGAATTGCTTAAACAGTATGTTGATGTTTTGCCTCCTGAATTACCAAAGAATTTACCACCAAGGAGGAATATCGACATAAAATTGAGTTACTACCTGGTATGGTTGCTATGCACAAGCTCCTTATCGTAAGGCTCCTAATGAATTGGGTGAATTGCGTAACAAATGAACCAGTTGATGTATGCTGGATTGATTCATTCATCTAAGTCTCCATATGGTTACCCTATTTTATTTCAAAAGAAACAGGGTGGGACAACGCAAATTTGTGTAAACTATAGGGCACTGAACAAGGCAACTGTAAAGAACAAGTATCCGGTTGCATTGGTGCAGGATTTGATGGACAGGTTGAGTAAAGCATGGTATTCACAAAACTTGATGTTAGGGTAGGCTACTGGCAGGTTGGGATAGCAGAAGGTGATTAACCAAAAACAACATGTGTAACTAGATATGGTTCATATGAATTCCTTGTAATACCATTTGGGCTAACTAATGCTCTATCAACATTTTGCAACTTAATGAATCGTGTACTATTTTACTATGTTGATGACATTCTTGTTGTCTATCTAGATGATATTGTCATTTGTAGTCGAACATTAGAAGAACATGTTAATGACTTAAGTTTTGTTCTGTCTCAGTTTAAAAAATACACACTTTACATTAAGATGGAAAAGTGTGAGTTTGCTCAATAAGAGGTAAAATTTTTGGGGCATCTTGTTAGTAAAAACCAAGTTCTAATGGATCCTAAGAAAGTGCAAGCCATTGTTTATTGGAAGGCACCTCGTCATGTGAAGGATTTGAGGTCGTTTCTTGGATTGGATAACTATTATAGAAAATTCATTGCTGGTTACTCAAAAAGCACAGCGGCTTTGACATACTTGATGAAGAAAGATACGAAATGGGTTTAGTCTTAGCGATGTGAAGAAAGATACAAAATGGGTTTAGTCTTAGCGATGTGAAGAAAGATACGAAATGGGTTTAGTCTTAACGATGTGATGAAGCAATTAAGAATTTGAAAGAAGCTATTGGATCTGAACCAATACTCAAATTGCCTGATTTTGAGTTACCATTTGTAGTGCACCCTGATGCGTCAAACAAATGAAATAGGTGTCGTATTAGTGAAGGAAGGTCATCTTGTGGCCTTTGAAAGTAGGAAATTGAATGTTGCTGAACACAGATACTCAACACATGAAAAAGAGATGGTTGTTGTGGTATAGTGTCTGCAGGTTTGGAGAGTTTATCTCCTAGGTACTCGATTTGTAATAAGAACCGATAATCTAGCAAATACATTTTGGAAGACACAAAAACAGTTGAGTCCTAAACAAGAACGGTGGTAGGAATTTCTGGCAGAATAAGATTTTGTGTGGCAACAGAAGGCAGGAAAACACAACCAGGTTGCTGATGCACTGGGTAGAAAAGATTATTTTTTTTACAGTATATTCAATTTTAAAACTCGAAACTGATTTCTATGATAGAATGACGATGTGTGATGCAAATGATTCATTATATGTTAAATGGATGAGTCAAGTGCAAGATGGCACAATGAGACGATATTGGATCAAGGACGATCTGCTCTATTTTATAGGGAGGAGGATCGTTGTACCAAATCACGGTGGATTGCACAAAGACTTAAGAAAAGAGTTACATTATTCTTGTTTGGCTGGACATCTAGGTACTTAAAGGATGTTCACTTTACTATCTTATGTTTATTTGTGGCAAAGAATAGAAGACGACATAAAGGCATACGTCAGGATTTGTCATGTTTGTCAAGTTGACAAGACTAAACGTAAGAATGAAGCAGGTTTGATGCAACCTTTGCCTGATCCTGAAAGGCCATGGCTATCTGTAAGCATGGATTTCATATCTGGATTCCCTAAGGTGGATGGAAAAGCATCTATCATGGTGGTAGTTGACAGGTTTTCGAAATATTCCATGTTTATTGTTGCACGTGAACTATGTTCATCCAAAGTTGCCACTGATTTGTTATACAAATACGTGGTTAAGTATTTTGGTGTTCCGGCTGACATCGTGAGTGATAGAGATACAAGGTTTACTCGTAGGTTTTGGAAAACTTTGTTCAATATGATGGGATTTGACTTAAATTTTCTACTGCATATCATTAACAAACAGATGGGCAGAAAGAAAGAATTAATCACTTTTTGGGAAACATATTACTTGTCGGAGTTAGTAACAATGTTTTGAGGGTAGTGGTATAACTTGCTTGATTTTACATTAGACTTTCTTTTTAAAAGGGGTAAAATGACACGTTTTGACTAATTGTCCCTTTTTAGCATATTTTGATATTATATGTGCATATGGTGTCATACTTGGTACATGTCGAGTACTAACCCCATTTTCTACCCTTTTCCCAAACATTTTAGGTTCCGATCATTGAATTTTCATTTGGGACAACCTGAAGAAGGATTGGATATTCTCTATATCCAAGTGAGTAAGTCCTATCTTTCCAAGGGTGATGTCAATATCTTCCCTACGAAGTTTCCTTTGTTTGACTAAGAATTTTATGCTCATTCCACTGTCATTGTGTACGACTTGTATAAGCCTATATGTGGTTTCTTTACGTATGATTTAGGGCCTTTCCCATATTGTGATAGTTGTTTACATGGTATGAGATGATATAATCTTTGGGACATTTTTCTATCTTATATATATATGTGCAATAATAGAAGAAGGCCATTTAACCTTCCTATACGAAGTGTCTATGTATACTCGATAGGACTATCTATTATGTGTATGTATAGGTATATGTAAACCTCCAAGTAGATATAATGAAAGTTCTAAAGTTTTCCTCATTTTCAACCAATTAATGTCATGACATGATTCTAAGGGGCTAGTCTTAGTCCTCTAAGAGGACGACGAAGCCGGATACGTCTAGGGGGTAAACCCGGATATAACATAATTTTATCAAAAATGCATGATCATACTAAATACAAACCATATAAAATCATCTTGCCACATAACCACAACAATCATAAAGGGTTAAGCTTACAAGGACTATCAACTACGGATTAGTTCTCCCGCCTAGCCCCCACCCCAAATTGAGGGTTCTTTTTTGGAGCATTAGTGTCTAGATGATCTTGATTGACCTCTTTCCCTTTTGACTTGATGATAGTTTAGTCCCTCATGTTGTGATTCTTACTAGAATATGCAGAACAACCATCCATTCCATCAAGACACTTACCTAAATGTTGCTTCCCACAAGTAGCACACCTAGGTCTCTCAAAAGTATAGACACCTCCATGGGAATTTTTGTTAAAATTCTATCCTTATTCCCCATTGAAAAATCTTGGTTATAGAACCTCTTCTTAGTTTTTGGGTGACTAGATTCATCAAACCTAGTCCTCTTTCCCCCTTGCATTAGCTCCCTAATATTCGACTCTTCAATTTGTTGTGCATACACCAATAGCCTAGATATATCCATGTCATTAAGAAGCATTTTCGTACGACCCTACTTTTTAAACCAAGCTAGACATTCCAATCAAAAAAAATTTCATCCTAGCCCTAGGGTTGGCTACCATGGTCGGGGCATACTTAGAGAGTTGAGACTACTCTTTCACACTAATATCCCCTTGCCGAAGATTCATGAATTCAACCATTTTATTCTCCCTAAACTCTTAAAGAAAAGAACCTATCTATAAAATCCTCTTTGAGCACTTCCCAGTGTACTCAACTATCCGTTAAGGGTCTTTCATCCCTTCATTGCTCAAACCACACTTGATCCACATAATTGAGTTATTAAGCGGCTAGATCCACTCTCTCCCTAGGGGTCACAAGCATCTCATCCACCACTTTAAATACCTCATCTATGAATCATTGTGGATATTCATCTACTTTAGTTCCATGAAATTTATGAGGGTTTAACATCATGAAATCCCAAATTCAAGAAGCGTGTGTACTCACATTAGGTTGAACTCTATCCCGTTGGTTAACTTGGGCAACACAACAAAGAGCGACGACTTGAGCTTGATCCATCATCAGTTGGGTAAAATTCATTAAGAAAGTCCTTAACTTTGAATTAGTCATATCCTCTTCAACAAATGAATCTTGAGGAGCTTGAGTCTTAGGGGCCATTTGAGGTCCTTGGTGCCCTTGACGTTCCGGAGGGGGAACCGCCTCATTCACATTCACTTACACAACTAAAGGGACATGTGTCAACACGGGAAGGGAACCTCTCATTAGCTATACCTACTCCTCCTTCCTAGAGATTGCTCTCATCAGATTCATGTCCTATAAATACAAGGACAAGAGGTTGTGAAAGATATTTTATAGAGTTTAACTCTAAGGCACGACATTAGAATAATGAATAAAGTGGAACTTCTATCATTTTTTAGCCTCTTATCCATGGATATGTCATGACTCACACGAATGAACAAGACTCTACTAGACGTGGATGGTTAGAATTTATACCCTAAATTATTTTCCATACACTTATGCACTGTTACCAAGTTTTTAACGACCAAAAAGTACCCCATAGAAAAAGCACCCTTAGGTCAGAACAATTACGTACTTTACCCTTCGGGGGTCTTGTACAAGCCAAAAATATCATTCATTACATAAGAAATGAAAAGTAGTGCGGAATTAAATCTGTTAACGAATAAATTAGTAAAAGGTAACATATTTCATAAAATCTAAGGAGTGATCTCGTCTTCACAGGCCAACTTAAAGAAGAGAAATAAATATCTTAGGGATACGACCCTCTACATTAAATAAAAAAAAAACATAATAAGCCTTAATTCTAGAATCTAAGAAGTAAAACTATGCCCTCAAATATGATAGGACATACTTAGTCTTGAGAGGATAGATTCCCTGAGCCTTGCCTTCTAAACGTTTTCGTTTCCTCAAACCTATTAGTACAAAACAAACTACTAAGTATGCCGTATGCAAAAACATGTGAAAAGGGACAGTTTAATAAAATAAGCTTTTATGTCAAATAAGTAAAGCATTCATGACTGTAGAGTTAAAATAGTATATGAATCATCATTAATCATATAAAAAATAGGACTCTCATAATTTTAGAACCAAAACATACTTTTCCGTAAACTCAAGTGCATTTAAAGTTAAATAGTGAAATATTACAGTGAAGCAGTATGAAACATTACGATGAGTAATTCATCCCAATCCAAGTGAACTCATTTCATTTAATGTTTTCCTAACAAGTTATCCTAAGACTCCCCAAGCTAAGAAAGAAGGGAACGCCCGTACACCACCTACAAGACACAACAAAGCAATCCTTAAAATTACCAGCCATAGGATTACTTCGTTTGATAAAAAAGTCCTCTAACTTTGATGGACATTTGAAAGACATTCATACATTAAGGACTTCATGGAAGTACCTTTCTGAAAAAGGACATATGAGTTACACTAAGTACAATGTGATACTAGTATACCATACTACTACTCCAACATTGTGCTCCTTGAGGGTTCCCTTGGATTAAGCATTCTACGTTAGTCATTCATAACTCATAACATAAACCTTAACTTTAAATTTCTTATTAAATATTATACCTTAAGTCATCTAACTTCATTTTCAATTCATGATAACTCATTCATATATTTCATATAGAACACACCAGGACACCCCTTTAGGAAGGTCTACTTAGTGCAATGGGTAGATAGCATCCTATACCACCACCTACCCTAAGTAGTCCTTCTTTAATAAGACTTATTTCATTCATTATTGTTTTGGGAAACAACTTTACCGTCATAGACTATGAAAGCTAGACGTGGAATCCTGATACTAACCTTATCGAATGAGTGTTCCCAAGTTGCGTATGGTGGGGTTATTCTCTTAGCTATTAGATTGCTTTTCTAATAGCTACACCTATGTGGGCGCACATTTAATGGATAAGGAGATTGCTACTAAGTAACACATTATCTACTAAAGAGCAGTACTCATCTTAAGAGGTAAATTGGAATAACACATCTCAACTCACGAAGTGTTAGCACCCCTTCTTCATATCCTCTCGCTGCTAGGCATAACTCCACCACAGAGTATTAAATATTCTTCACAATAGACTAAAGGCACGAAGGGTACTTTTCCTTTGAGGTTACATAGGAATATTACATCTCAACTCACGAAGGGTATCTAACCTCCATCTTATGTTAGAAAGTTCTTGGGATAGTGAGGTTTTTACTAAACACTTCATCCCAACAAACGAAGAATGTTCACCCCAAAAGTCCCCTTTTAATTCTTTAATTTCATTCATTCAAAGTGTGAGTTTGTACATGTGAGCACACCTTGCACATAATCACCATTCTCATTAACATTGATTTCAAGATATGCTTACACCTTAATTCATCATTTCTCACACACTAGCATGCTCAACAAATACGGATACTTCATTTTGGCTTAATCTAAACAAACATATAATTTTTTATAATGCATATAAACATGAACCTCATCACTATCACTTCATTTTACAGCTTAGGCCTTTAAAGCTATATACCAAACAGATAGAAATATTTATCCAAATAAATAAAGTAAACATTACCACCAGAAGGTGGACCATACCACTCAAGAGAATTTTATAATTCGAGTTAAACAATTTAACCAAATCACCATTTAACCAAGATTTCACATCCTATAAAAAAAATCTAAATATTTCATCATAATATGACCCTTATGTAAGTAGATAAATCATAATAATAACATAAGGAAACAAATGTTCATACCCTACACAAACATGTTCATTTAAACTATTTCTTAAGCTAAAAGTTGGAAATATCCATGCGCTTGATTTCATTAGGGTTATGATATTAAAATAATCAATAAATACTACAAACAACATATATGAATCATTAAAATACATTTACATGAAAATGCCTACATTGAACCAAAATTAGGAGAAGATAGAGATTGAAAATCCTTTTTGAAATCTTATTGAAATGACACCTAGAAAGGAAAAGGGTTCAAGGATGACTAATCTACCTCAAGATAAGGAAACCCACTGATTTTTGATGAAGAAACGTTCCAGACCAGCCCTTCTAGCTATTCCTTGAGTCATAGCTCAAACAGTGACTGGAGAGTGTTTTTTCTTTAGATAGAGAGTTAGCATATTTTAAGTGAAGGGTCTTGTATATGTCTAGTAAATAAATAAAATTTAATATACCTTAAAAAACCCAAAAATATCATTTTAGGTAAAAAAAAAAACTTGGGGTGAATTTACAGAATATCCCAAGCTAAAGCATTCACATCCAACATCTTTTGTTTGGATCGATCAATGGACCCAAGCAACGGGGGGTCGACTGAACGTCGGCCCGTGTTGCATGGTCGTCTTTTGTGTTTGATGTAGGAATGTGGAGGGTTGAGTTTTCAAGTGAAGTCTTCACCTACGCCCCTAGACGACGGGGCTTCATCTTGAATGCGACCAATAGACTGCTAGGTCGTTGATTGCACAGTTTTAAACCTAATCCCTCAACTAGATAAAAAAATTAGTATACCTTTATTAATCTCTTTTGACTGTCGCAAGTATAAAATTAGGTTTCCTGACAAGTTGTAGTATACATCGGAAAGGGCCGCTAAAGTGTTGCAACTCAAGAATGCTCTAACTTCTAGGGTGTATTTGCGGGTTGTTACACATGTTATGTATTCCATTGACTAGGATGACTTAATAGGTTTACTAGTATGATCAAGGGTATGGGACCTTGTATATACATTGCACAAGTGTGCCTTGAATGGATAGTTCCTAGAATTGGTCTCCTATACATGAATATTAATGCATAAGTATGTTATTAATGTAACAACCTGATAAAAAACCATGCTATGTAATGTCTAACGTACCTAGAAAGCTTTGATTAGACCGGGTTCACATGGATTGATGCGCTTGGAACCAGACCTCTTAACCTATAGACAAGTCAAGCCAACAAACTTGATGAGTTAGTTGAGCTAGGCAAGGTTGTCTCCAGCAATTAGGGCACTCACATATTAAGATTCAACCGCATGAGTCTTAATCGTACATAAAAAGGGTAATCTTATGTTTATAGGGTCAAGGGGTAAAATGGTCTTTTCAAGGTTAAGGGTAGTATCTTAATTACCCTAGAGTTTTAATTAATTAATTAACTAATGTAGTAAAGGAAAATTTTGGTAGGGTTGACCTGAAATGGACTTTTTTCGTGAGTTAAGCTTCACCCGGGTTTGATCCTCACTTGAAGCAATGTTAAATCTAATTAATTTATATTAAATATCTGATTTAAGTAAGGTTATGATTACTCATTTTACTTAATCCAATTAAAAATGAAATTTTTAATAATAAATGGCAAGGAGTTATTGTTTGACTAAGTTTTCTACTTAAACTCCTACTCCTACACTTACTACTATCTCTCTCAACTGTCATTCTCACGTATCTCCACATTCTTTTTCACGCTCATCAACATCAAAAAGAACAAAATTTAAAGTTCATTACTCTTGAAGAACTTTTACACTAGAAGAAATAAGAAAAACTAAAGGTGTTCAACGACAAAAAAGGTATTAAAGGTGTTCAACGACAAAAAAGGTATGGGTTTTCTTCCACTTTGTTCCTTTCCCAAGAGACCCCTAAGATTCAGTCGAATTCTAATCAGAAAACTAAAAATGTTCACCTTTGCATGTCCCTTTCACTAGCTCCCAACGATTGTTGTAGTTTTATATGATTTCTGGTAGAATTTAGGAATGTGAAGTGTTTTTTGATGAATATTTTCATGTATGTATGTTTCGAATTATGTCATGATTAACGTGTGGAAAATGTGTGTGCAGTCATGTTCTTGGGCATGGTTATGAGCATGAAAATGGCATGTTAAAACCTCTTTTTTTGTACAATATACTTGCAAATAATGTAAATAATAATGTATGAAATGATTAAAGAATTTTCCATAAAAATCCAACGTATGAATGTTGAGAAAAAGTGGATTGAAAGGATGAACAAATTTCCAGAAATTTTGAAATTGGTTTCAACTTAGGCAGTGTGGAGGAGTTTGATTTTCTAATTTTTTTAAGAGGTGAGGTAATAAAGGATTGAACAAAAGACCTTAACATATGCAAGCTACGAAAAAATCAATAATAAAAATGAGATAAGGGGGAGTGGAAATGGGGTAATGCTCAAGTGAAAGAATCAAAAAGGGAAAGAATTAAAAATTGAGGTTAGTGGGGATAGAACCCATAAGCTCTCGGATATGAGAGGAAGTTAGAAGAAAAATTAAAGAAAAATAAATGAGGTTGTGGGGGATCGATCCCACAACCTCTTGGCCTTACACAAAAAGGGAAAGTAACATAAGAAAAAAAAGGAGAAGTGTGGGCGTTTTGGCTCCACCTCGGGGTGCGCCGCTTAATGAAAACATAGACTTGTCCAAGCTGATTGTGCATGTTCAGCAGGTTGAGTACAGTAGGAAGAAGAGGAGAGTCTCTGAGGTCAGGAGGCCTAACCCTTCTAACAAGACAGGTACCAACAGAGGTGGTGGGAGGACCACTTCCAGTGTACATGATCAGCCCATATTTAAGAAGGGGTATCACAGTTCAGGGAATTCCAATTTTTAGAAGAGTGAAACACTCAAAGTAGGCAGACCTTAGCCCAAGAAGGGAAATAGAGGGGATGTGCTGCGTCCCAGAAAGGAATATGGCAAGTATGGCCGTATTCACAGTGGAGAGTGTAGACTAGGCACTAATGCCTGCTTCGGTTCCGGAAAGAGCGGACACAGGGTAAGGGACTGTGCACAAAATACGGGTCAAACATGAGGTAATTCTTAGCCTAGGCCTTATACCAAGAATGCTACTTTAGGCGAGCCTCCTAAGAGGAAAAAATTCTACGCCTTGAAGGGAAAGGAGGAGCAGGATAAGTCTGCTGATGTGGTCACACGTATACTGCTAGTCTTCTCAACCTCTGTTTATGCTTTACTTGATCAAAGGTGTACGATTTCTTTTGTAACTCCCATGCTTGCTTTTAATTTTTAAATATTACTTGAGGGTTTGCATGATTCTATCGCAGTTAGTACTCCCTTAGTAGAAAATGTAAGAGCTTATAGGGTTAATAAAGACTGCCGAATAGTAGTATGTGGAAAGACTATTTGTCTAGACCTTGTTGAGTTACCCATGAATTCTTTCTTGGATGGCCTAAGTAGGTTTGTAAGATTCCGTATCCCTAATGAAGTACTGATGGTCTGGGAGGGGTACAATTCGAGTCGTTCAAGTCCCTTGATTTCGAATCTAAAAGCTAATAAATTGATTTCCAAGGGATTCTTATGCAGTCTTGTGAGTGTCAATGATCTACATCATGAAATTCCTTCCATAGACTCTTTGCATGCAGTGAATGAGTTCCAAGATCTTTTCTCCGATGATTTACCTGGAGACCCGCAACCTCAAGATTTTGATTTTGGTATTGACCTTGATCTCGATACCACACAAATTTCAATTCCTCCGTACAGAATAGCTCAAACATAACTCAAGGAGCTGAAGCTGCAGTTAAAAGATCTCATTGATAAGGGCTTCATTAAGCCGAGCATATCCTCTTAGGGCGCTTAAGTGCTATTTGTGAAAAAGAAAGATGGAACCCTTGGGATGTGTATAGATTATCAATAGCTTAACAAAATCACAATAGAGAACAACTATCCACTTTCCAGAAAAGATGACTGATTTGATCAGCTCGAAGGGTTTAGTTTCTTCTCGAAGATTGATCTTTGTTCTGGGTATCAGCAACTTAGGGTTAGGGATGAAGATATCCCAAAGGCAGCCTCTCGTACCCGTTATGGTCATTATGAGTTCCTAGTCATTTCATTTGTTCTATCTAATGCACCAGCTGGGTTTATAGACCTCATGAACCGAGTCTTCTGTGAATACCTTGATTCTTTTGTCACACTATTCATTTATTACATCCTCTTGTACCCTAAAACCAAGGAAGAGAATGAACAACATTTGAGACTAAACTTGCAGGTACTTAGACAACATAAGTTGTATGCAAAATTAGACCAGTGTGACTTCTGGCTTCGATCATTGACCATTCTAGGTCATGTTGTGTCCAATAAGGGTATCGAGGTGGACCCAGGAAGATTGAGGTTGTTAAGAACTGTCCAAGACCTCTTATTCCCACCGATATCCGTAGCTTTGTAGGAATGGCTGGTTAATGCCGCAGATTCGTGAAGGGTTTTTTATTTCATTATTCCCCCACTATCAACATTGACTAAAAATAATAACAAGTTTGAATGGTCGGAGACTTGTGAGAAGAGTTTCTAGACGATCAAGCACAGACTCATTTTAGCACCAGTGCTTATGTTGCCTAAATGTGGTGAGAATTACACTTTTTTTTGTGACGCATCTAGGGTTTGTTAGGGTTGTGTTCTTATGTATGGTGGTGAGGTGATAGCATATACGTCCAGACAACTCAAGGTTCATGAGAAGAATTATCCCACTTATGACCTTGAGTAGGTAAGTGTGGTGTTTGCATTGATGTTGTGGAGGAATTACATGTACATAGTGCATATAGATGTGTTCACAGACCACAAGAGTCTCCATTACGTGTTCACCAAGAGGGAGTTGAATCTACGTTAGCGGAGATGGTTGGAGCTGTTGAAGGACTATGACATGAGTGTTCACTACCATCAAGCGAAGTGAAATGTTGTAGCCGATGCATTTAGCAGGCTGAGCATGAGGAGTACAACCCACGTTTATGATAGGAAGAAAGAGTTAATGAATGATGTATACAAACTGGCCAGACTAGGTGTGTGGTTGATGTCTTCTACTAGTGGGGGTATTTTAGTTCATCCAGATCTGAATCATCCTTGGTAGCTGAAGTCAAGAAGGGCAGCCTCTTGATTATGTGTTGATGGAGTTGAATAAATTAGTGCTAGCTAAGATGAATGAGTCTTTTTTTATGGGAGGTGACGACATACTTAGGTAACAGGATAGACTGTGTGTACTATACGTTGATGATTTGTGGACCTAGATTACGGCAGAGGCCCATGGTTCCAGGTATTCGATATATAAATGTTCAACGAATATGTATCATGAGCTCCAGTAAATCTAATGGCATGAAGAAGGACATTGCTGAGTATGTGGCCATGTGTCCTAATTGTTAGTAGGTTAAGGCGGAGCACCTTTAGTCTGGTGGTCTCATTCTGATTATTGAGATTCCGTCATGGAAGTGGGAGGCCATTAACATGGACTTCGTGGTTGGTCTTTTGAGGAAGAGGAGACAACATGACTTCATATGGGTTATTGTCGACAAGATGACTATGTATTTCGACTTTATCCCTGTGAAGTCTACATACATGGACGAGGATTATGCGAGACTCTTCATTGATGAGATTGTGAGGTGGCATGGGATTCCATTGTCTACCATCAAGAAGGACTTATGTATGCAGGTAAAACTCATTACTACTTTCCATCCTTAGACAGATGGGTAGGCAGAGTGCACCATTCAAATGTTTGAGGTTATGTTGAAAGCGTGTGTGATTGACTTCAGGGGTAGTTGGGACGACCATCTACCACTAATAGAGTTTTCATATAATAAAAGCTATCACTTTAGCATAAGAATGGCACCGTTTGAGGTACTGTATGGTAGGAGGTGCATGTCTCCAGGTTGGTGGTTCGAGGTTGGAGAGTCATTCATTTTGGGTAAAGTAATCATTCATGAGGCCTTAGAGAAGGTCACAGTGATTAGGGATAGGTTGGCTACTACTTAAAATCGGTAGAAGTCTTATGCGGATAAGAGGAAGCGGACCTTAGATTTTGATATTGGTGACCATGTCTACTTGAAGATATCACCCATGAAGGGTTGATGAGGTTTGGCAGGAAGTGAAAGTTGAGTCTGAGGTATGATGGGCCATACGAGATTCTACAGCGTGTGGGTGAGGTATCCTATTAGTTTGCATTGCCTGTAGAGCTAGCTTCTGTTCATCTAGTCTTTCATCTAACTATGTTAAAGAAGTGCCTTAGTGATCCAGCATCGATTCTGCCTTTTGAAGGTTTGGATGTTGATTAAGACTTGTCCTCTAAAGAGGTTCCTGTTGAGATTTAAAACTGGCCAGCGACTGAGAAACAAAGAGGTTGCCAAAGTAAAGGTATTTTAGAGGAAAAATCTTGTTGAGGGTGTTACGTGGGAAGCCGAGGCCGATATGAGATCCCGCTATCCTCATCTTTTAAGCTCTTGAATTTAGATTTCATACTCTTAAGTCTAAGTATCTTTATATCCTCTATTCTTTTTTGTTATTGCTTGAATGTGTATAAGACTTATGTTATTATACAAATAGGATTGTTCTATATAATTATAAGTGTCATTCGGAGAAGAATGTTCCTAAAAGGGGATAAAATTAAAAACCTGAAAAAAAGACCATGCTAAGTAAAGCCTAACGTACCTAGAATGCCTAGATTAGACCTGGTTTACACAAATAGATGCACATGTAACCAGACCTCTGAACCTATGCACAAACCAAGACAACAAACTTGGTGAGTTAGTTGAGCTAGGAAAGGTTTGGTCCATGTAACGACCTGTTTAGTGTCGTTTTGAGCAACAGAGTCCATTTCTGGAAAACTGGCTGGGACGACGAGGTCACGACGGACCGTCGTGGTCACGACGCCCGTCGAGGGAGTGTCGTCCCATGGCACTTAGAATTTGGAAATTGGGTACTGAAAATCGACTCTCTGTAAATTGTGACGGACCTGCAGGACGTGCCGTCACATCCACGACGAACCGTCGTGAGTCCCGTTGCAAAACACTTCAACGTTTGAGAATTTGGTTCGAGAAACGAGTTTCTGACCGCCATGACGGACGTGCAGGACGGACCGTCACAGGCGTGACGGACCTTCACAGCGTCCGTGGTGACGATGGGATTCTGGGGAGGTGCGACGACCACCGTGACGGACCGTCGCAGTCACGACGGCCCGTCACAGGTCACGCAATCCCAGGCAGTTTAGGATTTTCTCCACACTTTTAAGGGTCGTTTTTGACTATTCTTTCCTTAATTATAAAGATTGAGGGTAACATTAATAAGTCTAATTACTTAGGGGTTAAAAGGTGTAACCTTAAGTTAATTGGAGGGGTTTATTGTCCTTTTTCACACTTAATTATATGATTAATTAGGGTAAAAGAAAGAGGGTTTGAACATAAGGAAACAAAACAGAAAGAACAAGAGAGAAGAAAGGGGAAATCGAACGAGGAGGAGAAGCAAAGAGGAATAACAGCTTGGGAATTTCTTGATTGATTCCAATTCTTCGGTGGAGGTAGGTTATGGTTTATATTACGATACTCGTAGTGACTCTTAATTGTGAATAATATGTGTTGATGATATTGTAAACCTGTCTATATGCTTAATGTATGCTTGCATGAACATGATTATGTGATTTTGATAAAACAAGCATGATGAAAACCATTGAATCCCAATCTTGAAAGAAACTTTAATCTATGATATTAATGATAATGCCTTGGTATAAAAGAAGGCTTGATGAATTAAAGTGATGGGATTGATGATGCCTTGGTATAGAGAAGGCTTGATGAACGGATATAAGAGATTAGTGGATCGGAGTGTCACGTTCCGACACATAGAATTAGTGGATCGGAGTGTCACGTTCCGACACATAGTATTAGTGGGACGGGTGTCACGAACCGGCACGTAGATTAGGGGATCGGAGTGTCACGTTCCTCCGACATATAGGGGATCGGAGTGTCACGTTCCGACACATATAGGGGATCGGAGTGTCACGTTCCGACACAATAGGGGATCGGAGTGTCACGTACCGACACATAGTAGTAGGGGATCGGAGTGTCACGTACCGACACAGGAAGAAAGATAATGAATCTCGAAAGATGTTAATATACTCAACATAATGAACTTAATCCCCAAATGAGTATGGTATTGAGGCTTGAGTCCTCACGAATGAACTTGATGGTATTTATTGACGATTATGATACTTGTTGTTGCTACATGTTGAGTTTATAGTTGATTTATAATATTACTTGATATATATTGTTCCCTATTTTGAGTTAGCCGATGATATCTACTCAGTACTTGTGGTTGTACTGACCCCCTACTTTTATGTTTTCTTCGTGTTATTTGTGTAATGCAGCAAACGTTCCGTCAACTTCGACTCAGCAGTGATCAAGCCAGTCTTCACTTCATCGGAAATTCAGGTGAGCTAATGCGTTTAGCTTGGACGGGTCTCCTTCTTCGTCTTGATGCCTTGAACTTCCGGCAATGACTAGCTTTTTTAGTATTTTGTTCTTAGACATTCTTAGATTAGTAAATTGAGATAGATGTGTCTTGTGATGATGACTTCCAGATTTTGGGGATAATATAATAGTTTTTGATTTGTTTTTATTAATGAGTTAAGTCTTGCCGCATTTCTTTTGTCGATATTGTATTAAAATGTTAAGGGTTAAATTGGTTGGTTCGCTCACATAGGAGGGTAAATGTGGGTGCAGTCGCGTCCCCGATTTGGGTCGTGACAGTCCAGCCATGTAGGCAACCCAAATATAAAGATTCACCCGCATGAGTATTAACCGGACTTGAAAGGTGTATTCCTAAGTTTTGAGGGTCTAGGGGTAAAAGAGTCTTTTGAAGGATTAGTGTAGCACCGTAATAACCAAATATATTTAGTTAATTGATATATTAATGTGAGTAATAAACAATTCGGTAGGGTTGACCCTAATTTGACACGTTTTTCGCGAGTTAAGCTTCACCTGGGGATCGATCCTGGGTAGAAGCAATATTAATCTAATTGATCTATATGAATTATCTTATTTTATTAATGGAATTATTATTCATTTAACTTAATCCTTTTAAAGAATCAAATTTTAATAATAAATTTCAAGGAGTCCTAGTTTTACTAAGTTCTCAACTAAAACTCCTACTCCTACACTTACTCCCATCTCTCTCCACTCTCATTATCACGTCTCTCCACAGTCTTTCTAACACTCATCATCAGCAAAAAGAACCAAAATTTAAGTTCATGAATGTTGGAGAACTTGTACAGTAAAACTCAAAAAAAAATCTAATCTAAAAAATAAACCGAAATCTTTTTTTCAACTGTTTACGCGTGAGTTTTTGTTGGAGAAGCATTTTTTTTGTGGGAGTTCGAAGAACTTGAGATCAGGTGTGAAAGGTTTTAAACGACCAAAAAGGTATTGGTTTTCTTCTTCTTGGTCCCTTTCCCAAGAAACCCCAACAATTCAGTCAAATTCTAATAGGAAAACTAGGAATGTTCGCCTTTGAATGTCCCTATCACTAGCTCCCACCGATAGTTGTAGGTTGGGAATGATTGCTGGTTGAATTTAGGAATGTAAATTGTTTTCATGAGGATTATGTTCATGTATGTATGTTTGAAATTATGTGATGATAAACATGAGTAAAATGTGTGTGCAGTCGTGTTCTTAGGAATGGTTTGGAGAATGTATATGGCACATTAAAACCTTGTGTTTTGTAAAAAATTACTTGGAAATAATGCATATAATAATGTACGACATGAAGAAAGAATTTTTCATAAAAACAAACGTATGCATGTTGAAAAAAAATAGATTGAAAGGATGACCAAATTTCCAAAAAATTTGAAATTAATCTCAGCATGGGAAGTGTGGAGGAGTTTGATTTTGAAATTTTTTAAGAGTTGAGGTCATTATGAATTAAAATGAAGACCTCATCATATGCAAGATACTAAAAATACAATCATAAAAATGGGGTACAAGGAATTTTAAATTAGGTAGAGCTCAAGTGAAATAGTGAAAGAGGGAAAGAATAAAAAATTTAGGTCTGTGTGGATCGAACCCACAACCTTTCGAATAGGTGAGTAAGTTAGGAGAAAAATTAATGAAAAATAAAATGAGGGTTCGGGGGATCGAACCCACAAACTCTTGGCCTCAAATGAAAAGGGAAAGAAAAATAAAAGGAGAAGTGTGGGTGTTGGCGCTCGACTTACGGTTCCCAAGCACCCAATCCCAATATTTTAAATAAAAAATTAGTACAAGACAAAGTGTTGAATAAGGGATTTTAAATCGGGTTCTCTTTCCCAACTCCATATTGATACATAAGTCTTACGTGAATAAATATTTAATGAATGCTGCTCATAGGAATCAAAATCCAGACCATTGCATACTTAAAAGATGCATAATTCTTGTACTACATAATATTGGGTAAATATGATTCACTTAGACGATATATGAATGAAGCCTCATGGCTTGTACGTATGGGTTAATAATTCGAGCATACCTTTAAAAATATGTGAGTCTAAGATGTATGTAATGAAATTATGTGGCCCCAAAAGTGTTAAGTATGAGTGTGGAACACACAAAAAGGCCAAGTGAATTTGCATATGATGAAATGAACATTCATATAAAGGGGTGCGTAACCATGAAAAGCTAATATGCTAAAGTTCATGAATGTGGTGACTCCATGGAAAGAGGCTAAAATGAAAGACGAGATCAATCTCAAGTGAGCCTAAGTAAATATCACCAAAAATTGTACTCACCTATTAGTTTTTAATATAAATAAAGAGAACAATCTATAAGAAACACTCTAATGAAAGTATTGAGATTAATGCACACTTAATACTAATGATGAGATGAGAAATCATCTAATGAGCAAGGATTCCCTCATACTAGAAACAAGCTTCTATGATGTTTGAGATGAATGTAATGGAACTTTATATGGATCACTAATAGGCTAGTTATGAGTCACGATTCCTTCTTTAGGGAAGGTAGAGGTTCGTAGAAATCTCATGAGATGAGACCGTCCGTTAATGCGGGTTAGGTCTCCTTATATTTCCAATTCTTTGAACTTATGCAGCCAATATAAGGTTCTAGCTAGTTTCATTTCCCTATACATGCTAGCTTGTTTTGGTTTAACTTTGGCAGGTGGTTCCACCTCTATTCGGTGTAGAGTAGACACTGGGTTTCATGGAACTCACATTATCTATGTTGGTTGAAATTAAATTTCCCAAAGATAGAATGAGTCCAACCTCAAGTAATGGAAACAATGAAATGAATGATATCAAAGGTGTTTGGATAGGAAAATAAAGAGGTGAACTAGACTCAAGTGAAGACACTAGTTCATTCTTGGTCATTACACACTGAACCCGATGAAAGTCTTAAAAAATACTATATATATGAATGAATGAAAATTAACTACGTATGAATACATGAAGCATCCCAAGTTGAGGTTTAATATGTTGAGACCTGAATTGGGAAGTCCTAATGCTAAGACGGTGATTCAAAGGTCTCATGGTATAGAATGGATGATATATGATATATGTGTATTCTATATGAAATATGTTATGTGTTGTGTGCAATATGAAAAGAATGATAATTCATTTTACTCTCACATCATGACTTTCCTAATCTGGTTTGGCAAGTTCAACTGACTTGGCTTTCCATAATTCATATCGTTAGGAGAGAGATATTCTTAATCAAGTATGTCCTTAGTGTTTAATTGCATACACCCATACTTAATACAAGTTTGTACTAATCCCATACAATCCTCTATATTTGGTGCAGGTGCAGGTAAACGCTAGATATCACGAGACTACTTTACACTATCCGGACATGGAGCATTCATCTGGACTTGGTAGGCCCTCATGCTTTTGAGGATGCTTATCTTTTATATTCTATCTTAGAAGTAGACATGATCTAGTGGAGGATGTTCCACTAGTTTTTTTTCTTACTTATTTCAGAGGTCGTATTGGTGCCAGTTTGGCAGCTTTATATTTAGCAGTTATGAATTGTTTCCTTCATTCGATCATCTCATTATTAGATTGTTGTTGTGAAATAATGTAATATAATACAATTCTAACTATGAAGTCTATGTATACTTCGAAGCAAACAAAAGTTTTAATTTTTTCGCTCAAATTAACCTATACGATGTAATGATAACGTATGTACGCTTGTCTATGACCTCAGAGAGGCCAACGATGCTGGTTTTGGCTAGGGTCTAGATCCCGATCGTGAAAATTAACATGTATGGTCTAAATATGTTATGTGTAAGGGTTAATAACACGTATATTATACACACATCTATGATGATCTAGTCAATAGATGGGCCTTGAAAGGTGTTCTCAAGAGTATCCTAAAGCTGGATATGTTCTTGAACACGCTATAAGAGTATAAGGATTCAATATCCTAAGCCTATGTTTTATGAAATAATGTAATAAAGGCTTTTCAATAAAGGTAACTTAGCTTAGCACCGATTAACTTGAGAATGAGAGGTGTTGGCTTCCCTTGGAGAAGATTCACCATTGGGTTCTCATAAGGCGTTGTCTTCGTCTGGAGGAACATTCACCTATGGTTCCACATGAGGTATTGACATTCCTTGCGGTAGATTCACCCATGGTTTCTCATAAGACGAGGCTCAAATGCTGATGAGAATTTAGAGGGTTATGTATATCTCTTAGTTCCACAAACATTGCTTGCCATATAGGATCTTAAGAGATTTCACTAGTATGCTAGCATGTGTTAATTTTCTATCTTGGCTACGTAAGAACACCTTCCCTTGATGTAAGGATCTACACACCAAATTCCATGTAGCACCCATGGTCTTAGTGTCAGTTAAAGTTATAGTTTCCCTAAAGTAATATGGATAATGGAAGTAGAGGTTCACCCTAACAAGGATAACCTAAGTGTAATTTCATAGTGTAGGTGGGGGTATGGGACTTTACCTATGCATTGCAGAAGTGTCTCTTGAGGGAAATCCTAGGAAGGTGTTCTAATGCATGTGTCTATGTGCATGTTCTGTACTTGTTATGATGAAGTGCATGGTATGAGTCCTAATGGATCTACATTATGTTGTCTTGTTATTATATTCACTATGTTGGTCTTAAATGACTATAAGATTAAGGTCTTTCTTGACATGAATAAAGGTGTCTTCACTTGGTATGGTGATTTATGAATTGGATGTTAAGGGTTATGATCTCATGATAGGTTTACTAAGTACGTGTGATGTTATGGGGACTTGCATGTACATTTCAATAGTAGTTATCCATGTACATTGCACTAGTAGGCTAGATTGGGATTGTTAGTAAGGTTTCATAAAGTTCTATGTGATGTGACATTAGCATATGCGTAAAAAAATAGAGTTCACTGTAACGTCTTGATGGTTTTGACTTGAAGATGTCTTGTGGTGTGCTATATTTCTATGATGACATGTGTTGGCTTATATACGTTGTATGTATAACTTTCTTGTGCCCTGAAGGTGATGTATTGCACCAAGTATCACTAGAGGGTTACTTGGGTGGATATGGAAGTAGGAAAAAAAGGATTTACTGTAAAACAAAATAGTTCACTTTATGGGAGAAATAGTTTACTGTAATGTAGTTCTAAAATGACTTAAATGAATGAAATGTGTGATTTTATATGTTGTATGACCATCGAATATAATGGTATGAAGTATGTAAAATATATAATGCTTGTTTTATAAATGTTTTATGAAGATTTATTCAAAAAGCATGAAGTATGATTTCAATAAAAATATCCCTTTTAAATTCATGTTTTTGCATGGATTTTCATACTTCATGCATTCATGTACTAAGTCCATTCATCTCTACTTTTTACACAAAGTGTAGGTTAGATGCTTAAGGAATGTCTCTAAAAGAGGAGGAGATTTATATCTGATTCCCAAGATCAAGGAAAGGAATCCTTAAGTCCAAGGATCTCTTACATTATGGTTTACTATAAAGTGTAGCATTGTTATACTTATGTATTATGTTATAAGGGTTGTTTCCCTAATGTACTTCTATGATGTTGAGTCTTGGATGAAAGAAAGAGACTAGAGTCTATAACTATGTATGATGATATTTTATATATAACAGAAGTGTTGTTTTAGCATATGATCTTCTAAAAAAGTTTTAAATTTTTTGCATAATTTACCTATGAGAATGCGATAAATGATTACTATCTTCTTATATAAGACCTCCGTGAGGTCATGTACGCCATGTTACTTCTAGGGAGTGCTCCTCGATCATGACACATGGGTCCCGTCACTCCATTCATCCGGGTTTTAAAATTATGTATCATGACCTTAGGGAAGTGTTTTGGTGGCAAGGATTAAAGAAGAACATAGTAAAATTTGTTGCGAAGTATCCAAGTTGCGAACAAATAAAAGTCGAACAACAAAAGTCGGGTGGTTTACTTCAAGAAATTCAAGTTCCTACATATAAGTTGGAACACATTAATATGGATTTTATGGTAGGTTTACCCCGTACATAAAAGCAATGACTCCATATGGGTTGTTGTGCATAGGTTGACCAAATACGCCTTTTTTATTTGCGTCAAGTCTACTTACTCGGCAGGTGATATTGCAAGGAACTTAATAGATGAGATTGTCTGTCGCCATTGTATTCCCTTATCCATCATATTTGATAGGGTGCACAATGCACATATAGTTTTTGGAGGTCATTCAAAAAAGGGTTAGGCACCAAGATGAAAATGAGTACTTTTCATCCTCAAATTGATGTCCAAGGGCAGCGTACTATTCAAACCCTTGATAATATGCTTAGATCTTGTATAATTGATTTCAAGGGAAGTTGTGATAAACACTTGCCATTGGTTGAGTTTGCTTATAACAATAGTTACCATTTATCTATATCCATGGATCCTTATGAAGCCTTGTATGGTAGGAGGTGTAGATCTGCAATTGGATGTTTTAAGTGGGCGAGTCTTCACTTTTGGGCCCCTATTTTATTTATAAGACTATGGAGAAGGTTAATATCATGAGGAATCACTTGAGAACAGCCTATAGCCGGCAAAAGTCTTATGCTGACCATAGGTGAAGAGAGTTAGAGTTTGAAGAATGTGATAAAATGTATCTAAAAAATTTTCCTATGAAAGGGATGGTGAGATTTTGAAACAAAGGGAACTTGATTCCTCGTTATGTGGGAAGCTATGAAATCTTGCAAAAGATTTGTAATGTTTCATATGAGTAAAGATTGCCTAGTAAATTGTCCTTGTTTCATATGGTGCTCTATGTTTCTAGGCTTCAGATTTGTATCGGTGACCCCGAGTACATTCTCCCTACTAAAGGTGTAGGCATTCAAGAGAACCTCTCCTATGAGGAGGTTCAAGTTCAAAAATCATTGATAGGCAATTAAAGAGGTTAAGGAGCAAAGCGGTGTCTTCTGTAAAGGTGTTACAGAAGAATCACCTAGTTTAAGGTACAACATGGGAGGCCAAGGCCGACATGAAGTCACATTACCCTCATCTAATATATAACTACGGTTAGTTATTCTTACTTGTAGTGAAAATAACTATTTGTATGAAGATTCGTTGTTTTTTGTGAAGTTATGCAAAAAGTGCATGTTACAGTGAACTTTATACCTAAAAATGAAATTTTTTTCTTTTTACTTGTTTTGAGTTTATGTTGTGCATTTTGGTAAATAGTGCCTTCATGAAATGCATTGAGAAAGTTGATATGTGTTGAAGAAAGCCCTCGCATAATGAATAAGCATGAAATGAATGTTGAACTTTTATGAGTTAAAAAATGATGTTTTGATTTGCATTATGAAAAAGTCCATGTTGTTATGTTTATTTTGAGTGTAACTCATGTTTTGATATGCTTTTGTTTGTTGTGTTTCTAGTATTGAGTCTATTCCTTCCTTTTAAGAATTTGAGTGTCATTCGGGACGAAGTCTAAAGCCTAATCTAGATCCTAACAATACATCCTATGAGTTGTATCAGTGTTTTTAAGTCAAATATCTGTATTTGAGTCATTTATGAATTATTAGACTAAACACGTTGAGGAACGTCAAAAATGTCCGGAAACTAGTTAAAGAGGTACGAGTGTGGCTTAGCCTATTTGACAAAGCGTTAAATATCGAAAAATGATAAAATTTTGTTGTAAGGTATCTATCACATATTAGAGTTATTTATAGTCAAAACACCTGGGTGTGACTCACAAAGGACTAACCAAGGGTCCTTTAGGGGGACCCTTGCAAAAGTGGCCAAAAGCTTCCAAGAGGCATAGTCACCAACGAAGGTCATCGAAAAGGCGTGTTCCAACCTATAATATTTCAAATAAACAATATTTAGCTTAGCACTGAGTGAACTTGACAATAAGAGGTGTTCCTTCATAAAGGAAGGGAGGTTCACACCTTGTCTCTCATGAGGTGGAAACTACAATACTAATTATCATAAAGAGGGTTTCTAGTGTAACATTCCAGAAAAATACATGTCTTGTGGAGAACACAATATGTCTTTAAGAATGCGTATTGGGGATATATAGACATCAAAATACCCAATATTGAGATATATTGAGCATAATATAGAAAATTGGGTAAGGGGTATTAGCCAATTTCTATATAATACCCAAATAAGCAAAATATTGCGCATATTAGAAAATATTGGCTTAAAGGGTGTTAGCAAATTTTTCTACGCTTGTTTAATAAATGTACCTGCAATGAAGACCCTAATCTAAATCACAATAACTTTCAATACACAAAGTAGATGCTACGCATCTACTTTTCATGCCTAGGCAGCACAACCACATGACCAATTAAAACGGGCACGTAGATTAAGCAGTGTCGAAGAATATAGTGAGGATCCTTGGGACAATAAAAATGAGAATCAAGACATGATCATGAACATGTGCAACCCATGTGCAAGCACACGTGCAAGAATCCGGTAAGGCTGGTCAGGGCGGTTAGGGGCAGGTGCACATGTGGGGGTCAAGCCATGTGTGGCTGAAATCTATAAAAAAAACTATAGACTAACTACCTAACCTACTAGATAACTATAATATTTCTAACCGAAATAAACCAATAAGTGCACCCGATAACCTAAGACTTATCCTGGTGATACTAAACTTGCAACTAGCTAAAGAGACAACATAGTACCTAACCTAGGAAGGTTCAAGGGGTTATTTAATGTCCAAATAACATAGGGATACTTTATTAATTAACCTAAGTTACTTTATTAATTAATTTAGGAGCTTAATTAATAAATTTTAAAGGGCAAAACATAAGTCACAAAGAAATTTCTATATTTCGGTTAAGATAAGAAAATGGCAACCTAGTACAAAACATTGGATTGTCCAAAGGGTTAATTATAATTATAATGACTTAACAGTACTTTAGTAATTACCCTAGGTCACTTATTTAAATAAATTATCCATTTAATTAATTAAATAATATGGGTCAAACCGAAATTCTTAGGAAAAATTTCAGATTTGACTAAGTGTTGTGTTTTCCTAGTTCTAGTCAATCTAGGAGGGGATTTTTAGTAATTAATTAATTTATTTATTTAATTAACTTATTAATACTTGGTTAAATGAGTAAATATCATTTCCTAAACCTAAAAATCACGATCAAACAATCAGAGAATACAATGCTAAAATGAACGAAAGAATGAGGCAGAAAGTTCATAGACGTTCTAGCCGATTTCAAGGTTTCTCCATGTTTTTATTAAAGGTGGTTTTAGTATATTAAGTTCTAATAAGGTATGGGTTTATCTCTTGGAATTCTCTATCCTGGAGTACATTCCATCATTGTAATCCATGACATCTCGAAACTAGGGTTGTTTTCTCAAAGATCTTGTCGAACTTACGTTTCCACTAGTGTCTTTGTCACGATTTATATGTTGTATAGATTAGTCTTGATCATGTTGTTCGTATGTGTTCTTGATTATATTAATATGTAGGGTTCTTGATTGTTAAATGTCTAACGAAGTATTAATGGAACTCGTATGATGCTAAGGGTTTCTTACGTGAATTAAAAAAATGATGTATTGTAAAGTTATGTCCAAAAATGTTTAAGCGTTGATGTGTGACGTCTTGATGATGTATACTTACTGTTAATATGAATTAATGGAGATGTTATAATAATCAGATGTTAATGTGATTATATCCAAGATGTTTAAAAATTGTATTTTCAAAGTCATGAACTAAGATTGGCTTAAAAGATCTCCATGAAATAACATTTGAATGAATTGACTATCTTATGCAAATAAATTGGTTTAAATTACATTGTATAAGAATGATGAATGGAATTGGCTATAATGTTGTATTGAAATAACTAAAAGATTGGCAATTCATAATGAATAAAAACTTAAGCATTATGAACATGAAAATTGGCTTATGCCAATAAAGATGGTTTTGTAGTCCTTTCCAAAATTGTTTAGGCAATACTAGTCTTATGTCAATCTTGTGTAGCCAAAATAATGAAGTGAAAACTCAAACACTTCTAAACTAATTCAATGAACCCATATCCAAGGGAATTCCATTCATTGTGACAACTCCCTACATGCTCTAAAATATTGAATTATGAACATATGCAACTCATTGAATGAAGTGCTCATCGTCCATAAACGACGATATGAAACTACTAAATGAAAGTAAGCAAGTAATGTGAGTAATAACATAACTATAGCTGCCTAAATTAAGATAGTGAACAGAATGAGGTGTTAAATGAAGTGAGATAAGCCTCACTTACATCTAAGCTACTATCGTAAAAATACTCACGAATGAAGGTGCTAGAATGTGTGAGACCAGTCTCATTAACACCAATGATTTTATGTAAGGACAATTCACATTTCATTTATGTAAAGAAAAGGACAACAAGTCATCAATAGAGTAAGTAAATCTCAATCTAGAATCAAGCTTCCATAATGTTTGAGTCAACTATAAAAGATAAGACGATAATGAAAGTGAGTTAAAGCACCGATAGACTAGTTAAGAGCATGTGCTTGCACATGTAAGTCTCATAAGATGAGGCTAATGCCGAGGTGGATAAGTAGTCTCCGTACGTCCCTAGTATTCGAACTATGTCTAGCCAACATAGCAACTAGCCTATGGTTTCCACCTAAGAGAGATAGGTATGATTCAATCTCACCTTGGTCATTAAGATCACCTGTTTTCGGTGTGGGGTAGACAGTGCATTTTTTGTTTACCTCATAAGATCTATATCGGTTAATTCTCAAAATATGCCCTTGGTTCATTATATCCGTGATCCACTGCTTTTTGGTCTGGAGTGAACACTTGATATCGATTCGCCACAACCATGAATTACCCCTTCTCAATGTGGGGGAGATACTGGATTTCATGTTTATATCACATGATATATATTCATTTTAACCGGTGAATCACCGCTTTTCAGTGTGGGAAAGAAACTGGATTTATGTTAGCTCGCATGATCTTACTTCTAAAGATGTATCTAAATAAGCAAGCAAGAAATATTATGGAACCGATGTTCAAAGTGAGCTATTAAAGTAGGAGCTTATGAATGTCCATTGCCAATATGGTTACCAATAATGTTCAAGCAAATAATGGGTGAAACCAAATAAAGTTAACTTAACATGACTTCTCATATGATGCCAATAAAGGGGAGTAGAAACATAATAGCAACTCAAAGCTTCATAACTTCCCTAACACGAAAATGATGAAATAAATGGCAAAGCCAACGGAGAGTAGCTTATAATGTATAAATGAATACTTGATTTAATGAATTACTTGTTGTAAGGATAGTCAAATCCAGTCCAATTAATATTAAAATAGGAAAAGGGCATAGCTAATGCTAAATCCTCATGTTATGAGAATGATAAAGCCAAATAAATTGGCTTATAATGACTTCATATAATTGGCAAAGGATCTTAGACAAATAACATTGGATTGTAATGACTTTTTATATTGGGAAAAAATACAATAATAGGAATAGTCACTAAAGATTGGTTTATGAAGACTTTATGCCTCAAATTGTAGTTAAATCATTTCCTCAATCTCTTAAATTACTTACTTGATTCATTGTGGGTATGGGACTAAAATGAATCATTTCACTTGTAAGTAAAACATAGGACCAAAGGTATTATTGAACTACAAAACAACAAGAAGAATAAGACTGAAAAATAAACTAAAAGTATACAAAGAGGAGCTCTCTGGTTAAAGTGGATCAAAGTATCAAATCTTCGCCCGAGTTGTTCTAAAATTATGTTGATGATACTAATGTCTTGTAATAATATTGAAAATTAGTTGTGTGCTTTGAATTCATTAAAATACATCATATTCATTCCACAATTAACAACTAAACGATTTAAGAAAGTCTAGTGATTATACTTTCTAAAAATGGCTTGTTGTTTAGGAAGAGATTTCCTTGATCATGCATAGCCTTATGTGTGAGTGTGCATACACCCATACTTAGTACAAGTAGTGTAATAACCCTCTAAAATTAACTATTTCTTTATAGGTAAAGGTCAGAATCTATGTTGAAGACTCATTGTAGTGATTTGAACATCAGCATTCTCCAGACCATTTGGTAGGTACCCTTGATTTGGAGGATGCTACAGTTTTAGTCTATCATAGTAAAGGACATATCTAGTTGATGTTGTCCCTAGGGTTTCTTTCATACTTTTATTTTCGAAGCTTTTAGATGTAAGGCCGTTTTGGCAACTTATTATACTATATTCATATTTTGTTTCGAATTGATTCTTTAGTGGTAGATGGTTGTTCTTTATTTTGAGCTTAGTATATGATGTAACTAGTTAATATATATATGAAGTCTATGTATAGTTCATAAATTTAAAAACTTAAATTTTCTTCAAATTTAACTAGATGAATGTATTCAATGGAAGAAAAGGCTTGTCTGCAACCTCTAAGAGGTCAATAACGCAGGTTGTGATTCAGATTCCTAAATCCGGGTAGCGACAAACCTTGTAACAAAGAATGAGGTTAAATTACCTAGGAACAAAAACCAAAACAACTACGTTTCGTAGTTTCAAACTTATTGTTGTGAAGCGCGCCACAATCATGACTTAGAGACTTTGTAATGCTAGGAAATATCTCGTCTTCTACTCTTTATCGCGTCGTCTAGACCATTGGCATTTTGTGTCATTCTATCATCTAACTTCCTTAGTGTGTGTGTATGAAAAAATGGATACACGCAGGCAGGAGAGATGGAGAAGCAGCTGTTGGGGAAACTAAGCTCCTCCTCATGCCCTAGCTGATGGATTGTGTGGTAAGCGTGGCCGTTTGCATGGAGGTGAGTACATAGTAGGGTCTAGTGCCTGATATGGGTGTTAATAAAGACGAGAAGGTTTAACTGGCTTCATACGAGCTCAAGGATGTGTCTCAGGTATGGTAAAAGGTATAGGTCAGGATGGCCAAGTTGTCTAATGCGCGAGACTCATGTTTTGGTCTTTGTAAGAGGAGACAACATTATAGCTGAAAGAGTATATAGAGATTGCCCAATAATAATTATCGATAGAGTCAACTATATTGACCTAACATAATTAACCATGGTTGACTTTGATAAAATATTAGGTATCAATTGGCTACATAAGTGTTATGCTACCATAGACTATTCAAACAGGATAGTACGATTTTACTTAAAAAATGTGTTAGAGTTGAAATGGGAAGTGCCTGGTTTAAATCAATCAAGCCAAATAGTTCTAATCTTAAATCTCAAAAGATTTTATCTAAAGGGGTAAGAGTCAATGAGAACCTTTCTTACGAAGAGATTTCGATTGAAATTTTAGATCGCAAAGTAAAACGGTTGAGGAACAAGGATTTTTCCATTGTTAAGGTGTTATGGAGGAACCACCTTCTTGAGGGAGAGACGTGGGAGGTCAAAGCTGATAAGAGATCCCGTTACCCTCACTTACTCAGTTCGTGAGGGTAGATATACTCTTCCTTAGTCCAATTTTATTAATGATACTCATAATCTTAGTGCATTAGGCGATTTTGAAGAACTAACTCCATAACTGTGTGTTATACTTGCACTATGTGAGTTAAAATGAGTTTATGCTTGCTTCATGTTGCTGTTTAATGTATCGTAGACATAATTTTTGTGTTGCATGAGTTATGATGTGCATTAAGATTGGGAAGGAAGTTCCTCAATCTCAAATATGAAACTTCAGATAAGCTTTGAGTAATATGCATCATCAAGAGTAAGTGTGAATCGGGTATTCAGAGAGAGTAAAGTTTCAAGCATGTTAAAGTGTTTTCGAAAATCACCCTCTTTATTCTAAAAATGATGTGTAGTATCATTGTGGGACGATTCATAAAGGCGGACAATGTAACATTCCGAAAAAAAATGTCTAGCAGAGAGCACAATAGGTCTTTAAGAATGCGTATTTGGGATACATAGGTATCCCAATGCCGAATATTGAGAAATATTGGGCATAGTATAGAAAATTGGCTAAGGAGTATTAGCCAATTTCTCTATAATACCCAAATAAGCAAAATATTTTGCATAGCAGAAAATATTGGCTTAAGGTGTGTTAGACAATTTTTCTAAGTATGAATGAGCTTGTTTAATATACGTACCTGCAATGAATAGCCTAAGCTAAAATGCAATAACTTTTAATATACAAAGTAGGTGCTAGGCATCCATGTGTCAAGAATAGGCACCATAACACATGACTAATTAAAATGGACATGTAAATTAAAAAGTGCCCAAGGATATAGAGAGAATCCTTGGGACAATAATAAATGTGCAAGAATTTGGTTAGTGTCGTTAGGGGCAGGCGCACATGTGGGGGTCAAGCCTTGTGGGCTAAGATCGCTAATAAACTCTATACTCTAACTAACTGACATAACTATCTAAATAACCTATAACTAACCAAAATAAAAACGTTAATTCACCAAACAACCCATGACGTAACCCTGTGACACTAACCTAGTAACTAGTTAAAGAGACAATCAAGTACCTACCCTAGGAAGGTCCAAGGTGTTAGTTATAGTCCTAAAAACATAGGGATACTTTAGTAATTACCTTAGGTTATTTAATTAATAAATTAAGAAGCTTAATTAATTAATTTAAAATGGCAAAACCAAAATCAAAAAGCAATTTCTAGATTTTAATTAAGACAAGAAAATGACAACCTAGTACCTAACCTAGGCTTGTCGAAATGGTTAGTTAAGGTTATACTGACTTAAGGATAATTAATGAATTACCCTAATTCACTTTATTAATTAAATTAGAAATTCAATTAAATAAATTAAAGGGCCAAACTGAAATTCTTAGGATAAATTTGAGATTTGACTAAGTGTTGTGTTTTCCTAGTTCTAGTAAATCAAGGAGGGGAAATTTAGTAATTAATCATTTAATTTATTGAATTAACTTATTAAGAATTAGTTGAATGAGCAATGTCATTTCCTAAAACTAAAACTCACGATCAAACACTCAGGGAACACAACACTAAAACGAATTAAGAAAGGGGAAGAAAGTTCATAGACGTTCAAGGTTATTTCAAGGTATCTCCATGTTTTCGTAGATTATGTTCTACTTAAGGTATGGTTTTCTCTCCTAGAAATGTTTTTCCAAGAGTAATTTCCTTCGTCATAATCCATGAGATCTCAAAACTGGACACTCCCTATTGTCAAATGATAAAAACAAAGATACCCCTATTGTCACTCCAAAAAACGCTCCCTAATGAAGTGGACACTCAGTGGGTTTCTACCAACAAAGAAAAAAGTAATAATCTAAATAAGGAATTTTCAAATCGACTTGAAATTCTAGACAAGGAATCTCTTTCTCTGGATATACTCGAAACAAGGACTAGATTTTGTAATGATGATACTAAAAAAGAATACGTGCCTAAAATGTATGATCCTTTGTTAAATGGACTATATCGAGGAACAATAAAAAGGGGGTTTCATCTTCAATCATAAACAATACTTTGCTGGAGCTTTTTTCCCAAAGTTTTTGTCAAACTTTCCTTTTCCATAGTATCCTTATTACGATTTATATGTTGTATAGATTAGTATTGATCATGTTGTTAGTATGTGGTTCTAGATGATCTTAATGTTTAGGGTTCTTTATTGTTAAATGTGTAATGAAATATTAATGGAACATGGATGATGCTAAGGTTTTTTTTATGTGAATTAAAGAACGATGTATTGTTATGTTATGTCAAAAAATGTTTAAGTGTTGATGTGTGACGTCTTGATGCATACTTACTGTTAATGTGACTTTATGAAGATGTTATATTCATGAAATTTTAATATGATGCTGTCCAAGATGTTTAAATGGCTAGCAATACTTTGTCTAAGTATAATGAATGCAATTGGCTATAATGTTGTATTGAAATAACTAAAAGATTGGGTTATGCATAATGTATAAAAACTAAAGCATGATGAACATCAAAATTGGCTTATGCCAAAAAAGATGGTTATGCAATACTTTCAAAAAAATAATTATGCCAATACTAATCATATGCTAATCTTGTGTAGCCAAAATAATGAAATGATTACTCAAGCAATTCAAAACTAATTCAATGAAACTATGTCCAAGGGTGTACCATTCAATGGGACAACTCCCAACATTCTCTAAAAGATTGTATTATGAACTTATGCAACTCATTGAATCAAGTGTTCATCGTCCATTAACGATGAAATAAAACTACTATGTAAAAGTAAGAAAGTTACGTGAGTTATAACATAACTAAGCTAATATGTTAAAAATATTCACGAATGAAGGTGTTAGAACATATGACACCAGTATCATTAATACCAAAGATCTTATGTAAGGACAATTCAAATTTCATTACTGTAAAGAAAAGATGACAAGTCATAAATAGAGTTTTTATATCTCAATCTAGAAGCAACCTTCAATAATATTTCAGTCAACTCTAAAAGATAAGAACATAATGAAAGTGAACAAATTACCGATAGACTAGTTATGAGAATGTGCTTTCACATATAAGTCTCATGATATGATGCTACCAACGAGGTGGATACGTAGTCTCCTTGCGTCCCTATTCTTCGAACTATGTCTAGCCAACAAAGGAAGTAGCCTGTGGTCACCACCTAAGAGAGATAGGGATGTTCCGATCTAACCTTGTCCTGTGAGATAACCTCTTTTCGGTGTGGGGTAGACAGTGGATTTCATGTTAAGCTTTATATGATCTATGTTTTTTAATGGTCAAAATATGTTATTCGTTCACTATGTCAATGATCCACTCCTTTTCATTATGGAGTGAACACTTGATATGGATTCGCCTTAGCCGGGAATCACCCATGTTCGGTGTGGGACAGACACTAGATTTCATTAGTATCTCACATGATCTAGATTGATTTTAACTTGTTAATCACCTCTTTTTTGTGTGGGGAAGACACTAGATATCATGTTAGCTTAGATGATCTTACTTCCAAGATGTCTCTAAGAAAGCAAGAAAGAACGATGATGGAACGTATGTTCAAAGTGAGCTATGAAAGTAAGAGCTTAAGAATGTCAATTGCCAAAATGATTACCAATGAAGTTTCAGAAAAAAATTGTCAAAGCCAAACAAAATTGGCTTATAATTACGTCTTATATGATGCCAATAAGACGGAGTAGAAATATAATAGAAACTCAAAACTTCATAAAATCCCTAACATGACAATGATGAAATAAGTTTCATATGCAATAGATATTGGCTTATAAATTATTATTGAATACTTCATGTTGTGAATGACTTGTTGTAAAGATAGTCAAATCATGTCCAATGAAGTTTACAATCAGAAAAGGGCATAGCTAATGAATCGTCATGTTATGAAAATTATAAAGCCAAATAAATTGGGTTATAATGACTTCATATAATTGGCAAAGGATCTTAGCCAAATAAGATTGGATTATAATGAACTCTTATGTTAGGCCAATAATACAATAAAAGAAGTAGTCACTTAAGATTGGTTTATGAATATTTCATGCATCAAATTGTAGTTAAATCATTTCCTAATTCTCTTTTTTTTACTTATCTGATTCATTGTGGGTATGGAAATACAATGAATATTTCATTTGTAAGTAAAACATAGGAACAAATGTATTATTTAACTACACAACAACAACAAGAAAAAGACTGAAAATAAACTAAGTATACAAAGAGGAGATCTCGGGTTCAAGAGGATCAAAATCTCAAATCTTCGCCCGAGTATTTCTAAAATTATGTTGATGATACTAATATTTTGTAATCATATAGAAAATTAGTTCAGTTATTTGAATACATTAAAATACATCATATTCATTCAACAATTCACAACTAACTATTTCGGAATATCTAGTGATTATACTTTCCATAAATGGCATGTTGTTTCGGAAGAGCTTTCCTTGATCATGGATAGCCTTATGTGTATGTGTGCATACATCAATGCTTAGTACAAGTTGTTTACTAATCCTATACAATTTACACTTTTCATATGTGCACGTCAAAGAGTAGATTGAAGACTCATTGCAACGGTTTGGACATCAGTGTTCTCCAGACAATTTGTTAGGTCCCCTCTATTTCGACGATGCTACAATTATATTCTAGCCTAGTAGTAGACATACTTGTGGATGTTGTCCCTAGCGTTTCTTTAATACATTTATTATCTAAGCTTTTGAATGCTAGGATGTTTTTGCAACTTATTATAGGATATTCATCTTTTGTTTCGAATAGGTTCTTTAGTGGTAGATGGTTGTTCTTTACTTTGAGCTTAATATATGATGTAACTAGTAAATAACTATATGAAGTCTATGTGTACTTCATACGTTAAAAGGTTACATGTTTTCCGCAAGTTAAACTAGAAAGAGTGTGATGAATGAAAGAAGAGGATTGTCTGCGACCTCTGAGAGGTAAACGACGCCGGTCGGGATTCGGATTCCTGAATCCGGATCATTACATGTAGTAAGAACCCCTCCTAGTTCTTTAACTATGTGACCCAACAAGTAACCTATATAGTGGATCCACATAAACGCTATTATGATTTATATGTCCTACCTTGGCAGGTATGATACCCTCATTTTGGTGTGACGGGTTGAAACCAGATGCTATGTTAAGCTAACATGGTCTCATGTGAGTTATGGAAAAGTTCCGTACAGAAAAAAAAGGATGAAAGTAAAAATATGTATGGTAACCAGGGTGAATTGAGCGTTGTTTGCACATATGTACTTTGAAGGGATTCCTAGGATGGTTCTGTATATACATATGTTATGAATGAAATACATAACGTTAATTCTATATAATGTTGGTCCCTTATGATGTTTAACTAAATTGGTATACATGTTGTTAGTCTAAATTGTTATGTTTGAGGTTTACTACGCTTATTATGATGTTTTATGATGTAAAGGCAATGCTTATACTATCTTTTCTATTTTACTTTGTTTATTTGGGGTTATGGGGCTTCACATATACATTGCACAAGCGGACTCGGATTTGTGTGACGAGTGAGGATTTATGATGTATTGATCAAATAGACTCTAGAATATGATAAGTTTATTATGGATTTTTTATGATGTTACTCTTGATCATGAATATGAATATATCTTGTTATTGTTCTCAATGAACTTGTATTTATTATTGGAATGTGCATAAAAGTTTTTCAAAGTGAGCGTTGCATGTTTATACTAAATGTCCCTTTATGCATCTTTTCAATGGGTTACATGCATATATCCATACTTAGTATATGTGGTATGTACTAACTCATATTTTCTCTATTTCTACAATTATGTAGGTTCAGTCCATTGAATAGCTTCAAGATCAAATTTGAAGAAGCTTGGATGATTCCCAAGTTGGTGAGTCCTCAATTCCAAGGATGAAACATATTAATCTAATTCTTAATATTTGATAAGCGTAATAACTTTTTTCTAATTCCTATGTTGTAAAGAATATTTTATATTCTCCTATGAAATATTTTATCATGTTGTAAGGTCTATGGCTCAAATATTGTACTCCTGTGATAGATTGTTATGTGCGAGATGATTGTAGACTATTTTTGATAAATGATAAAACTATGTAAACTTCATATGTAATGTCTAAAACTTTTGGTATTTTGTTGACATATAAAATGCAGTGATGTATGCTAAGGGCTTGTCCAAGGCCTCTTTGGGGATAAAGATGTTGGTTACATCTAGGGGGTTCTCCCCGATTGTGACAAACTTTGTATCAAAGCATGAGGTTAAATTATCATAGGAATGGTGTCTCACTAAACAGAGTCTAGGTATTGTTTTCTTCATAATTACGAAGCGCGCCGCACTTATGAATTATAGTCTATGTGATACTTCAAAAATTTTCACTTCTTTGGTATTCTTAAGTCATACCTCAAGATTCTTATCTCTATGTGTTATTTTTGATTTGAATCTTTTCTTCTGGTTATATTCTATGACTACTATAAGGGAAGGCGTAAGAAAAATTGAATAGGAGATATCTAATTCTAGAGTTCCTCCCCTGGACAACCAAGATCCATTACAAGAGCAAGTTTCTCAAGGTGGCCAAGTTCCAGTCAATCCTCTGGTAATGTCTGATGGAGATATATGGGCGACTTTCCAAAACATGACTCAAGTTATGGCTACTCAAACTCATGTAGTAACTACTCAAGCTCACGCTATGAAAGCTAAAACAAACTGAGAAGTTTCACCTCGTGTAAATCGAAATGTTAGTATCATGCCTTCTCGTTTAAGAGTATTCACAAAGATGAATCTTCCAAGGTTCTTTGGGTCTAAGATTAATTAAGATCCTCAAGACTTTTTTCATTAGGTTTATGAGATCTTGTTTGCTAGTGGGGTGAGTTCAAATGAGAAGGCCAAGCTAGCTACTTAAAAACTCAAAGATGTTGCTCACACATGGTACACTCAATGGAAAGACATTAGGGCTTTTAGGGTGGTTCTCATAAGTTGGGAAGATTATCGGATGAAATTTCATTTGAAAAAAAAAGAGAGGCAAAAGTGGAAGAGTTTATTAACCTTCGTCAAGGAGGTATGATTGTTCATTAACCTTCGAAAGTTAAATTGATGAGTGAAACACTATGTAACAGTGAATATTAAATAAAAAGCCATAAATGACTAGTGACTAGAAATAACTCATTTTAGATCTTAAGAACTAAATATTTGAATAATAATTTTTCCTGAATATGAGTATTAAACTGTTGAGCAAACATAAAACGTGGGAGATGGAGGAGCTGCATAACCGGGTCAAAATGAGCTAGCTTTCTTATCCAACTTGCATATAGATACAGAACCATCTCCTTGGTTATTCAATATTTTTGATTGTAGAAGCTCAAAACGAATTTTCAGTCCTAAAAGAACATAGTCCACATAGTGGATAAACTATCATAGCCTATTTAACATTCAAAGAAAATCTCATTCAGAGAATAGGTACAAAACAAATCAACCTTTGTCGGTAAATATGTTGAGTATTTATTTAACATTCAATAACACATGTTGTTATATACTTCCGAATGAAAGAAACACATATACAAAAAGAAAAAGTCAGTCAATTATATCAACTTATTCTTTATTGTACTTGAGTATACTCAATAAAAGCAGGATTGAGTTTCAACCTTATCCATCAATATACCATATAGTAGTGTATTTGACTCAGTCATCAATAAAGAATCAACTCTGCGTGCATCCATCCAATATAATGTTAATGTAACACCTCTAAAATGACATGATGGAATTACAGCCTAACACTTGTTTCATAAGGTTTAAAAGTCCTAAAATACTTTATAATGATGTTTTTAGGTAGTGTGTAAAGTTTGGTGAAGTTTGGAAGTGAAAAATTCATGACGTCTGGAAACTAGTCAAAGTTGAACTTTTGTGTCATAGAGTTTTTTAGTAGAGTTTGGTGTATGGTTTGAGGGAAAATGGGTATCGATGGTTCTTAAGCATATCCAAAAATGTATAAGGTCGAAATGTCTGAGTACAATGCCCCATGGAGCAGCCTAAGGGTCCTCAAGAAGGACCAAAACATGGCCAAGCAAGTTGCTGTGTTAGCCAAGAATTGGCAAAGGTTGCTCCTTGCGCTTCTATCACTAACAAGGGAATATTTTTCCATGTGACACGGGGACATCACGAATCATTTCGCCTTAATATTTTCTATAATAAAGAATATAAAATGCCTCAGCGACGCGTAGTGACCTCTTATTTTTGGTCGCATCATTGTTAAGTCAAATTTGAATTTTTTAAAATGTCCATTGATTGCAACGGTTTTTGGATTTACAAATGATTAGTTGAAGGTTATTGAGTTCTTTTAAGCCCTAAACTCAGCAATCAAAGATAAAATCTCAATTCAAAACAAAACCTCTACAGCAATAGGACCATTTTTCTCAGCTGTAGCCCCATTTGTGATAAAAAGTTGTCATTAGTAAATATAACATTTATAAACAAACATATAATGTGTTCAAATTAAATGAACTGATGTGATCTTAAATAAGTATCAAAATAAGGATCAACCATATTCTTCCACCTTCCATATTTAAAAGTTCAGAGTGTTATACATCTACAATATGTAAGAAATGATGTTCGAATGAAATACCAAATTCAATCCACTAGAAACGATTTTCCAATTAAATACAAAATTCAAGCCACTCCCTTTAGTCTAGTCATCTCTACTGAAACTCTTTTCGACTTCATAGATCCTTATGTTTAGTATGGGAAACCCTGTAATGAAGCTAACAAACTTACTTTTGTACATATTATCATTTGTATTATTGGAGTCTTCTTGATTTCATCTATGAAACAACCAAATCAAAAGAAATAAATTAAAAACAAATACTTCTAATGGGTGCAGTTACCATTCCATTCACTTTGTAAAGGTGTAGTGCTCTCTCACTCCCAAGTTCAAGTAACTAAAAAAACACAGAAAAAAATCAAATATCATAACAAAAGTCATGAGGTAAATAAGAGGCTGCAAAAGATATTACCTGCCTTATTCTATTTGTGTCATTTTGTTATAAGAATATAATAAAGACAATTCTAAATATATTTACTTTAAGTGTTTGACAGCATGAAATCTGTGATCGAATGATACAACAAAACGAAAAATAGATAATCATCAATTGGAAACTCCAACTTCTGAGGTAATGGTATGTTTCAGTGGTTCATTTGTAGTGTACTAGTAAAAGATAAATTTACATAGCTAAGCTTTCTATCATAACTAGTTCATGTCATTGCACATAATCAAGGAAATACTTGGAGACTTGTTGACTAATTGAGACATAGAATAAAACACCTACAAAATGAGGTTCAAGGAAATCTCTATCATATATTATGTTCATATCTACTCAACCTAGTGAGAAGGTAGGCTGCAGCAAACATTTCACTGAGATAGTGAATGTGAGAACAAACTTATCCAAAAATTACTATATTAAGTAAGATTTTTTTTCAAAGTTAACACAATAATTAAATGGTAGAAGAAAGTTTTTAGTGATCATATTATTATGAAAGTTAAGAGGATCATTAAGAATTATATGGAAAATATTCTTAGTCATTATATGATAAATATAGGGAGCCATACAAACAAAAGAACATCCCTCATCCAAGAAGCCCTCTTGATATTACCAACCATTGACAATAAGATTTGTTTAACATCGTCTCTCCTACATATTGAGTGTATTAGTCTTGTAGGATATTTGTATAACCTTAACTAAATATCTTTGGTGATTTTGTTACTCATATTTTTCTGATTTATCATTCTAGGAAGTATCATTCTTACTTCAAGCAACTATTTGTGTAGCTGTTTTTTTTTTTGGGAGCCAGAACTCTTTCCAGAAATCATCTTAGGCACCACACGCATGTAATTCAGGCAACCATCTATTCCGATGACTTATCTATGGTTTTTCCTGATAATTTTTGTGGGTACTTTTGCAATAGCAAATTCAAGCTTCAATGATGTCCTCAAGATTTGTGTCAACATATCACTTCTTCCTAAATTAGAAAAAAAAATCCTATGGGCTGTAAGGACACTTCTTTGTCTATATCAACAACGTCCTATGAAAAATAATAAGAACTTTTACGGAAAAGGAAAATGAACCACAAGATGAAAAGAAACTGTACGACCATAGTTTTTAAGCAATAACTTAAATGGTTGGTAAAGAAGACATTGTTATAACTTTCAAGTCTTGAGGTAACACTAGCAAAACATTGTTTGAGATATTACTATAATGTAAATGGTAGATACTTCACAAATAATACAACCAATGATTAAATTTTAAAATCACACAGTTTATCGGTCATCTTCGTAATGTTTGATGATAAATATGAACATAACTTAATGTTAAATTGATGTTTGAAACACTATATAACATTGAAAAATAAATAAAAAAAACCCATAAATGACTAGTGACTAGTATAACTCATTTAAGAACTTTGTATGAGGATTAAACTATGGATCAAATATGAAATGTAGGAGATGGATTAGTTGCATCAACGTGTCAAAATTAGCTGGCTTTCTTAGCCAACTTGCATATAGCTACAAAACCATCTCCTTGGTTCTTCAATATTTTTTATTATAGAAGCACAAAAAGAACATCCAATCCTACAAGAACATAGTACACATAGTGGATAAACTATCATAGCCTAACTATCATACCAAGAAAATCTCATTCAGAGAATAGGAAAAGAACACATCAACCTTTGTCGATAAATATGTTGAGTATTTACTTCACATTCCATAACACTAGTTATTATATCTTTTAGACTATATATACTTATACTTGATTGTACTTAGTCTACTATGTAAAAATATGGAATGAGTTTCAACCTTATCTATGAATATACGACATAGTAATGTATTTGAATCTGTCATTAATAAAACATCCACTCTGCGGGTAGCCATCCAATATAATGTTAATGTAACACCTCCAAAACGACTTAGGTGGAACTAGATCTTAACTCTTCTATAATAAGGTTTAATAGTCCAAAAAAAATTTATATTGATGTTTTTAGGTAGTGTCTATTGTTTGGTGAAGTTTTGAAGTGAAACGTTCATGACATCTGGAAACTAGTTGAAGTTAAACTTGTGTCCTAGTGTTTTTTAGTGGAGTTCGGTTTATGGTTAGAAGGAAAATGGTTTGTATTGATTCATACACATGATATGAAATGTAAAAGGTCAAAATTTCAGACTACGACACCCCGTGGACAAGCCTAATGGTCTTCAAGGAGGACCAAAATATGGGTCCAAGCAAGCTGCTGCGCCAGCCATGAATTGGCAGAGGCTGCTCATTACGCTTCCTCACTAAGAAGAGAAAATTTTGCCCTGACACAAGGGGACATCACGAATAGTTTTTCCTCGAAATTTTTTAGAACAGAGAATTGAAAATGCCTCCTCAAAGCGCATTGACCTCATTGTTTTGGTTGCGTCATTGTTAAATTAAATTTGAATTGGTTAAAATGTCCATTAAGTGCAAGGGTTTTTGGTTAATTTTGAGATGAATAATGGATGGTCATTTAGTCTTTTAAGCCCCTAAACTCACCAATCAGAGATAAATCCTCAACTCAAACAAAACTTGTCCATTCCTTCCCTCCAAAAACCTGCATTAATGAGAGCTTAAAGCTCCAAGGAAGAAGACTGATTTACCAATATTTTCTTCAACAATTAAGTATGATTTTAGTAACATAATTTATGCTTTTTATCCTTGAATATCTTTAACTCAAGGAGATAATATTCAAGGTGGTTTTCTAAGTCTTTCTCAAAACATTAACTTCTAAATTGTAATCTACCCATGGATTGTTGCTAAAACGTTTTGAATCATTGTATTATGATTGAATTGATGTTTATTTGATGATTTGAACATAAAAACTCCATCAAAAAATGCGAACCATGAAATGCTAGTTTATACTATTTTATTACTATAAAATGATCTAAGGTGAAATAGAGATTCCTTAATGTTTCATGAGTTAATTTCGTGTTAAAATGGTTTCTAATAATTTCCTTATGATGCGTATGAATTTTTGTAATGTTTTGAGGTCAAACCTCCGAGAACGCCTATGACATTCAGAAGGTATGCCTTAGAAAGTGCTTGTGTGTCCTCGTGTGTTTTAGCGAGTTTTACGTGTTCATTTTTATTTAATTTGATGAGTGATGTTTTCTAAGACATAGAAGATTACATAATGTACTTTAACGTCCGGGTACGACCCCACCTAGGAAGTACGAGGGGCACTAGAAGATGACCCTACCTTTGGCAGGATGCTGGGAAGCAGTGACTAACGACGACCACAATGGACGGACCATTTTTCAAATGGTAGCCCGTCAACCATTCGAGTCGACTGGAACAGTGAGTCTGGAAAAGCATTCAAAAAAATGGAGGATCATCCCGAAGATACATACCCCATCTAAGGGGAGTCTATTGGGTAACGGCCCGTATTGTAAAAGGAGTAGGTTGGCTTACCAAAAAGGTATCTATTTTCTGGTTTGGCTAAGGGTGTTTGGTAAATTCACCCCAAGTCTTTAATGAACCTTGAATTATTATTTTAAGTCCTTTTACGTATATTAAGAGGGTTTAAACACTAAGACCTAATTTTGAACTTCATTTTAACAAACCCTAAGCCCTCCCTCAAGAAAGATTCTCTCAAAACCCAATAGAAGTTTGAACTCAAGGAAGTGATGGAAGGAGTTTGTGGTTGATGATTATACATTAAAAATCTTTGGGTTTCCTTCTCATTGAGGTATGGTAGTCATCGTTGAATTCTCTTTCATTCAAGGAGCCATTTCTAAGGAATTTCAATAAGGGTTTTCAAGTCCAAACTTCTTTTATCTTTGACACTATGTATGGGTCTTGCATGAAAAAGTTATTTCCAATGTTATTTGGTGATTCTAATGCTAACTTCAATGAAACCATATTATTTATTTTTATTTACTATTGATTTATGAAATGGCTCTAATGAACATGATTTGATAATGTTAGAGTTATAGTTTCTTTATGGTTATTGTGACATAGCGACTGCCCTCGGCTATTTTATGACGTATTATTGAGGAATCAATTTTAGGTGGTGAAAGCTTGGATTTATGGTAACTTTATTACATTGTTTTAAATCTTATTATGAATTTCTCTTGAGTGTATGGTCCACCATTTGTGGCGGTGTTTACTAGAAATATATTGAATTGAATCTACTTGTGTATTGTGTATAAGGCCATGGATGCATATTATGTGTTGTAAAAAGAAAATTATGGTGTTCATGTCGATTTGTTTTATGAAGATTGTTATGTGAACAATACTAGAGTTATATTAAATGAAATATATGATTATGTGATGAATATTAACATGTGCAATATGATGGATGAAGATGTAAGCATGATTGAGAAGTCAATGTGATGAAAATAATGATTATGTGAAAGGTGTGCTCACATGCTGACACACACTAACACATTGAATGAATTAGTTAATTAAGCTAAAGAATGTAAATGAAAACGGGAGTTTTGGGGTGAACACTCTTCGTGAGTTGAGATGAAGTGTTCAGTAGCAACCTCACTATTCCCATAAGATTTCTAAGATAGGTTGGAGGTTGGATACCCTTCGTGAGTTGATATTTGGCATTCCAATGTAAACTCTAGGTATAAGTACACTTCGTGATTCCAATGTATCTCTTAATATGAGCACTCCTTATTAGTAGATAATGAGTTAGTTCGTACCAATCTCTTTATCCCTTAACTATGTGCCCACACAGGTGTAGGTATTCAAAAATCCAAGTAAAAGTTAAAAGAATGACCTTGTAATAGGCAAGTGGCAATCCCTCATCCAATAGGGGTAATATCAGAATTCAATTTGTATATCTCATAGTTTATATCGGTTATAACTATCCATAACAATATAATGAATGAGCTAAGTCTTCTAAACGAATGTACTACTAAGGATTGGTGGTGGTATGGGATGTTAGTTATCCATCGCTCAAAGTAGATTTTATGAAAAATGAGTCTTGGTGTGTTTTATATGAAGTGTATGAATGTGTGATCATGTGTTCTAAATTAACGTAGATGACTTAAGGTCTAATGTTAATGAAAAAAGTAAAAGTTATGTTTTATATAATAAAGTTTTGAAGGATGAATGTAGTTTACTTGATTCAAGGGAATCTTCATGGAGCACTAAGTGGGAGTCATATTATGGGATTCTACTCTCACATTGCACATAGTGTAACTAATATGTCTTGCTGGAGTGAGGAACATATGTGAAGTCCTTAATGTATGTATGTTCATGTAATGTCTAGTCTAGAGAGTGGACTTATTTCATATGCGAGGTAAACTCATGGTTTGTAGTCTTAAGGGTCAGTTGCGTGTGTATTGAAAGGGGTGTATATGGGGTTCCATCATTTCATACCTTAGTGAATCTTAGGATAACTTTGTTACGGATACCTCAAAAGGAAATGAGTACACTGTGTTTTGCATAAATGAGTTCACTTTAATGTCACTCTGTTCAATGTAATGTGCTTGAGTTACTGTAAAGTTACATCTTGGTTCTAAAATTATGAGAGTTATATTTTATGTGATAAATTATGATTCTTATACTATTTTAATTCTATATTCATGAAGATTTTACTTATTTTGCATGAACACTTATTTGTACTAAAACATCCCTTTTTACAAGTTTTTGCATATGTCATACTTAGTACATTGTTTTGTTCTAACCCATAGTTTTATATACTCTAGAAGTATAGGTTGGAGGCAAGAAGAAGTGTATAAATCAAAGCTTCGAATCTATTCTTCCAAGAATAAATATGTGCTCATATAGTCGAGGTCATAATTCTATTTCTTAGTTTCTGTCATTAAGACTTATTATATCCCTAAGATATTTATGTCGTGTGTTTAAGTTGTCTTGGGAATACGTATTAGTCTTTAGTACTTATAATAGATATTTCTTTTCAATTAAATTATTGTGAAATTTTTTAATTCAGCAGTACTTTTGATGTCTTATACGATGAGTGATATCTAGTAGGCTAGTAATAAACCCCTGAAGGGTCAAGTATCCAATTGTTTATACTATGGGTTACCCTAACTTGTAGGGGGTACTTGAGAGTCGTCACAAACTTGGTATCAGAGCATAAGTTTATAGGAAATAGTTTAGGGTCTAAAGTCTCATAATCCACGTCTAGTATAGTCTTTTTAAATGGTGTGAGTCTCGATACACCCATGGGTGAGAGATTATAGTTATATATAGTTTCACTTTCTTCATTACTCTTGTATCGTGCCATAGAAGTTAGAATCATAAGGGCTCTCTCTTCTTTTTCATTGTCTGGTAGTATTCTAGGTGTTATTGCAGTGAAGGAGAGATGTTTCTATGTTTTAAGGAGAGATATGGTGAGTTTTGATTCCTATGATAGTTTTGTGGCTAGAAGAGAAGATATGTAGGTGTGTTTTTGTCATATCTGGGGACCACCCCTAGACATAACCGGTGACGTCATCCTCTTTGAGGATTAAAGTAGCCGCGTAACTAACATCAAAACATTAATATGTCAAAATGCGGAAAATTTAAAACTTTTCTACATCTATTTTGAAGTTTACATATACCTCTCGTTTAAACATAATATATTTATATTGATTATACGTAGACTCTTCGTAAAGGAAAATTACTTAGTCTTCTACTTTTATTGCGCATAGCTATATAAGATATAACATAGTCTTAAAACATGATGTTTCATCTGATAACTATCTAAAACAAGAGTATATAAATTGGGCATATCCCATACATCAACGTAATAAAGCCACATATAGGTTATACAATGCTTAATAAAATGAAAAGGAAAGAACTAGAAGTCTTAAAAATAGAATAACATGAAAAGATTGATGGTTACCCTGCCCTCGGAAAGTAAGAACCTATCCATCTTTGATGAGGGAGAATTCCAAGTCTTATTTCAAAGTCCTATCAAAAGCCTTTAAACAATCGGAACAAAAAATGTTCAAGAAAAAGAGATAAAATGGGGTTAGTACACCACTTGTACTAAGTATGAAACCATATGGACACATATAATAAAATCATACAAAAAAGAGACATTTTAGAAAGTATTCAATTTACTTTGAAAAGCCTTATGCACATATCATACCAATCAATAACACATATTCATTGAGTCAAGATCATGTATATCAAAAGATTACAATAATATGTCAAGTCAAGCCAACATGCATATCACATAATTAATCACATAATAAAGACAACTCAACCATCAAGCTATAATATCAACAAGCATGGATAAAAGTTCATTACAACATAAAACAAAGACAGATAGTTACTCATGAACCCTAATTAAGCCATGTTGTGGCATGGTCAAGATAAGCCCCATAACCTTACTCAATCCAGCAAACCCAACAAGAACCATAACTAGTGTCCAACTTTACATAGTATAGCATTAATACATATCATCATACTTTATCAATGGGAACCAAACATATATTCATAAGTGAAACCAATAATTGTGTGGTATCATCAATGTGCAATATCATCATATACATATCATGTAACATTATAAGCATATGCATATATAAGAACATCCTTCTAAGACTTCCCGCGAGTCTAACTAGTGCATTGTTTAGATAGAGTCCCATACCCCTAGCTAGACTAAGATAAGCCCCTTAGATCATCCGAGTTAGAGTTCATTTCTTTAGTTTATTTTTACCTGGTTGAAACATCTTGCCTTAGCCGACATAGATATCATGAGTTAATGTGGAATCTGGTGTAATGGAAATAGGTTGACTACTTGACAATGTAGTACAAAAAGATGAACATAGCAACTAGATGGATCTAGTAGCTAGTACTCTATAAGGGAAACATAATGCAAGAATCAGGGGATATAATAGGGACCCTATTATGCTGCATGCATTGTAGTCTCCTATCTAGTTATACATTAGTGATCCTACCTTGTTTATGTGGGAAGGGATACTCCTCACACTTATTCACTTAGTTCTAAGCTTGAGTGCATTTATTGAATATCATTAGTGCATTTGTTAATCATCATAGCCTAATGTACGTCATAGGTCTATACCTTGTATAATAATCATTATCATAGATCAATAAAAATTTCATGAGTATTGTACTTTCATTAAAATTCATACAAGTGAGGTTAGCATTTACATAGTCACATCATAATAAGGCACCTAGATAAATTATAACCAGCATTATAACATTTACATCTTAGCCAACAACTCACAATTCATGTTTCAAGAAATTTAAGTTCAACATCATACAAACCCTATCAATCTTAATATAATGTGTACTTCAATATAACATAATTATTTAAGCACAAGTAACCATAATTAAAGTAAAGAATAGAGATCACAAGACATACTCAATCCTCTACACAATGTCATCATGAAGGACTTATATAAACATCCAACTTAATCCAACAATGGTATAATAGCATCATATAATATTAAACAACATGATAACAAGACCAATTGAATCATTATACGATAATCACTCCGTAGTTCAAAGCCTAGAATTAGAGACTTAGATCATGTTAAAAGTCTACTTCAGCATCTATGTCAATTACACAAGAACTAACATAGTAGGACTACAATTCATGAAAATATATTCATTAATTACCACAATAAAATCATAAAATAGTAATTCACACATTAACAAAGACAATTACATCATTATTAATTAGATAGTTCATTTTAAGATCAAAACCTAGGGTTAAGTGGAAAAGGTCATCTTTTACAAACTAGACCAATCCATCACACATAAAATTATTGAGTTATAATACATGTTAATATATTTATAATATTTAAAAAAATCATAAGCAAACCAATCTACAAGATCAATTTCAACATTGAAAGAGGCCCACATGAAAACTCATCTTTTGAAATAAATTTGATGCAACCCTTTTGGGAAAGAAGTCCCAAAGGTGAAAAGAATCCAGTACCTTAATATTTTATAAAGTTTTATGGATAAAATTTTAATTTTTATGCCCAAGAACCTCCTTGAATTCGACCTTCTATTGTTTTTAGGAGAGAGAAAGAAAAGAGAGCGAAGAGAATTTGTGTTTTGGAATTAAGTGGGATTAGGTTAGTTTAATTAGTTGAGGGTCTTTATATAGGTTGTTAATAAAGTTTTTTAGATCTCCCTTTCCCCTAAAAAATCAAATAACCACCTAAGTAAATAATTAAACTAAGCTAAAGTCGAGCAGCATAGCCAGTGGTCTCACAGATGTGACCACGTCGATGCCTCTTTTGTAAGAGACTGGTTAAAATCCAATATTTTCCAAATATTATAATAGTACATTGAATGAGACAATCGATGTCACGTCCGGTTGCGCCACGAACCGTTGGTTGAATCCGTTGGTGTACACTTCCTTGTGCAGCTTTTGCCCCAAGTTTCAAGGGTCCTCCTCAAGGTCTCTTGGTTGGTCCTTGGGGACTCGTACTTAGACGTTTAAACTATGACCTAACACTAATACATGTTACACATCTTTCCACCACAATTCGTCATTTTTCGATTCCTAAAACTTAGTCGAATACGCCTAAGCACAATAGTACCTCATTGAACTAGTTACCAGTCGTCATGGACGTTTCTTGACGTATTATTTTCTAAAATTTCTAAGTGACTTATAAACGTTAAATATGACGTTAAAATAGTTTCCAAATCTTTTAATACTGATGTTAGTCTCTTGCTTAGGCTTTACACCTTTGGAGTGTTACATTATCCCCTTCCCCCAATTAGGAACATTCGTTGTAACGACCTGTTTAGTCGTTTGAGCAGCAGATTGTAATACGGGGAAAACTGGCTGAGACGACGTGTGTCCCGACGGACCGTCGTGGTCACGACGACCCGTCGAGGAGGTGTCGTCCCATGACACTTAGAATTCTTCAAATTGGATATTAAAATCGACTCTCTGTAAATTGTGACGGATCTGCAGGACGTGCCGTCACATACACGACGAACCGTCGTGAGTTCCGTTGCAAAACACTTCAACTTTTGAGAATTTGGTGCAAGAAACGAGTTTCTGACCGTCAGGACGGAGGGAGGGCAGGACGGACCGTCACAGGGGTGACGGGCCGTCACAGACCACCTGGAATTTGGGAAGTTGCGACGGCCATCGTGACGGACCGTCGCAGGCAGGAAGGGCCCGTCACAGGCGCTGCGCATCCCAGGCAGTTTAGGATTTCTCCACATGTTTTAAGGGTCGTTTTTGACTATTCTTTCCTTAATTATAAAGATTGAGGGTTAACATTAATAAGTCTAATTACTTAGGGGTTAAAAGGGGTAACCTTAAGTTAATTAGTGGGGTTATTGCCCTTTTTACACTTAATTATATGATTAATTAGGGTAAAAGAAAGAGGGTTTGAAGAATAAGAAAACAAAAGAGAAAGAACAGAAAGGGATAGAGAGATTGATCGAGAGGCTGAGGAGAATAAAAAAGCTTGGGAATTTCTTGTTGATTTCAATTCTTCGGTGGAGGTAGGTTATGGTTTATGTTACGATATTCGTAGTGAAACTCTTAATAGTGAATATTATGTGTTGATAGTATTGTAAACCCTGCTATGTGCTTAAATTGTATGCTTGCATGATTTGATTACGAAATTGTGATGAATTATTAACAAAGCATGATGAAGCTATGAATCCCAAATCTTGAAAGAACCCTAATTCGCTTGATATATTATATAATAAGACTGATGATGCCTTAGTATGAAAGAAGGCTTGATAAATATATAATGATAATGAGGATGCCTTAGTGTAAAAGAAGGCTTGATGAATTAGGGGATCGGGTGCCACGTTCCGGTAACAGGATAGAATGAATATTAGGATCGAGAGTGTCACGTTCCGACACCAGGATAGTATATGGATCGGGTGCCACGTTCCGGTACCAGGATAGAATGAATATGAGGATCGGAGTGTCACGTTCCGACACCAGGATAGTATATGGATCGGGTGCCACGTTCCGGTACCAGGATAGAATGAATATGAGGATCGGAGTGTCACGTTCCGACACCAGGATAGAATATGAGGATCGGAGTGCCACGTTCCGGCACCAGGATAGAAATAGAGGAGCGGAGTGTGTCACGTACCGACACAACAAGAAGAAGAAAGATAATGAATCTTGAAAGATAATGAATATACTCAAACTAATGAACTACATTCCCAAATGAGTATGGTATTGAGGCTTGAGTCCTCATGTGTGAATTCGGTTGTATTCATTGATGAATTAAACATTGCTATTGCTACATGTTGAGTATCGTAGTTGATTTACATTGTTATTGATATATACTGTTCCTTATTTTGAGTTAGCCGATGATATCTACTCAGTACTTGTGGTTGTACTGACCCCCTACTTTTACGTTTTCTTCTTTGTTATTTGTGTAATGCAGCAAACGTTCCGTCAACTTCAACTCAACAGTAGATCTAGCCAGTCTTCACTCATCGGAAATTTAGGGTGAGCTAATGCGTCTAGCTTGGACTGGGTCTTCTTCTTCAAGTCTTGATGCCTTGAACTTCCGGCATGGACTAGCTAGTAGTTGTTTTTAGCTTCTTAGACAGTTTTAGTTTAGAAATTTGAGATAGAGTTCTTGTGATGATGACTTCCAGATTTGGGGATATTAATAATAGTTTTGAAGTGTTTTATTAATGAGTTTAAGTCTTCCGCATTAGGTCGGTTCGCTCACATAGGAGGGTAAATGTGGGTGCCAGTCGCGTCCCCGATTTGGGTCGTGACAAACTTGGTATCAGAGCATTAGGTTCGTGTTGGTCTCATCACACAAGAACAGGTCTAGTAGAGTCTTAAGGAACGGTAGGGGGACGCCTTTACTTTTCCTGAGAGGCTATAAGACTTTAGGAAAACTTCACTCTTTCATTCTTTCTTTCGTGCTACTACTTGAGTCCAATTGGTATCTAGGCGATACGAATTGGTATCTGACCATCTTCACTCTATTTCGCAGATAGTTAGAACTAGAGCAACGGACCGCACAGCAGCAACAACGGAAAGACAAGAAACGACTGAGCCAGCCACTGGGGCTGTGGCTCGAGAGGGGAAACAGCGGCAAGAGGCCGTGGTAGAGGTCGTGGGAGGACGTCCTCTAGGGGAAGAGGACGAGCCCCTAGCCCATCTGATACTAGGACAGTGACTCCTCCACCGACCGAGGGTGTGGTAGAGAGGGTGAGGAGGGGAAGGGGAAAAACAAGTGCAAAATGAGGAATTGCCACCCCAACCTACCCCAGAGATGATCAACCAGGTACTTGCTTATCTTAGCGGGTTATCCGATCAGGGTCAGGCACCTCCAGTGGTTTCTGCACCAACACCTCCGGTTTCAGAGATACGACATGCGGCTACTATGGCTCCCCGCATGGATGCAACATTGGGAATAGGCACATTTCCACGTCTGACTACTGGGCCTATTATGACAAACGATCAACATGAACTTTTTAGTAAGTTCTTGAAATTGAAACCCCCAGTCTTCAAGGGTGCAGAATCTGAAGATGCTTATGATTTTCTGGTTGATTGTCATGAGCTACTACACAAGATGGGGATAGTAGAACGGTTTGGCGTTGAGTTCGTTAGCTATCAGTTCCAAGGGAACGCCAAAATGTGGTGGCATTCACATGTGGAGTGTCAACCAATAGAGGCACCACCAATGACTTGGGAATCATTCTCTACCCTGTTTATGGAGAAATATATCCCAAGGACTTTGAGAGATAGAAAGAGGGATGAGTTCTTGAGTCTGGAGCAAGGTAGAGATGAACGGTTAATGCATAGAGCTAAATTTCGCGCACTATCCAGATACGCCACCCAACTCTGTTTCAGTCCACAAGAACGGATCCGCCGTTTTGTGAAGGGGTTGAGGTCAGAATTGCGGATTTCAGCCTTACAGATAGCGGCAACAGCAACATCATTCCAAGAGGTGGTAGACTTTGTGATAGAGGTGGAAGGAGTGAAACCGGATGACTTCACCACAACGTCTACATCAAAAGAGGTTCGAAGGGAGGTGAGTTTATGGTTCTCACTCTAGAGGACAGAGCTCCGGAGGTTACGCAAGTCGACCAATTCAGTCTTCACTACAGACTGTAGTTGGGGGTCCACCTCAGAACGGTCAACACTTCTCTGAGAGGCCGATGCGTGAACCAGAGAATGTTATGGATGTGGAGAGATTGGACACATTAAGAGGTATTGTCCAAACCAGAGTTACAGAACCCCATTGGCTAGAGGTAGGGGTTGTAATGGTAGAGGTCGTTATTCTGGAGGGCGTGGTGGCCGAGGTAATGGTGGTCACCAGAACGGCAGAGGTGAAGGGGAAAAACGGAGCCACTACTACACAACATGGTAGGGGCAACAGACAGACAAATAATGGGGCTCATGCTACGCTTTCCCTGGGAGATCTGAAGCGGAGGCGTCTGATGCTGTATCACAGGTAATCTTTTGGTTTGTGATTGCATGGCATCTGTATTATTTGACCCTGGCTCCACATTTTCTTATGTATCTTACTCATTTGCTAATGGTCTGAGTTTACATTGTGAATTGCTTGACACGCCTATTCGTGTTTCTACTCCGGTGGGTGAGTCTGTGATAGTCGAAAAAGTGTATAGGTCTTGTTTCGTGAATTTTGTGGGGAGCAACACTTATGTAGATTTGGTTATTTTAGAAATGGGTGACTTTGATGTAATTCTGGGTATGACTTGGCTTTCTCCAAATTTTGCGATTTTGGATTGTAATGCTAAAACAGTGACGTTAGCCAAGCCTGGGGCAGATCCGTTAGTGTGGGAGGGTGACTACACTTCCAATCCGGTGCGTATAATCTCCTTTCTTCGCGCTAAGAAAATGGTGAGTAACGGTGTTTAGCTTTTTGGCACATCTCAAGGACGACACCACTCAAGTACCTTCGATTGAGTCAGTTTCGGTAGTCTGTGAGTTTTTGGATGTGTTCCCTGCAGATCTTCCTGGTATGCCACCAATAGGGATATTGACTTCTGCATCGATCTTGAACCGGGTACTCGCCCCATTTCTATACCCCCGTATAGAATGGCTCCCGCGGAGTTAAGAGAGTTAAAAGCACAACTTCAAGAGTTGTTGAGCAAGGGCTTTATTAGACCAAGTGCATCTCCTTGGGGTGCTCCGGTTTTGTTTGTGAAGAAGAAGGATGGGAGTTTCCGAATGTGCATAGATTACCGACAGTTGAACAAAGTAACTATTAAGAACAAGTACCCCATTCCTCGCATTGATGACTTGTTCGATCAGTTACAAGGTGCTTGTGTCTTCTCAAAAATTGACTTGAGGTCCGGTTATCACCAATTGAAAATACGAGCAACGGATGTGCCAAAGACTGCTTTTCGAACTAGGTATGGGCATTATGAATTTGTGGTAATGTCTTTTGGTCTTACTAATGCCCCTGCTGCTTTCATGAGCTTGATGAACGGGATTTTCAAGCCATATTTGGACCTCTTTGTGATTGTGTTTATTGATGATATACTGATATACTCGAAGAGTAAGAAAGAACATGAGGAGCATTTGAAAATGGTGTTAGAGTTGTTGAGAAAGAAAAAGCTTTATGCGAAATTCTCCAAGTGTGAGTTTTGGCTAGATTCAGTGTCCTTCTTGGGGCACGTGGTTTCTAAGGATGGAGTGATGGTGGATCCATCTAAGATTGAGACAGTGAAGAATTGGGTAAGACCTACAAACGTGTCAGAAATAAGGAGTTTTGTGGGGTTAGCTAGCTTCTACCGCCGATTCGTCAAGGGATTCTCTTCTATTGCTTCCCAATTGACGAACTTGACTAAGCAAAACGTTCCATTTGTATGGTCGGACGAGTGTGAGGAAAGCTTTCAGAAACTCAAGACCTTGTTGACTACCGCGCCTATCCTTACCTTGCCAGTAGAGGGTAAAAACTTCATTGTCTATTGTGATGCATCCTATTCTGGTTGGGTGCAGTGCTAATGCAAGAGAAGAATGTGATTGCTTATGCTTCGAGGCAATTAAAGGTGCATGAACGTAACTATCCGACCCATGATTTGGAGTTGGCCGCGGTAGTATTTGCACTAAAGCAATGGAGACACTACTTGTATGGGGTTAAGTGTGAAGTCTACACGGACCATCGTAGCCTACAGTATGTATTCACTCATAAAGACTTGAACTTGAGACAGAGGAGATGGATGGAACTACTGAAGGACTACGACATCACTATCTTGTATCATCCGGGAAAAGCAAATGTTGTGGCAGATGCTTTGAGTAGAAGGCCGGAAGCATGGGAAACCTAGCTCATTTGCAAGCTTCTAGACCCCATTGGCTAGAGAAGTGAAGATTTTGGCTAATGACCTTATGAGGTTAGAAATAAATGAGAATGGAGGGTTGTTGGCTTGTGTAGAGGCAAGATCTTCCTTCCTTGACAAGATTAAGGGAAAACAGTTTGATGATGAAAACTAAGGCGAATTCGAGATAAAGTGTTGCAAGGAGAGGCTAAGGAAGCAATAATCGATGGGGAAGGTGTTTTGAGGATTAAGGGAAGGTATGTGTACCCCGCATCGATGATTTGATCACCACGATTCTTACAGAAGCTCATAGTTCCGGATATTCTATACATCCTGGTGCAACCAAGATGTATCGCGACCTAAAGCGACACTTCTGGTGGAGTAGAATGAAGCGAGATATTGTTGAGTTTGTGGCCAAATGTCCAAATTGTCAACAAGTAAAGTATGAACACCAGAGGCCCGGAGGAACACTTCAGAGAATGCCATTCCTGAATGGAAGTGGGAGAGAATCGCGATGGACTTCGTGGTTGGTCTTCCCAAGACATTGAGTAAGTATGACTCTATTGGGTGATTGTTTATAGGTTAACTAAGTCCGCTCATTTCATTCCGGTCAAGGTGACCTACAATGCAGAAAAGTTAGCCAAGATCTACATCTCGGATCGTTCGGTTGCATGGAGTTCCACTCTCCATCATATCTGATAGAGGTACGCAGTTTACTTCTAAGTTTTGGAGAACATTGCATGCAGAGTTAGGTACTAGGTTGGACCTTAGTACGGCGTTCCACCCTCAGACTGACGGTCAGTCTGAGCGAACGATTCAAGTGTTGGAGGATATGCTTCGTGCGTGTGTGATAGAGTTTGGTGGCCATTGGGATAGCTTCTTACCGTTGGCAGAGTTTTCATCATATAATAGCTATCACTCCAGTATGGACATGGCTCCATTTGAAGCATTGTATGGGAGGAAGTGTAGATCTCCCATTGGGTGGTTTGACGCATTTGAGGTTAGACCTTGGGGTACTGACCTCTTGAGGGATTCGTTAGATAGGTGAAAGCTATTCAAGAAAAGCTTCTAGCGGCGCAAAGTAGACAAAAGGAGTATGCAGACCGAAAGGTTAGAGACTTGGAGTTCATGGAAGGTGAACAAGTCTTGTTGAAGGTTTCACCCATGAAAGGGGTGATGCGGTTTGGAAAAAGAGGTAAGCTAAGTCCAAGGTATATTGGACCATTCGAGGTACTAAAGCGAATAAGGGAGGTGGCTTACGAATTAGCCTTGCCCCCAGGGCTGTCCGGAGTGCATCCGGTGTTTCATGTGTCCATGTTGAAGAGATACCACGGAGATGGAAACTACATTATCCGTTGGGATTCAGTTTTGCTGGATGAGAACTTGACTTATGAAGAGGAACCGGTTGCTATATTAGATAGAGAAGTTCGCAAGTTGAGGTCGAGAGAGATTGCATCCATCAAGTTCAATGGAAGAATCGACCGGTTGAAGAAGCTACTTGGGAGAAGGAGGCAGATATGCAAGAAAAATACCCACATCTGTTTACAGATTCAGGTACTCCTTTTCGCCATTGTTTTTCTTCTTTTGATCGTTCGGGGACGAACGATGGGTAAATTGGTATCTATTGTAACGACTTGTTTAGTCGTTTGAGCAGCAGATTGTAATACGGGGAAAACTGGCTGAGATGACGTGTGTCCCGACGGACCGTCGTGGTCACGACGACCCGTCGAGGAGGTGTCGTCCCATGACACTTAGAATTCTTCAAATTGGATATTAAAATCGACTCTCTGTAAATTGTGACGGATCTGCAGGACGTGCCGTCACATACACGACGAACCGTCGTGAGTTTCCGTTGCAAAACACTTCAACTTTTGAGAATTTGGTGCAAGAAACGAGTTTCTGACCGTCAGGACGGAGGTGCAGGACGGACCGTCACAAGGGTGACGGGCCGTCACAGACCACCTGGAATTTGGGAAGTTGTGACGGCCATCGTGACGGACCGTCGCAGGCACGACGGCCCGTCACAGGCTGCGCAATCCCAGGCAGTTTAGGATTTCTCCACACGTTTTAAGGGTCGTTTTTGACTATTCTTTCCTTAATTATAAAGATTGAGGGTTAACATTAATAAGTCTAATTACTTAGGGGTTAAAAGGGGTAACCTTAAGTTAATTAGTGGGGTTATTGCCCTTTTTCACACTTAATTATATGATTAATTAGGGTAAAAGAAAGAGGGTTTGAACATAAGAAAACAAAAGAGAAAGAACGGAAAGGTTAGAGAGAGATTGATCGAGAGGCTGAGGAGAATAACAAAGCTTGGGAATTTCTTGTTGATTTCAATTCTTCGGTGGAGGTAGGTTTGGTTTATGTTACGATATTCATAGTGAAATCTTAATAGTGAATATTATGTGTTGATAGTATTGTAAACCCTGCTATGTGCTTAAATTGTATGCTTGCATGATTTGATTACGAAATTGTGATGAATTAACAAAGCATGATGAAGCTATTGAATCCAAATCTTGAAAGAACCCTAATTCGCTTGATATTATATAATAAGACTGATGATGCCTTAGTATGAAAGAAGGCTTGATAAATTATATAATGATAATGAGGATGCCTTAGTGTAAAAGAAGGCTTGATGAATTAGGGGATCGGGTGCCACTTCCGGTACCAGGATAGAATGAATATTAGGATCGGAGTGTCACGTTCCGACACCAGGATAGTATATGGATCGGGTGCCACGTTCCGGTACCAGGATAGAATGAATATGAGGATCGGAGTTTCACGTTCCGACACCAGGATAGTATATGGATCGGGTGCCACGTTCCGGTACCAGGATAGAATGAATATGAGGATCGGAGTGTCACGTTCCGACACCAGGATAGAATATGAGGATCGGAGTGCCACGTTCCGGCACCAGGATAGAAATAGAGGAGCGGAGTGTCACGTACCGACACAAGAAGAAGAAAGATAATGAATCTTGAAAGATAATGAATATACTCAAACTAATGAACTACATTCCCAAATGAGTATGGTATTGAGGCTTGAGTCCTCATGTGTGAATTCGGTTGTATTCATTGATGAATTAAACATTGCTATTGCTACATGTTGAGTATCGTAGTTGATTTACATTGTTATTGATATATATTGTTCCCTATTTTGAGTTAGCCGATGATATCTACTCAGTACTTGTGGTTGTACTGACCCCCTACTTTTACGTTTTCTTCTTTGTTATTTGTGTAATGCAGCAAACGTTCCGTCAACTTCAATTCAACAGTAGATCTAGCCAGTCTTCACTTCATCGGAAATTCAGGGTGAGCTAATGCGTCTAGCTTGGACTGGGTCTTCTTCTTCAAGTCTTGATGCCTTGAACTTCCGGCATGGACTAGCTAGTAGTTGTTTTAGCTTAGACAGTTTTAGTTTAGAAATTTGAGATAGATGTTCTTGTAATGATGACTTCCAGATTTTGGGGATATTAATAATAGTTTTGAAGTGTTTTATTAATGAGTTTAAGTCTTCCGCATTATTTTCTTTTGATATAATTGAAATGTTAAGGGTTAGATTGGTCGGTTCACTCACATAGGAGGGTAAATGTGGGTGCCAGTCGCGTCCCCGATTTGGGTCGTGACATTCGTCCTCGAATGACACTAAAATCTTTTTAAAGGAAGGAATAGACTCAAGAGTAGAATTCCAACAAAATATAATACATTAAAACAAGAGTAAAAACATCAATCATTGTATTTTTATACCTATAAATTCAAATACTTCCATTACCACATATAAGGCTCAAAATAATATTATCAGGAATTTCCTTCTCACAACAACATGAGCGAACCATACCATATATGAGTAAATTATGATAAAACTCAACGTACCAACATTTCAATATCATTTCATGAAGACTCTCCATATCAACATGCACAACATTGCTGAAAACTAGAAGAATTGCAATTTTTCAAGTATATAAGAATAAATTCTCTATAACTCACTATAATATGATCATTTTTTCAAAACTTCACCAAAAATCAAAGAAACATCAAATTTAGTAATATTTTTATTATCAATAGGAGTAACAAACCTTACTCATCAAATAGATCAGGGTACTGGGACTTCATGTAGGCTTCGGCCTCCCATGTTACACCCTTAACTAGGTGATTCTTCCATACCATTATGGAACCCACCTTTTTATTCCTTATCTTATTTACATGCCTATCAAGGATTTGAATTGGAACCTTCACATAAGGGAGGTTCGCTTGTATACCAAGACCCTCAACAGGAAGGATAGACTTGGGATCACCGATATACTTTTTAAGCATAAAAACATTAAACAGCAGATGAACCGAAGCACATTAACTGGAAAACCTCAACTCATATGCATCCTTATCAATTTTTTACAAGATTTCATAGGGACCTACATAACGAGGACTCAACTTCCCTTTCATGAAAAATCTCAGCACTTATTTCACAGATGAAATTTTTAGATACACTTTATCACCTTTTTCAAACTCTAATTCCCTCCTTCTATGGTCGTCATTTGACTTTTATGGATATAGGATAACCTTCTCCAATGTCTTATAAATTAAATTTGGATCCAAAATTTAAGACTCTCCATCCTATGGGATATCTACATCTCCTATAATACAAGGGTTCATAAGGACCCATAGATATAGATGAATGGTAGCTATTGTTGAAAGCAAACTTAACTAATGTCAAGTGCTTGTCACAATTTCAATTAAATCTATTATACAATCACTAAGAATATCCTTAACGGTTTGAAAAGTACGCTCTACTTGACCATCAGTTTGAGGATGAAAAGTTGTGCTTAGATTCACCTTGGTACATTACCTATTTTAAAATAACCTCCAAAACCTATATGTGAATTTTGCAACCCTATCCGATATGATGGATAATAGAATATCATGGACACACACAATCTCATATATGAAGATCTTTGAATAATCCTCCGCCGAATAGGTAGACTTGATGGGAATAAATTAACGTATTCAGTCAATCTATGAACAACCACCCGTATGGAGTTATATTGCTTTTTTATCCGAGGCAAATCTACCATAAAATCATTATTTATGTCTTCCCATTTCCAAGTTCAAACTTGGATTTCTTGATGTAAACCACCCGACTTTTGGTGTTCGGCTTTCACTTGTAGGTAATTTGGACACTTTGCAACAAATTGCGCTATGTACTTCTTCAAGCCTTTCCACCAAAACATTTCTCTAAGATCATGGTACATCTTTGTAGGAACCAAATGAATGGAGTAATGGGACCCATGAACTTCTTCAATAATCCATTTCCTCGAGCCATCTACATTGCAAAAACACAATCTTCTTTGATACCTCAAGACACCATTCCCCCAATGAAGAATGACTCATTAAGCTTACCAAGAACAGATTCCTTCTACTCCATCAAATTTTGATCATGGTGTTGTTTTGACTTCACTTCAACCATCAATAATGACTCGGAGTTATGGTTTACCATAAAACAACTATTCGGAGAATCTTCTACTCTAACATCCAATCTAGCCAACCTATGAAAATCTTTCACTAGGTCTTTCTTGGCTGCCTCTACATGAGACACACTACCCCTGGTCATACTAATTAGAGAATCCGCAACTACATATTCCTTGCAGGGGTTTTAGTGAACACTCATGTCATAATCTTTCTACAATTCCAACCAACTTCTTTATCGTATATTTAATTCCTTTTGAGTAAACACATATTGAAGACTCTTGTGGTAACTATACACATCCAGATAGACGCTATACAAGTAATGTATCCATATATTTTAAGGCAAATAGCACGGCCGCTAACTAAAGGTCATGGGTTGGATAGTTATGCACCTTAAGTATTCTAGTGGCATAGGCTATTACATTCCAATGTTGTACAAACACACACGCTGAACCCACTCGGTATGCATTACAATATTCAATGAAGCTCTTGGTACCCTTCGGTATAGTCAACATAAGAGTGAAAGTACACATATCTTATAAGATCTTAAATCTTCACTCTCATGCTTTTGGCCACTAAAATTTCCTAGTCTTTTGGGTCAAATTAGTCAAAGCGAGATGCAATGGACACAAATTCATCAACAAACTTCCAATAAAAATCCGCTAGACCCAAGAAACTCCTACTGTCAGTTGGAGTCCATGGTGTAGGTTAATTCTTGACCACCTCGGTTTTCCTTGTATCAACTTCAACTCCCTAACTAGAGATGATATGACCAAGAAACTCCACCGACCTCTACCTAAATAAACATTTGCTATACTTGGAAAATAATTTGTTTTTCTCATGCACTTGCAATACCACACTCAAATGATTCATGTGTTCACCCTCATTTTTTGAATATACACAAGATGTCATTAATAAAACAATATCAAATCAATCTAGGTAACTTTGAAACACTATATTCATGAGATCCATAAATGTTTTTGGGGCATTATTGAGACAAAAGAACATTACTAATAACTCATAGTGACCATATCTAATCCGAAATGCCATTTTTTGTGTATCCTCACCTCTCACCCTAAGTTGGTGATACCCCGATCTGCAGTCAAACTTAGAAAGTAGCTTCCCCTTTGGAAACAATCAAACAAGTTGTCAATCCGAGGGAGTGGATACTTATTTTTAATAGTGACTTTGTTAAGTTTTCAATAATTGATGCGTATTCTAAGGGTCCCACCCTTCTTTTTCGCAAAAAAATGAGAGAACGCCATGGAGAAATACTAGGTCTAATGAAGTCTTTGTCTAGTAAATCATTGTATTGAGGCTTTAACTTTTTCAATTTGGACGGGCGATATGATAAGGAGGAATTTAAATGGGGTTGGTATCTGGTAGCAAGTAAATACCAAATTCAATTTCCCGTTAGGAAGGGATTTAGTGAAGATCATTAGGAAAGACCTATGGAAATATCCTTAATATGGGGACTAACTCAATGGGAGGATTTTGGAGTCTTAATCTTTGAATTTTACAAATTATTTAGTCACCCCTTTAAGATAATTTTACAAGCCTTAAGACAAGAGATGATATGACCTATAAGAATAGAGTTTTCCCCCTTTGTCGTTACTTTATGCAATATAATGATCATGACCTTGTTGGCACTATTTGAACTAATATGATGTTTTGTATAGTTTTTATGTGAAATATGAGTATATCTATATATATGTGAAGTAATGTGAAAGTATTTGTTCTTTCTATTTATGTTAGTTAATCGTGTAGAGTATGGGTATGAGCTTCTATGTCTAGTCTTATTGTTGATACATGATTGCACCTACTTGACTATATGAGTCCATAATAGTTATATTGATGATGATATGGTAGTGTGTAGGATGAATTAAATATGATAATGGTTATTCCTATGTTTTTAGAGAATGACTAGTAATTTATGTTAAGGTGAAATATGTGGCGTCTCGTCTTGGTGGAATTGTGTCCTTTACTTGATGCTTGTATGAATATGAATATGTGATGTATTTACTTAGGATGATTAAGTCTTTTAGTCTTGAATGTACGAATGATATGTGACCTTGGTTGATGTTAAGAGGGTACTTTATGTGAAACCTTGAACTTATTGGTAAGGTTATGTATGTTGAAGTCGAAAGTCGTAATGGTATCCTTCAAGTAAAGAAATGATGGGCTTAAGGTTTATTAGCTGGAATGGTATCATATCAAACCTTAGTAAAGTCATCATGCTCTTTTTGTCACCATTGTGAGACATCCCTAGTGGACCTTTCTTTGGTAGTGTAAATTTTTTTGGGTTATGAACTTGTTATGGAACCCTCTTATGTGAACCTTTCATGTAAATTACTCTGTAAGAATGAAGTCTAGCACGGAGTGAGTATGGTAAGGGGTGTAAATATATTTAAGTATGAGACTAGATTACAAAGCATGCCCTTCATATTCCTTATCCATGTGCCTACATGGGATATGTCCTTGTTCTACGCTTTTCAAGTTTAACACCCTCATCGGAGTAGGTTAGAACTTCGGATTCTATGAGTTGACCATGGTCAATGTCAGTTATTGCCTATTCTCATCATAGGGGACACTTACTAGCATTACATAAGTTCTATGAAGTTTAGGTGGTGGTATGGGACGCTTTTTAGACATTGCATAACATATATGGTTAGTGAGAGTCCCTAGGTCTGGTTAAAGAGCATTACTTGAATGTCACTTATGATTAATTAATATAATGACTTAAGATAAGAAAGTATGTTAAAATGAAGTATTAATTATCTAGAGTAATTAAGGTTTTTCAAGTTAAGGTGTGAAGGGGGCATAGAAATGGTCACTTCTTATTTCACCTAGATAAGTCTTATGAATGACTCTAGTTAGGGAAGTTGGTTGATTATGTGGACATTATCTAAGCCTTAGGTAGTCTTAAGTCTTACTTAGGTAATCTCGAAGAGGCCAATATGAACTTTATCTTCTTGATTTACTTAAGTATTTCTTTGATAAACTTTGGAAGGAGAATGTCATATCTTCCATATGCTAATGTGTTAAGTGAGAATGATTCTATCATACGTAGTCTATGGGATCTTTTATGTGTGTTTGTAAGGTATTATATGGGTGTTCGCTTCACAAATCACTCAAGTTAACCTTAGAATCACCTTGTATAGGAGGATCTCATGTTTAAATGTTTGATGTCTTGTACATGTATGTTAATCTCACTATGGGTTGTATTAAGGGAATTTTAGGTGTGCTTAGAGAGAATATATGGGCGTTCTCTCTTTGTAATACTTAAGAAAATATTAGGATAGGTTCTAGTGAGGGACTTATACACTAAAAGGTGTGCCAAGTGAATTAAAGGAACTTCACTGTAACAGTGAATTGGATTCACTATACAGTGAAGTGAATTAACTTTAACATTTATTAAAATTATACTTTATGCTTAAATGATTTCTTATGTGTTTTTAAGCTTTTAAATGTTATTCTCATGCTTATATTATGATGTTTTAATCGAAATTCATGAAAAACATATTGTTTACTAAATGCCCCTTTTTCATGGTTTTTGTATGGCTTACATACTTAGTACATCTAATGTGCTAAAACCTTCTTTTCACTTTTTTACTAAAGTGTAGAAAATTTGAAGTTGATGAAGTTCCATGGAGGACGGATAGGTTTCTAAGGATTTAAGATGAAGTCTTGGTGAGTCCTCTTTGATTCAAGGATAATATCCACATGTTTCTTATGTCATACTCTTTATTTTACTATACTGTATGGGAGTGATCCAAAGTGTTGTATACTCCAATGTTTAGATGGTTCACGTATATGTTGTAGAGACTTAATGTTTCTAGTTAATGTCTTCCACTTTTGTAATGTTTATGAAAATTTTCTTCATGTGTGAAGGATGTTTTAAATTTTTACATATTTTAGTATCTTACTTGATGGTCGTATAAATTTTAATTCTTTATTTCTTGACTTAGGATTCTAAAGTATTTTTGTATTGAATGTACGAATGACATGTGACATTGAATGATGTTAAGAGGGTCCTTTATTAGAAACCATGAACCTAGTGGTAAGGCTATTTATGTATGTTGAAGTCGAAAGTCGTAATGGTATCCTTCATGTAAAGGAATGGTGGACTTAAGGTTGATTGAATTGAAAGGCATCACATCAAACCTTAGGAAAGTCATCACGATCTTCGTGTAACCATTGTGAGGTAGCCCTTGTGGACCTTCCTTTGGTAGGGTAAACGTGATTAGGTCATGAACTTGTTATGAAAACCTCTTATGTTAATCTTTAATGTGAATTACTCTATGAGAACGAAGGCTAGCACCAAGTGCGTATGGTAAGGGGAGTAGGTCTATTTAAATATGAGACTAGAGTACAAAGCATTCCCTTCATGTTCCTTAACCATGTGCCTACATGGGATATATCCTAGTTATACGTTATTCAAGTAGAACACTCTTATCGGTGTAGGTTAAACTCAATATTCCATGAGTTACTACTATCATCTATGTCTATTATTGCCTATTCTCATCATATGGCACACTACTAGCATTAGACAAGTTCTATGAAGTTTAGGTGGTGGTATGGGACGCTATCTAGACATTGCACAGAAGGGCTTTGAAGGTTTTAGTGAGAGTACCTAGGTCTTGTTAAAGACCATTTAAAGACTAATACTTGAATGTATTTTATGTGTTGAATGTCTCTTAATGAACTAATGTATATAATGACAAAGCTAAGAAGTATGTTAAAATGAAGTAGTACTTATCTAGAGTAATTAAGGGTTATCTAGTTAGGGTGTGAAGGGGACATAGGAATGGCCAGTTCTTATCTTACCTAGATAATTCTTCAAAATGACTCTAGTTAGTGAAGTTGGTTGATTATGTGGACATTATATAAGGCTTAGGTAGTTTTAATGATTACATAGGCAATCTTGAACAAGTCACTATGGACATTATCTTATTTATTTACTTATGTATGTCTTTTGATAGCCTTTGGAAGGAGAATGTCATATCATCTATATGCTAATGTGTAAAGTGAGATTGGTTCTATCTTTGGTAGTCTATAAGATATCTTAAGTGTATATAAGGGATTGTATGGACGGTCTTTTCACAACTCACTCAAGTGAACATAGAATCACCTTGGCTAAGAGGTCATGAATTTAATGTAATGTAAATGTACGTTGATCTCATTATGGGTTGTCCTAAGGGTCTTTTAGGTGTTATGAGAGAGGGTGTATGGGCGGTCTCTCATTGTAATAGATAAGAGAATCTTAGGGTATCTTCTAGTGAGGTTCTTAAATGTTGAAAGGTGTGCAAAGTGAAGTGAAGGAACTATACAATAACAATGAATTGGGTTCACAGTACATTGAAGTTAATTCACTATAACATTTCTTAAAACGTTGGCTTTTTGCTTAAATTATTTCTTATGTGTTTCTAATGATTAAATGTTATTCTCATGCATATATTATGATGTTTTAATCGATATTCATGAAAAGCATGTTGTTTAATAAATGTCCCTTTTTCATGGTTTTTGAATGGCTTCCGTACTTAGGACATCTAATGTGCAAACCCCTTCCTTTTCATTTTTGACTAAAGTATAGGTAAGTGGAAGTCTTGATGTGTCATGGAGGATGGATGGGTTTCTAAGGCTTGAATATGAAATATTGGTGAGTCCTCATTGATTAGAGGAAAATATCCATATGTCCCTTATGTCATAGTCTTTATTTTATTGTCTTGTATGGGTCTTATCCCAAGTTTTGTATACTGTAAAGTTTAGATATTTCAAGTAGATATTGTAGAGATTTAACGTTTCAAATAAAATTCATCCGATTGTGTTATGTTTATGAAAGATTTCTTCGTGTGTGAATGAAAGTTTTAAATTCTTACCTATCTTATTATGTTTATTATGCAATGAATGGTACGAGAGTCTTATATGAGACTTATTGAAGTCTTATTTACCGAGGAAGGACACAAGGATGCTCTAACTTTTAGGGTGTACTTGCGAGTTGTGACGCATACTCACTTGGTGCTAGCCTTTATTCTCTTAGAGTAATTCACATAAATAAGCACATGAAGGATTTCCATATCAACTTCATAACCCAATTACATTACACCTAGCCAAAGAGGGTACACTAAGGTTACCCACAATGGTTAACAGAATAGCTCAACGATTTTCCTAAGGATGATTTCATTACATTCCATCCAACAAACCTTAAGTCCACCATTCACACTAAAAGGATGTCATTAAAGCTTTAAACTTCACAGATATCATGACCTTTTTTCTACAAGATTCCACATGAAGGATATTCTGAACTATTAAATGTCACATGACAATCACATAGACAATAGTAAGAATCTTTATTATACTAAATCATGAACTCATATTCACATTATATATGTATCAAGTAAGCACAAAAGTCTACCTAAACAAGAAATACACATATTTTACCATATCACATATAACATATCATTCAAGAAGAACATGGGGTAAACTAAGCATTCTTAATAGCCATCGTACCCACTTCTATAGAATCATGAACATAGGTCATCATTGTCTCATATAGTCATTTAGGAAGATTCACACTTAAAATTCAAGCATACAAACATAAGGCATCACTATAGCCTATAATGATCACCTATAAGTACATAGAAGAACACATGCTTTACTTCACATAAATACACAAGTAATCAACACATTTACAATAGTAACATAGACAAGTTAAAAAATGATAATCAGATAATACATAAAGTAATGTCGACGAGGCCGCATTGATTCACAATTCTGAAAGTAATGTCGATAAGGCCACATTATTCACAATTATATCACATAAACACCGCCAATATAAGTAGACCATACAAATCATCACCATCATAGTATAAGATATACACAACATAATATGAAGAGAGTTAAGGGAACATAGCACCAATCGAATGTCAAAACTTCAATCCATAGCCAAATCAACAAACTCAATATTCAAAGACTCTTCCTAACCGCTAGAAGGGAGGAGGGAGAAATAGCTAACAAATGAATTTCTCTTCGAAATGAGAAGGTTCCTATAGTTGACAAAGAGGAGGTGACTGAATATGTTCCCCCTCAGGAACCTCAAGGACTTCAACTGCCTCAAATGACTCCAATGCCCCAAGGTCCTCAAGGTCCCCATGTGGAAGGGTATATTACTAATGCAGATATAACGGTTGCTCTTATAGCTTTGACACAACTTATGAGGACTCAAGATCATGTCGTCACTAATCATGTAGTTTCCCAAGCTAACCTTTGATTTGGACCTCAACCTAATGCAAGTACTCTCGCTTCCAGAATCCGGTATTTCATAAGGATGTGCACTCCTTATTTTCATGGTACTAAGGTGGATAAAATCCACAAGGATTAATAGATGAGGTTTCCAAGGTAGTGGATTTCATGGGTGTGACTCCTAGAGATAAAGCTGAAATAGCCGCTTACCAACTAAAAGATGTGGCACAAGTGTTGTTTAAGCAATGGTGAGATAAGACACCTTTAAGGGAAGGTCCAATAGATTGGAAAGTGTTCACAACGGCCTTTATTGATATGTTATTTCCGATAGAGTTGAGGGAGAGGAATTTACTTGAATTGATAAACCTTCATCAAGGGGGAATGAGTGTAAAGTAGTATTCTCTCAAGTTCACCCAACTCTCTGAGTAATTTCAAACATTGGTAGACAACAATAGTCTAGGCTGACTATGTTCGTGTTGGGGGTATCTAGAATGGTTGAAGAAGATTGTTGTATGTCCATTCTCCATAATGATATGCATATCTCTAGGGTCATGTATTTGCTCAATAAATTAAGGATTCCACACTTAGGGAGATAACTAAAGATGGAAACAGTCCTAGGTTTGATGAAACAAGTCAACCTACGTCTAAGAAAATGTTCCTTAATCAATACTATCCCGAGGAATAAATTATAGGGTCTCCAACCAGAATTCTCAAGGAGGTGGTTATGCTTATTAGAGGCGTAGGTGTACTAGTTGTGGGAAGCAACACTTGGGTAGGTTTCTTGCTGGCTCGGATGGTTGCTTTGGATGTGGTACTAGGGTCCATAAGAGGAGAGATTTACCTAACCTAAAGGCAAGGGAAAAAGAGGTCAACCAAGCTCCTCATGGTGGTCCGGATCCCAATTCTTTAAAGAGGAATCATTTGTATGCTTTCAGATATAGAGAAGCGACTAATCCGGATCAAACGTCTGGATAAGTCATAATTCCTTATGGTTGTTATTTTTATGTAATGATATGAGTTTATAAGGTCTTTTCTCTTATGTTATCATTCCTTCATGTTAGAATTGTTTGAAAGTGAATTCTTGAATTTTGAGCTTGTTTCAGTAAAGGATTAGTTTTCACTATATATAATTTCAAATTGATTTAATTGCTTTTTCATGAATTATGGTCTTAAATGATGTGTAACATCATGATTAATGTTGGAGAATGTAGTTCGTCCAAAAGTGATGAAATGAGTATGTGGTGTGAATTGTGGAACTTGTTCTAACTTGCTTATGTTGCTAAATTGCTCAATGATGTCAAGTTGGTGCTCCTTGTGAGTAGGTGCATTCAGTATGAAATTCTTGAACTTTATTTATGTGTTATATGCTGCTTGTCGAGTTCTTGAAGACTTTTAAAGTATTTAAGTGTCGTTCAAGGACGAATGTTCTCAAGTGGGCGGGTATTGCTTCTCCATAAAAATTGAATAGGTCAAACTAGATCTTAGCATGTGTTATATAAGTTAATAATGCATTAAAGTAGTATATTTTATCATTAGAAGTCAGTTCGTGAAGTTTGGGAGTACTTGGAAGTTAAACACACAAGACGTCCGAAAACTAGTCGAAGTTGAAGTAGTGTGTCATACTGTTTTGTAGTGAAGTTTTGGGGTATGGTTTGAGAGTAAATTGGTGTAAATGGTTCCTATTAATACAGTGAAATGAAAAGGGTCGAAACGTCCAAGAATGACAATCCGGGGACCACCCTAAGGGTCACCAAAAAGGACCTAAACATTGGACAAGAAGCTGTTCAAGGAAGTGTGCAGGGGCAGAATTAGAAGTATACGTCACGATGCGCAAGGGAAACAATTTCCACTGCCTCAGAAATTTTGAGCGTAAAAAATCTGAAGATTACCTCGCGAGGCACAACCAATAAACAGATTTTTCGCGACGTTTTTAAGTCAAATTCAAGTTCGAAAGAGTCTAAATGGTGTGGGAGTATTTTGGGAACTTAGGGGATATCTTGTTGACTGATTTAAGTCATATTAAACCACATTTCACCCATCATTTTCAACCATAAATATAAAATCTAGTTTCTTCAAAAACCTTCTCTCCCAAAACCTCCATTGAAGAATCTTCAAGTTCAAAGGAAGAGGAAAAAGTTCTTACGTTTTCTTCACCAAATTATAGTGGGTTTATTAATATTATTGTATGGTAGTCATCCTTCAACCTTATTCATTCAAGGATCCCTTTCAATGAAATTTAAAAAAGGATTTTTAACTTCAAACTTCGTTACTCCTTGACTCTAAGTATGTTTCTTTGCATGTAAAAGTTTTATTGATTAAAATGAGTTATTCTTAGCATTAAATGATGATTTTAATATAAAAAACCTAATGGAATCATGTCTATTATTTTTATAACTTTCAATGGGTTGTATGAACATGAGTAGATAATTTCAAAGTTTTGTTTCATAGTAGTTTTATTGAGTTTTATCTACTGCCCCAAGGGATATTTTACCATGGATTATTGAATAAATTGTGAATAGATTGTAAAGGTTGGATGAAGGGTAAGTTATTATATCTTAAATATGGTAAGTTTAAGTTACTCTTGAGTTGTGTGGTCAACCTTCGGTGGCGGTGTTTACTCGAAAAATATGAAGTTATATGTGTATTATTAGAATGTCCTTGAAGGAATGATATGCAAAGTGAAGTGATAATGTTGATATGTATATGTATGATAACTCTTCGGAGGTTGAAATGAATATCTTGAAGGGTTATGTCTAGATGAAGTATGTATTTGATATGTAAAGTATGACGATGTGTGAATTGCGAGGAATGTTGGGTTTGAGCATACCTAGAAGTCAATGATATGAATAAATGTTATTATGTGAAGGGAGTGCTCTTATATACTCTCACACATACACTTGAATGCATGAATGAAGTCAATGGATGAAAATGCGAGATTGTAGGGTGGACACTCTTCGTGAGTATAGATAAAGTGTATAGACCATCCCTACTATTCCTAAGTATGAAAAAGTGGGATTTCGGGTTGAACACTATTCGTGAGTAGAGATGAAGTGTTTCGTATCAACCTTACTATTTCCATAAGATTTCCATGATAGGTGGGAGATTTGTACCCTTCGTTAGGTGAGATGGGATGTTCAACAGTTATCTCCTAACATATAGTCATTATATGTTTAAGACTCTATGGACGAGTTATGCTTAGAACAGAGAGAATTTTAAGAACGGGTGGGTACACTTCATGAGTAGAAATGTTTTATCCAATGTACCTCTTGAGATGGGTGCTCCTCGTTAGTAGAGAGTGAGTTACTTTGTAGAAATCTTTTTATCCCTTTACTATGCGCCCGTGTAGGTGAAGCTCTTTGAGAAACCATGAAAAAGCTAAAGAATATGACCCTACCTTAGGCAAGTAGGGATCCCTCATCCGGTAAGGGTAGTACCAGGATTCCATGTTAAGCTCTTGTGATCTATGTCGGTTAAAGCTATCCCACCCAAAAAAATGTAAAGGACTGAGTCTTTTTAATGGTGTACTACTTTGAGTAGGTTGTGGAATGGGGCTACTTATCCAAAGCACAAGTAGAAATTTTAAGGGAGTCTTAGTATGTCCTTATATTAAAAGTTGAGCGGGTCATGATATGATGTAAAATAAGTAATGTGACTTTATGTCTGTTAAGAAAGCATATTAAAGTTATGTCTTGTATGATCAAACTTATGAATAATGAAAGTAGTGTATCTAATCTCATGGAATCCTCAAGGAGCACATAGTGGGGGTAGTAGTATGGGATGCAATGTATCTAATCTCATGGAATCCTCAAGGAGCACATAGTCGGGTAGTAGTATGGGATGCAACTCTCATATTACACTTTTTATGACTTGTAAGTCTACTTGAGATTGTTACTTATGTGAAGTTCTTAAATTCGAATATGTTTCTCTAGTGTGTTTAATATGAAGTGTTGATTTGTTAAATGTAATGAAGTATGTTTGTCCTTAAGTTGTCTTAAGGATTAATTTGGTAAGTATTTGGTAGTTTGTATGGGACATCTCTTATGTCTTAAATAAGGTCACCTTAGGAAAACTTAGGATAGGAACAATTCCTGTGATATTTTGGGTTCACTATAAGTATGCTATTTTTTAAAGAAAAATGATGTTTCACCTTATAATGACCTTATGATGTCTTTTAACTTAATTCATGAAGGTTTTTAACAAAATAGAATGACTTGTATGTTTATTTTAACTTGTCCCTTTTTGCATGCTTTTGCATAATGCCATCCTTAGTACAATGTTTGTACTAAACCCATACATTTTTATACTTTATAAGTATAGGCTGGAGCCGAGTTAAGGGTAAAAGGCAATCTTGATAATATACTCTCTCAAGACTAAGTATGTCCTCATATATTCGAGGGCATAGTCTACGTTTCTTTAGTTTCATCTTTGAGAATTTTTATTAATTATTATGTATTTCATTCAATGTAGAGGGCCGTGTCCCTATGATATTTATGTTGTGCCTTTAATTAGCTTGTGACGATGAGACTATACCTAGTATTTCTAACAGTGTAATAAATTAAAACTTTCTGACTCAAGAGTATTCGTTATTGTAGGTTGTACTTGCGGGTCGTAACACCTATTCATAATGTACGGCGCTTCACATTATAGACTACACTCTATTGAATTGACGAGACAAATATGATACTCCAAATTATGGATCTAAAACATGTCTGTGACTACCACAAGTACACCATAGAATTTGAGAATTCTTGAGTCGTCACAAGGAAGGTGAGACTCCGAAAAATAACACTTAAGCCATTCATATCAATCATCGCATAACAAAGACTCTAAAATAAGCAATAATTTAAAACTGTCTTGACTCACGAAAAAATCATTTAACAACATATTCAAGTGAAGAATTTTATTAAAGTAATAAACCTTTGCGATGTCTCATTGAACCATTTATACTTCGGAATATATAACGTTTGGAACTAGGCAAACACACGACAAAAAAATAAAGACTAAGACATAAAGTAACATGTGGGTTTTGTCCTCGAATTGATGAGGACTCACCAATACTTCATGTGCAACACTTAGAAACCTATCCATCCTCATTGGAATATCATGAATTCCAATTCCCTATAGTTTAGTGAAAAAGGAAAAAGAAGGGGTTAGCACATTGAAAGGACAAAGTATAAAAGCCATAAAAACGATGAAAAAGGGACATTTAGAATGAAAACATGCTTTCACTATGTATTAAAATAAAATCTTCATTAAATATATTAAGAGACATCAAAAAAATCAATATTCATAATATAAGACACATTCCAAATTATATTCAATTGAAAGCAACCTTATAGTGACCTTATAGTCACTTCACTATAACTTCACATATAATTTACAAATCACAAGATAGCATCAAGAGTACATCAAAATACCTAAACATACACACAATGATCCCCTACTAAAGGTTATCCTAAGAATCACCTAAGTATGAATAAGATGCCCATACAACCCATTAATACACACATTGATGATCCCTAGGACTATCTAAAGTAAATTATTTCAGTACATCATATACCACACAAATTCACATAATCAAGAGAACCTACTACAAAAGGTGATTCTAAGGTTCACTTGAATAAGTTATGAAGCGACCACCCATACAATTTCCTTTATACACACCAAACAGATCCATGATAATACCTTAGATAAGATAATTCTCATTTTACCATTAGACTACCTACATAGAATTACTCTAATACTCACCTTGGTAAGACATTAAGAGAACGCTCATACACCCTCTCCAAGCCTACCGTAACAATCTTCAAAGCTACTTTAGATATATACCTTTTTAGTTAAAAAAACTTTACTTAAGTCATTAAACTCTTTAAGTTATTTAGAAGACATTCAACTCTTAAGGACATTCATTTAATCGTCTTTGTGAACACCTAGGGACTCACACACTAACATCTTCCTAGTCTATTCGTGCAATGTCTAGATAGTTCCCATACCACTACTTAAACTTCATAGAATTTACCGAACACTAGCATGTATCCCATACGATTAGAATAAGTAATAACCAACATAGACCATTATAGGTAAGCATGGAATTAAGAGCTATAAACTAATCCAATCGAGGGTGTACTACTTTCCCATAGTAAGACGAGGACACATCCCATGTAGGCACACATCATATTATTTATCGAAAATCCCTAAGAAATACTAATTCGGTGCTAGTCCTTGTTACCATATAGTAATTCACATAAATAAGCACATAAAGGGATTATATATAACGTTCACAACCCAATCACATTGCACTTTATTATAGAGGGTCCAGTAAGGTTATCTATAATGGTTATGATGATAGCTCAATGAATTTCCTGAGGATGATTTCATGCCGTTCCAGACAACTAACCTTAAGTCTAATATTAACACAACAAAGACACCATTACAACTTTCAACGTCAAGGACATCATAACATTCTTTCTAGAAGATTCCACATAAAGGACCTTCTAATCTATTCAAGGTGACATGTTAATAACACGTACAAGTATATTAAGATTTAGAATACTAAGTGAAGAAATCATATTAACATTATACATATTCAAGTAATGGACACAAGTATACCTAAAGAAGACACACCTATACTTCGCCATATCACATATAGCATATCATTCAAGAAGCACATTGGGTAAACTAAGCATAGTTATAAGTCATCCTAGACACTTCTATAGAATCATCAACATGAGTCATCATAAGTCTCTATAGTCAACTATTAAGATGAACACTTCAACTTCAAGCATACATATATAAGGAATCACTATAGCCTATCATGATCACGTATAAGTATATAGAAGAACACATGCTTTACTTCACCTATATACATAAATCATCAAGATATTTACAATGAACACATGGACAAGTTATACATTAAAAAAACATAATGCATCATGTAATGACGACGAAGCCACAATATTCCCAATTCATAAAGTCATTCTGGCAAGGCCACATTATCCACAATTATATCTATAAGCACTGCCACAATAAGTAGACCATACCAATAATGTAAGACCTCAAAAATGACCTAGTTTAACTAGAGCCTAACATGTTGGAATTTATTTTATAAGGTACTAAGTATGTCTAATATATTTTATAGATGTACTATCTAAAGTATTAGGTTGTTGGAAGTCAAACATCAAGGGACGACCGAGATGTTCGACGACTAAGTCACCTATATGCCTAATATGTGATTCTATGTTTTTACTTGTGTTCAATGATGTTTTAAGGTCCTTAAATAACTTATTATAGCATGTATAGTCATTTTTTAGAGATTTATGTAGTGTGGATGTCAAATGACCAAGAACATCCATGATGTTTGAAATGTATGTGTTGAAGTGATCATGTACGTCTAGGCGTGTTTCATCGAGTTATACATTTGAGAGGTGTTAAAATTAATGAATATTATATTTGGGTTTGAAACATCCGGGAAATTATCCCCAAGGACCATCGAAGGGTCCTTAAAGAAGGACCTAAACCTGTTGCTTAAACTGTCGCAGGCTGACTTTGGCGATGAAGCAGTCAATGGCTGTTTGCCTTAGGATGCCCCGTCGAGGGTCCAGTCGTGGGTGGTGTTAACCAAGGGTGAGGTTTGGAACTTTTTCAAGCCATTGTATCCACCAACTGAGGGATGTGATGCCTCGTAGTAGCTGTGACGCCTAATCACGGCGAGGCATGGAACGCACCTGTGTTCCTGCACAGGCTTTTGTCCACTACCAATTCACCCACTTCTAAATTATGTTATTGGATGTGTATTAAGGGTATTTTGGTTATTGTAATTAAGTATATAAAGGTTAAACGCTTTACAAACTTCATTCTTCCAAATCGAAAAACTAACAGTCTTAGAAAAATCCTAAAGACTCCACTAAAGTCCAAATTTAAGAAGCAGCTTGGTGTGGGGGTTTTGAATTAGAAATTCCTCATCAAAGTGAAGAATTGTTATACATGAGGTATGGATTTTTATCCATGCAACTTTTTTCATCAGGGATTCCCTCTCAAGATGTTTTTCAAAGTTTTCTAATGTGAATTGACCATTTTCGGGATTTTACCATAGGTTCTTGCATAAATAATTTCTAAACATTGAATTATGATCTAATTGTTATTTTATTTATGATTTTATCATAAATTATCTATGAGCCCATGTTAATTGTTGAACCCTAGTTTTGACTACTTATTGGGTTACTTGATATTTAGATAATATTGTTGAATTATTGTGTAGTTTATGGGCTTTAGAATGATATAAGAATAGTATTCAATTGATATTAGATTGTTAAACCTAGATTAATTTGATGTAGATTCATTGAGTTTTATGGTTATTGCTTTGAATTATTGTTCATGGCTATGGTAAGGGTCTTGTAACGTTGAATTGGTTGATTTGACATTGAATTGAAGTTTTAATAAGGGGATGAAAGTATGCGGCCCCATTTTGTTTAACTTTATATTAATTATACTTAGATTCTATCGTGATTGGTATGGTCCACTTATGGTGGATGTCTTATGTGTTTTACTTGCAATTGATGTTGCCTTGTCGGCGTTACTTTATGCAATATGATGAGCATCACCTTATTTGCAATAACTTGAAGTAATGTGACTATTTTTGTAGTTGATTATTTTAAGCATGACTTTATATATCTACATGTGAAGTCATATTTCTATTCTTCTACTTATGTTACTTAAGTGATAATGTAAGAGTATGACTTTTACATTATGAGTATAATGTTAGGGTTAAGTCTTTCTTATTCCTTATTGGATTTTTATGTCTATGTGGAGTACATGAATAATGTTATGATTATATATTGGATTACTTGAAGATGTTATGTTGTTTCTAGGTGTTTCTAGTATGACTTGCATTATGAGTTAAAAGTGAAGTATGTGGTATCTTATCTTGGTTGACTTGTGTCACTTGGTTGATGCACATATGATTATGAGTATGTGATGTCTTGATTTATGGTGTTAGACCTCTTAGTATTGAATGTATGAATGACATGTGACTTTAAATTATGATATGAGAGTCTATTATGTGAAAACCTTGATTGAATTGCAAGGTTCAGATTGTTGAAGCGTATACGTAATGGTATCCTTTAAAGTAAATGAATGATGGACTTAAGATTAGATTGTTGGAACTGCATCATATTAATCATTATTAAATTCATCATAGGTTTTTTCTCTATTGTGAGTTAGTCTTAGTGGACCTTCCTTTGTAGGGTAAATATGATTTGGTTATGAACTTGTTATGGAACCCTTTTGTGTGAACCTAATGTATGAATTACTCTATGAGAACGAAGGCTAGCACTGAGTGAGTATGGTAAGGGAAGTAGTTCTATTTATGTAAGATAAAATAATACAAAGAATGCCTTAATATTCCTTAACCATGTGCCTACATGGGATGTGTCCAAGTTCTACCACTGGCAAGTAGAACAACCTCATCGGATTATGATAGAATTCTGGATTACATGTCTAGGTATCATGGTCTATGTCGGCTCTTGTCTATTCTTATCATATGGAATACATTTTAGCCTTAGAGGAGTTTATGGAGTTTAGGTGGTGGTATGGGACGCTATCTAGACATTGCACAATAGACTTTGAAGGTGTTATATGGAGTTTCTATGTCTTGTCCAAGTCCAATACTTGAATGTCGTTTAAGTAATGTATGAGTCTTAATGAACTAATGACTTATGGTATGGATTATGTAAAAGGAATAAATACCTATCTAGAGTAGTTAAGGATTGTCTAATAAGGTGTAAAAGAAGAATAAGAATGGTCACTTCTTATCTTACATAGATGAGTCTTAAGAATTACTTTAATTAGGGAAGATGTTGATTATGTGGACATAAATCCGAACTTAGGAAGTTATAAGGATTATTTATGTAGTATTGAAGAGCTCAGTCATGCAAATTATCTTCTTGACCTACTTAAGTATGTTTTTTGATAACCTTTGATGAGGATTTTTCATTGTTTGTCTATGTTGATATGTTTGATGTCTTGAAGTGTGTATGTGATTCATTCTAAGCAATCCTAAGGGTCGTTTAGGCACACCTAGAGAGGGTGTATGGGTGGTGTCTCTTTATGTGACTTAAGTGAATCTTATGATATCCTTTATTAAGAAGATTACATGCAAAAGGTTGTGTAAAATGCAGAACCAAGTACTGCACTATACAGTGAATCAATTCATTGTAACAGTGAAAGATTTCACTGTAAAATGATCTTAAAATATTATTATTGGTTGTGTTTTCTTTTGTGTCCCTTAATTGCCAAATGATGTTCTTATGATGATACTATGTTTTTTAAAGTAAAAGATGAATATATTCAATAAATGTCTGTTTTCATGATTTTTAGGCATAAAGCCATACTTAGTACATGTGGTTGTACAAACTCCATTCTTTTATATATCTATATAGTTCTCTGTACGTGAGGAGCTCCAAGATGTGAAGACTTTGACTTAGAATATCATTCAAGAGGAGTTGAATTATGTCCTCACTTGACTCAAGGGCATATATTTCTTTTATTCTTCTTAATAAAGTATTGCAATAGGCTAAGTATCTCTATAATCGTGTTTTTAAGTATGGGTCATGTCCCATGTATTATTGTGTCTTAAAATGATGAGATTGAGACTTATATTTTCTATTACTTTTCTATGAAAAAGAATTCTGAAGACTATATTATGTTTTGTGAAAAGATTCAATTCTGCACTACTTTTCACAATGTTTATGCAGTGAATGATATGAAAGGGCTTATCTTAGTACTCCGAGAGGTGGATCCGCCGCTCACAATCCAAGATTGTACCCAAACTTCTAGGGTATAGTTTCAGGTTGTGACAAGCGTGGTATCAAATCATAGGATGGTGAAAGTAGTATGTCAAATCAAGAAGTCTTATCAAGTATCATGTAGTAGAGTCTTGACCATCGTATAAGTCATGACACATCTATGGGCGAGGGGATATAGCCCGATAGAGTTTCCCTTCATTTCTACTCCTACGTCGTGCAGTAGAGTAAATGTTATGAATATCCTTCTTATGAGTTTCCTTATGTTTTCTAGGAGGTGAATTCTAGAAATATGGCTGCTAGAAGGAAGGAAGAGGAAAGGGTAAATGAAGAGGTTCCCCCTCAAGTTGAGCAAGTTATTAAAGGTGTTGAAGGAGTTCAACGTGCTCAAGATGCCCAGGTGTCTTCCTAAGGTAATCCTATTCCTAAATTGGAAGGAGGTATTGAGGTGTTGAGATGTCTAATAGAGAGATTATAGAGGATGTGATTGATATATCCCAAGCCGTAACTATGCAAGCTAATTTGAATATGATGCCTAGTGTTGTGGAGAGCACTGTGGCTATAAGGTAAATGAGGATCCCAACGAGTTTCTTGATGGAGTGTACAAAGTTTTGAGTGCTATGGAGGTTACATCTAGGGAGAAGGCGGAGTTGGCTAGTACCAGTTGTGGGATTTTTCACAAATTTATTACACTCAATGGAAGGATAAAAGGATGGAAGGATCGGGTCCTATTGAGTGGGAAGAATTTAAGGAAACTTTTATTAGTATGTACTTTACCCGAGAGAGGATACAAATTAAGGTAGAGTTTATGAATATCAAGATATGTAATATGAGTGTTGAGTAGTAATCTTTTAAATTCTTAACTTTTTCTAGGTATGCCCCTTCTCTTGTGTCCAATCCTAAAGACGAAATGAATCATTTTGTGATTGGGGTAGTCAACTTTGTGGTGGAAGAATGTAATACTTCTATGTTGCATGATGATATGACCCTAGCTAGACTCATGGTGCATGCACAATCAATTCAAAATACTAAACTTAGGAGGATGGCTAGAACTTATAAAAGAGTGGTGTTTGTGATAAACAAAAAACTAGGTTTAACAAAAAGGTTGAATCATAACAAGAATGTAGGAGTGCTAAGTTCAAGGTTTAGAAAGGAGGTATTTCCAAGGATGGCAATACTAATTGTGAAAAGTGTGGAAAGAAAGATTATGGTTAGTGTCGAATGGGTATTGGGATTTGCTTTGGTTGTGGTAAAGTGTCACGACCCAAATCGGGGACGCGACTGGCACCCACATTTACCCTCCTATGTGAGCGAACCAACCAATTTACCCTTAACATTTTAATACAATATCAACAAAAGAAATGCGGAAGACTTAACTCATTAATAAAAACAAATCAAAAACTATTATTATTATCCCCAAAATCTGGAAGTCATCATCACAAGAACATCTATCTCAAATTTCTAAACTGAAACTGTCTAAGAACAAAATACTAAAAGCTAGTCCATGCCGGAAGTTCAAGGCATCAAGACTTGAAGAAGGAGACCCAGTCCAAGCTAGACGCATTAGCTCACCCTGAATTTCCGATGGAGTGAAGACGGGCTTGATCTACTGCTGAGTCGAAGTTGACGGAACGTTTGCTGCATAACACAATAACAAGAGGAAAACATAAAAGTAGGGGGTCAGTACAACCACACGTACTGAGTATATCATCGGTTAACCCAAAATAGGCGATAATACATATCAAGTAATATTATAAATCAACTATAAACTCAACATGTAGCAACAAGTAGTATAATCGTCAATAAATACCATCAAGTTCATCCATGAGGACTCAAGCCTCAATACCATACTCATTTGGGGATTAAGTTCATTATGTTGAGTATATTAACATCTTTCGAGATTCATTATCTTTCTTCCTCTTGTGTCGGTACGTGACACTCTCCGATCCCCTACTACTATGTGTCGGTACGTGACACTCCGATCCCCTATATGTGTCGGAACGTGACACCTCCGATCCCCTATATGTGTCGGAACGTGACACTCCGATCCCCTATATGTGTCGGTACGTGACACTCCGATCCCCTACATCTACGTGTCGGTTCGTGACACCCGTCCCACTAATACTATGTGTCGGAAAGTGACACTCCGATCCACTAATTCTATGTGTCGGAACGTGACACTCCGATCCACTAATCTCATTATATCCGTTCATCAAGCCTTCTCTAAACCAAGGCATCATCAATCCCAATCACTTTAATTCATCAAGCCTTCTTTTATACCAAGGCATTATCATTAATATCATAGATTAAAGTTTCTTTCAAGATTTGGGATTCAATGGTTTTCATCATGCTTGTTTTATCAACATCACATAATCATATTCATACAGCATACAATAAGCATATAGACAGGTTTACAATATCATCAACACATATTATTCACTATCAAGAGTTCACTACGAATATCGTAATATAAACCATAACCTACCTCCACCGAAGAATTGAAATCGACAAGAAATCTCCCAAGCTTTGTTATTTTCCTCAGCCTCTCGATCGATCTCTCTATCCCTCTTTCTGTTTCTTCTCTTTTGTTTTCTTATGTTCAAACCCTCTTTCTTTTACCCTAATTAATCATATAATTAAGTGAAAAAGGACAATAAACCCCTCTAATTACTTAAGGTTACCCCTTTTACCCCTAAGTAATTAGACTTATTAATGTTACCCCTCAATCTTTATAATTAAGGAAAGAATAGTCAAAAACGACCCTTAAAACGTGTGGAGAATTCCTAAACTGCCTGGGATTGCGTGACCTGTGACGGGCCGTCGTGCCTGCGACGGTCCGTCACGGTGGTCGTCGCACCTCCCCAGGTTCCAGGTGGCTGTGACGGCCCGTCACACCTGTGACGGTCTGTCCTGCACCTCCGTCCTGACGGTCAGAAACTCGTTTCTCATACCAAATTCTCAAAAGTTGAAGTGTTTTGCAACGGGACTCACGACGGTTCGTCGTGGATGTGACGGCACGTCCTGCAGGTCCGTCACAATTTACAGAGAGTCGATTTTCAGTACCCAATTTCAAAATTCTAAGTGCCATGGGACGACACTCCCTCGACGGCCGTCGTGACCACGACGGTCCGTCGGGACACACGTCGTCTCTGGCAGTTTTTCCAGAAATGCACTCTGTTGCTCAAAACGACTAAACAGGTCGTTAGAATAGATACCAATTTACCCATCGTTCGTCCCCGAACGATCAAAAGAAGGAAAACAATGGCGAAAAGGAGTACCTGAATCTGTAAACAGATGTGGGTATTTTTCTTGCATATCTGCCTCCTTCTCCCAAGTAGCCTCTTCAACCGGTCGATTCTTCCATTGCTTTTTGATGGATGCAATCTCTCTCGACCTCAACTTGCGAACTTCTCTATCTAATATAGCAACCGGTTCCTCTTCATAAGTCAAGTTCTCATCCAACAAAACTGAATCCCAACGGATAATGTAGTTTCCATCTCCGTGGTATCTCTTCAACATGGATACATGAAACACCGGATGCACTCCGGACAGCCCTGGGGGTAAGGCTAATTCATAAGCCACCTCCCCTATTCGCTTTAGTACCTCAAATGGTCCAATGTACCTTGGACTTAACTTACCTCTTTTTCCAAACCGCATCACCCCTTTCATGGGCGAAACCTTCAACAAGACTTGTTCACCTTCCATGAACTCCAAGTCTCTAACCTTTCGGTCTGCATACTCCTTTTGTCTACTTTGAGCCGCTAAAAGCTTTTCTTGAATAGCTTTCACCTTCTCCATAGAATCTCTTAACAGATCAGTCCCCCAAGGTCTAACTTCAAAGGCGTCAAACCAACCAATGGGAGATCTACACCTCCTCCCATACAATGCTTCAAATGGAGCCATGTCAATACTGGAGTGATAGCTATTATTGTATGAAAACTCCGCCAAAGGTAAAAAGCTATCCCAATGGCCGCCAAACTCCATCACACACGCACGAAGCATATCCTCCAACACTTGAATGGTTCGCTCAGACTGACCATCAGTCTGAGGTGAAACGCAGTACTAAGTCCAACCTAGTACCTATTCAGCATGTACTGTCCTCCAAACTTAGAAGTAAACTGCGTACCTCTATCTGATATGATGGAGAGTGGAACTCCATGCAACCGAACGATCTCTGAGATGTAGATCTTGGCTAACTTCTCTGCATTGTAGGTCACCTTGACCGGAATGAAATGAGCGGACTTAGTTAGCCTATCAACAACCACCCAAATAGAGTCATACTTACTCAATGTCTTGGAAGACCAACCACGAATTCCATCGCGATTCTCTCCCACTTCCATTCAAGAATGGGCATTCTCTGAAGTGTTCCTCCGGGCCTCTGGTGTTCATACTTTACTGTTGACATTTGGACATTTGGCCACAAACTCAACAATATCTCGCTTCATTCTGCTCCACCAGAAGTGTTGCTTTAGGTCGCGATACATTGGTTGCACCAGGATGTATAGAATATCCGGAACTATGAGCTTCTGTAAGAATAGTGGTGATCAAATCATCGATGCGGGGTACACATACTCTTCCCTTGATCCTCAAAACACCTTCCCCATCGATTATTGCTTCCTTAGCCTCTCCTTGCAACACTTTATCTCGAATTCGCCTTAGTTTCTCATCATCAAACTGTTTCCCCTTAATCTGATCGAGAAAAGAGGATTTTGCCTCTACACAAGCTAACAGTCCTCCCTTCTCGTTTATTTCTAACCTCCTAAGGTCATTAGCCAAAATCTGCACTTCTCTAGCCAATGGGCGTCTAGAAGCTTGCAAATGAGCTAGACTTCCCATGCTTCCGGCCTTTCTACTCAAGGCATCTGCCACAACATTCGCCTTCCCCGGATGATACAAGATAGTGATGTCGTAGTCCTTTAGTAGTTCCATCCATCTCCTCTGTCTCAAATTCAAGTCTTTCTGAGTGAAGACATACTGTAGGCTACGATGGTCCGTATAGACCTCACACTTAACCCCGTACAAATAGTGTCTCCATTGCTTTAGTGCAAATACTACCGCGGCCAACTCCAAATCATGGGTCGGATAGTTACGTTCATGCACCTTTAATTGCCTCGAAGCATAAGCAATCACATTCTTCTCTCTGCATTAACACTGCACCCAAACCCGAATAGGATGCATCACAATAAACAATGAAGTTCTTACCCTCTACTGGCAGGGTAAGGATAGGTGCGGTAGTCAACAAGTCTTGAGTTTCTGAAAACTTTCCTCACACTCATCTGACCATACAAATGGAACATTCTGCTTAGTCAAGTTCGTCAATTGGGAAGCAATAGAAGAGAATCCCTTGACGAATCGGCGGTAGTAGCTAGCTAACCCCACAAAACTCCTTATTTCTGACACGTTTGTAGGTCTTACCCAATTCTTCACTGTCTCAATCTTAGATGGATCCACCATCACTCCATCCTTAGAAACCACGTGCCCCAAGAAGGACACTGAATCTAGCCAAAACTCACACTTGAGAATTTCGCATAAAGCTTTTTCTTCCTTAACAACTCTAACACCATTCTCAAATGCTCCTCATGTTCCTTCTTACTTTTGGAGTATATCAGTATCATCAATGAACACAATCACAAGAGGTCCAAGTATGGCTTGAAAATCCCGTTCATCAAGCTCATGAAGGCGGCGGGGCATTCGTAAGACCAAATGACATTACCACAAATTCATAATGCCCATATCTAGTTCGAAAAGCAGTCTTTGGAACATCCGTTGCTCGTATTTTCAATTGGTGATAACCGGACCTCAAGTCAATCTTTGAGAAGACACAAGCACCTTGTAACTGATCGAACAAGTCATCAATGCGAGGAATGGGGTACTTGTTCTTAATAGTTACTTTGTTCAACTGTCGGTAATCTATGCACATTCGGAAACTCCCATCCTTCTTCTTCACAAATAGCACCGGAGCACCCCAAGGAGATGCACTTGGTCTAATGAAGCCTTTGCTCAACAACTCTTGAAGTTGTGCCTTTAATTCTCTTAATTCGGCGGGAGCCATTCTATACGGGGGTATAGAAATGGGGCGAGTACCGGGTTCCAAATCAATGCAGAAGTCTATATCCCTATCTGGTGGCATACCGGGAAGATCTGCAGGGAACACATCCAAAAACTCACAGACTACCGAAACTGACTCAATCGATGGTACTTGAGTAGTGTCATCCTTAAGATGTGCCAAGAAAGCTAGACAACCCTTACTAACCATCTTCTGAGCACGAATAAAGGAGATTATACGCACCGGATTGGAAGTGTAGTCACCCTCCCACACTAACGGATCTGCCCCAGGCTTGGCTAGCGTCACCGTTTTAGCATTACAATCCAAAATCGCAAAATTCGGAGAAAGCCAAGTCATACCCAGAATTACGTCAAAGTCACCCATTTCTAAAATAACCAAGTCTACATAAGTGTTGCTCCCCACAAAATTCACCAAACAAGACCTATACACTTTTTCGACTATCACAGACTCACCCACCGGAGTAGAAACACGAATAGGCATGTCAAGTAATTCACAATGTAAATTTAGACCATTAGCAAATGAGGAAGATACATATGAAAACGTGGAGCCAGGGTCAAATAATACAGATGCCATGCAATCACAAACCAAGAGATTACCTGTGATAACAGCATCAGACGCCTCCGCTTCAGACCTCCCAGGGAAAGCATACAATGGGCCCTATCATTCGTCTGTCCGTTGCCCCTACCATGTTGTGTAGTAGTGGCTCCGTTTTGCCCTTCACCTCTGCCGTTTTGGTGACCGCCATTACCTCGACCACCACGTCCTCCAGAAAAACGGCCTCTACCATGACCACCCCTACCTCTAGCTAGTGGGGCTCTGTAACTCTGTTTTGGACAATTCCTCCTAATATGTCCAATCTCCCCACATCCATAGCACTCTCTGGAATCGGGCATAGGTCTCTCGGAGTAGTGTTGACCGTTCTGAGGTGGACCCCCCCACTACAGTCTGTAGTGAAGACTGTATTGGTCGATTTGAGTGACCTCCGGAGTTCTGTCCTCTAGAATAAGAACCATTATACTCACCTCCCCTCGAAACCTCTTTGATTGTCGATGTCATGGTGAAGTCATCTGGTTTCACTCCTTCCACCTCAATCACAAAGTCTACCACCTCTTGGAAGGATGTTGCCGTTGCCGCTATCTGTAAGCTGAAATCCGCAATTCTGACCTCAACCCCTTCACAAAAACGGCTGATCCGTTCTTGTGGACTGAAACAAAGTTGGGTGGCATATCTGGATAGTGCGCGAAATTTAGCCTCATACGCGTTTACTGTATCCTTATTCCCTGTTCAAGACTCAAGAACTCATCCCTCTTCCTATCCCTCAAAGTGCGGGGGATATACTTTTCCATAAATAGGGTAGAGAATGATTCCCAAGTCATAGGTGGTGCCTCTGTTGGTTGACACTCAACAATGTGAACGCCACCACATTTTGGCGTTACCTTGGAACTGATAGCTCACGAACTCGACACCAAACCTCTCTACTATCCCCATCTTGTGTAGTAGCTCATGACAATCAACCAGAAAATCATAAGCATCCTCTGATTCTGCACCCTTGAAGACTGGAGGTTTCAATTTCAAGAACTTACTAAAAAGGTTCGTGTTGATCGTTTGTCATAATAGGCCCAGTAGTCAGACGTGGAAATGTGCCTATTCCCAATGTTGCATCCATGCGGGGAGCCATAGTAGCCGCATGTCGTATCTCTGAAACCGGAGGTGTTGGTGCAGAAACCACTGGAGGTGCTTGACCCTGATCAGACAACCCACTAAGATAAGCAAGTACTTGGTTGATCATCTCTGGGGTAGGTTGGGGTGGCATTTCCTCATTCTGCCCTTGTTCGGTTTCCCCTTCCTCACCTCTCTTACTGCATCCTCAGTCGGTGGAGGAGTCACTCGCCCTAGCATCAGATGGGCTAGGGGCTCGTCCTCTCCCTCTAGAGGACGTCCTCCCACGACCTCTTCCACGGCCTCTTGCCGCTGTTCCTCCTCGAGCCACAGCTCCAGTGGCTGGCTCAGTAGTTTCATGTCTTTCCGTTGTTTCTGCTGGTGCGGTCGTTGCTCTAGTTCTAACCATCTGCGAAATAGAATGAAGATGGTCAGATACCAATTTGTATCACCTAGATACCAATTGGACTCAAGTAGTAGCACGAAAGAAAGAATGAAAGAATGGAATTTTCCTAAAGTCTTATAGCCTCTCAAGGAAAAATAAAGGCGTCCCCCTACCGTTCCTTAAGACTCTACTAGACCTGTTCTTGTGTGATGAGACCAATTAACCTAATGCTCTGATACCAAGTTTGTCACGACCCAAATCGGGGACGCGACTGGCACCCACATTTACCCTCCTATGTGAGCGAACCAACCAATTTAACCCTTAACATTTTAATACAATATCACAAAGAAATGCGGAAGACTTAACTCATTAATAAAAACAAATCAAAAACTATTATTATTATCCCCAAAATCTGGAAGTCATCATCACAAGACATCTACTATCTCAATTTCTAAACTAAAACTGTCTAAGAACAAAATACTAAAAGCTAGTCCATGCCGGAAGTTCAAGGCATCAAGACTTTAAGAAGAGACCCAGTCCAAGCTAGACGCATTAGCTCACCCTGAATTTCCATGGAGTGAAGACTGGCTTGATCTACTGCTGAGTCGAAGTTGACGGAACGTTTGCTGCATAACACAAATAACAAGAGGAAAACATAAAAGTAGGGGGTCAGTACAACCACACGTACTGAGTAGATATCATCGGTTAACCCAAAATAGGCGATAATACATATCAAGTAATATTATAAATCAACTATAAACTCAATATGTAGCAACAAGAAGTATAATCGTCAATAAATACCATCAAGTTCATCCATGAGGACTCAAGCCTCAATACCATACTCATTTGGGGATTAAGTTCATTATGTTGAGTATATTAACATCTTTCAAGATTCATTATCTTTCTTCCTCTTGTGTCGGTACGTGACACTCCGATCCCCTACTACTATGTGTCGGTACGTGACACTCCGATCCCCTATATGTGTCGGAACGTGACACTCCGATCCCCTATATGTGTCGGAACGTGACACTCCGATCCCCTATATGTGTCGGTACGTGACACTTCGATCCCCTACATCTACGTGTCGGTTCGTGACACCCGTCCACTAATACTATGTGTCGGAACGTGACACTCCGATCCACTAATTCTATGTGTCGGAACGTGACACTCCGATCCACTAATCTCATTATATCCGTTCATCAAGCCTTCTCTAACCAAGGCATCATCAATCCCAATCACTTTAATTCATCAAGCCTTCTTTTATACCAAGGCATTATCATTAATATCATAGATTAAAGTTTCTTTCAAGATTTGGGATTCAATGGTTTTCATCATGCTTTTTTTATCAACAATCACATAATCATATTCATACAAGCATACAATAAGCATATAGACAGGTTTACAATATCATCAACACATATTATTCACTATCAAGAGTTCACTACGAATATTGTAATATAAACCATAACCTACCTCCACCGAAGAATTGAAATCGACAAGAAATCTCCCAAGCTTGTTATTTCCTCAGCCTCTCGATCGATCTCTCTATCCCTCTTCTGTTCTTTCTCTTTTGTTTTCTTATGTTCAAACCCTCTTTCTTTTACCCTATTAATCATATAATTAAGTGTGAAAAAGGACAATAAACCCCTCTAATTAACTTAAGGTTACCCCTTTTAACCCCTAAGTAATTAGACTTATTAATGTTACCCCTCAATCTTTATAATTAAGGAAAGAATAGTCAAAAACGACCCTTAAAACGTGTGGAGAATTCCTAAACTGCCTGGGATTGCGTGACCTGTGACGGGCCGTCGTGCCTGCGACGGTCCGTCACGGTGGTCGTCGCACCTCCCCAGGTTCCAGGTGGCTGTGACGGCCCGTCACACCTGTGACGGTCCGTCCTGCACCTCCGTCCTGACGGTCAGAAACTCGTTTCTGTACCAAATTCTCAAAAGTTGAAGTGTTTTGCAACGGGACTCACGACGGTTCGTCGTGGATGTGGACGGCACGTCCTGCAGGTCCGTCACAATTTACAGAGAGTCGATTTTCAGTACCCAATTTCAAAATTCTAAGTGCCATGGGACGACACTCCCTCGACGGGCCGTCGTGACCACGACGGTCCGTCGGGACACACGTCGTCTCTGGCAGTTTTTCCAGAAATGCACTCTGTTGCTCAAAACGACTAAACAGGTCGTTACATAATGATGGTCATAAAGTGAGAGATTGTCCTATGATTTCTTCTATAGGTATAGAGGGTAATCAAGTTGAACCTTGTGTTCCAAAAGATGATTCTTCAACAAAGAGGTGTTTCTATGCACTCCGTTCAAGAGGGGAGAAGCTGAATGAGAAGGAGAGTAACAATGATGTTGGTAATCTCTTTTCTTTGTTAAGGTATGAGTTACTTCTAGTGGGAGAGTATGGTTTGTAGATGGGATAAAAGTCCTAGAAATTTTTTCTTGTGCATGATGTTTAGGAGTTTGGTTGAAATTGAATTTCATTAGCTTCTTTCATTGTGTGTTTTATGAAGTGTTGATTATGTGTTATATGGAATGATTATAAGATGGTAGATGAGTCTCTAATCTTGGGAGTATTAAGAGAGTTGCAAATGTCATTCGAGGACGAATGTTGTCAAAGTGGGGGAGATAGTAAGACCTCGAAAATGACCTAGGTTAAATAGATCCTAAAATGTTTTCATTGATTTTATATGGTCCTGAATATGTCTAATATATTGTATAGAGGCAGTAGCTAAAGTATTAGGAGTGTTAGAAGTCAGACGTCAAGGGATGACAAAGACATTCAATGACTAAGTCGCCTATGTGCCTCATATGTGGTTCTATTTGTTTAAATGTATATACTGAGATTTTGAGGTTCTTAGATTAGTTATTATATCATGTATAGGAAGTGTTTAGAGTTTCGTGAAGTTTGGAGGTCAAACGACCAAGAACGTCCATGACGTTTGAAAGATATGCCTTGAAGTGAACTTGTACGTCTAAGCGTGTTTCATCAAGTTTTACGTGTTCGTTTTAGATGAAATTCATCAGAAAGGTGTTAAACTTACCGAGGACATATTTGAATTGGAAACATCCGTGAAGTTATCCCCATGGACCATCAAAGGGTCCTTGAGGAAGGACCCAAACCTATTATCAAAATAGTCCCAGGCAGACCTTGCTTACAGGGCAGTCAACTACCCGTTGGCCTGCTGACACCCTTTGGAAGGTCGCGTTATTGGGGACTTAACCAATGGTGAACTTTGAACCTTTGTCCAGGCACTGTATCCACCAACGTAGGGCTGTGACACCTTGTCGTGGCTGCAATGTCCCGTCAAGGCCAGGCTTCGCACGCACCTACGTTCCATAGAAGGCTGCTGTCCACTTAATGAGTGAATTGGTATATTCACCCTACTTATATATTCAGTCATTGGTGTTTTATTAAAGGTATTTTGGGTATTTTAATTAAGTATATAAAGTGTAAACACCTTAAAGACTTCATTGTTCCAAATTGAAAACCCAAAACTCTTAGAATAATCCCAAAGACTCCATTAATGTTCAAATTGAAGAATCTGATTGGTGTGGGCTTTTGAATGGAAATTATTCATGAATGTGAATAATTATCATCCATTAGGTATGGCTTTTGATCCTTGAAACTTGCTTCATCAAGGAGCCCAACTCTCAAGATGTTTTTCAAAGTTTACTATAGTGAATTGTCCAATTTCGAGATTCTACCATTGGATCCTGGATAAATGATTTCTAAACGTTGAATTATGATATAATTGATGTTCTGTTGATGATTTTAACATAAGTTACCGATGAAAACATTTAAATTTATGAACCCTAGTTTTGACTACTTATTGGTTACTTGATATTAAGCTAATATTGTTTAATCGTTTTATAGTTTCTTATGGGATTCCTATAAAATTATTGTATTCAATTGATATATAATTGATCTTAGATTGTTAAACCTATATTGAATTTATGTATATTCAATGTGTTTTATGGTTATTGGTTTGAATTATTGTTCATGGCCATGGGTAAGGGCCTTTTGATGTTCAACTGGTTGATTTAGTATTGAATTTATGTTTGGATGAGGGGATGAATTTAGGCTGACTCATTTTATTTATTTTGATAATATTTATACTTATATTCTATTGTTATTGGTGTGGTCCACTTATGGTGGCGGTGTTATGTAGTTTACTTGCAATTGACGTATCCTTGTCAGCGTTACTTTAAGCAATATGATGAGTATGGCCTTATTGTAAGTTAAGTAATGTGGATATTTTTGTAGTTGATTATGTGAAGCATGACATTATCTATCTAAATGGAAAGTTATATGTGTGTTCTTCTACTTATGTTGCCTTAAGTGATCATGTTAGACTATGACTTTGACATTATGAGTATAGTGTTAGGGTTAATTCTTTGTTATTCCTACTAGACTTTGTTTCTAGGTGTTTCTATAATTCATTTCATTATGATTTAAAAGTTAAGTATGTGGTATCTTGTCTTGGTTGCCTTTTTTCACTTGCATGATGTTTTTATGATTATAAATATGTGATGTCTTGCTTTAGGAATTGTGTACTCTTAGTATTGAATGTATGAATGGAATTTTACTTTAAAATGATGATATGATAATCTATTATGTGAAAAGCTTGACTTAAGGGTAATGTAAAGATTGTTCAAGTGTAAGTCGTAATGGTATCCTTTAAAGTAAAGGAAATATGGACTTACGGTTAGTTGGCAGGAACTTCTTCATATTCATCCTTGGGAAATTCATCATGAGCTTCTTTTAACGATTATGAGGTGGCCCTAGTGGATCTTTCTTTGTAGGGTAAATGTGATTGAGTTATGAACTTGTTTGTGAACCCTTTTATGTGAACCTAATGTATGAATTACTCTACGAGAACAAAGTCTAGCACCAAGTGAATATGGTAAGAAAAATAGTTCTCGTTAAGTATGAGATTAGAATACAAACAATCCCTTCATATTGTTTATCCATGTGCCTACATGGGATGTGTCCAAGTTCTACCATTGGTAAGTAGAACAGCCTCATCGGAGTATGATAGAACTCTGGATTTCATGTCCAGGTATCATTGTGTATGTTGTTTATTGCCTATTCTCATTATATCGAATACCTAATAGCATAAGAAGAGTTTATGGAGTTTAGGTGGTTGTAAGGGACGTTATCTAGACATTGCACAATAGATTCTGAAAGTGTTATGTGGAGTTTGTAGGTGTTGTTGAAGACCATTACTTGAATATCCTTTATGTGATTTATGATTCTAAATGAACTGATGCACTAATTTCTTATGTTATGGAGTATATAAAAGGAATAAGTAACTATTTAGAGTAGTTAAGGGTTGTCTAGTTAAGGTGTGAAGAGGGCATAAGAATTGTCACTTCATATCATAACAAATGAGTCTTTAGAATGACTCTTTTTTAGGGAATATGTTGATTATGTGGACAGGATCCGAACCTAGGAAGTCATAAGGATTATTTAGGTAGTTTTGAAGAGGTCAATCAAGGACGATATCTTCTTGACCTACTTAAGTAAGTCTTTTGATAGTCTTTCATGAGGAAATGCCATAGTGTCTACCTGTTGATATATTTGTTGTCTTGAAGTGGGTGTATGACTTATTATAAGTAATCCTAAGGGTCGTTAGGTAAATCTAGAGTAGGTGTACGGGAGGTTTGTTTTTATATTTTTTAAATGAATCTTAGGATAGCCTTGAGTGAGAAGATTACATGCTTAAGGGTGTCTATAGTGATGAACAATGTTCTTTACTGTATAGTGAATTAATGCACTATACCAGTGAACTCGTTAATGTACAGTGATGTATAAATATGATTTTTGGTTAAGTGTTTTCTTATGTGTTCCTTAATTCCTAAATGATGTTCTTATTATTATAATATGATTTTTTAAATGTAGAGATGCATATTTTGAATAAATGTCCTTTTTCATGATTTTTATGCATAAAGCCATACTTAGTACATGTGGTTGTAGTAACTCCATGCTTTTATCTATCCTTATAGTTCTTGGTAGGTGAGATCTTAGAGAATTGATGTCACGACCGGAATCTATACACCATACAAGACCGGCGTCGTTGACCACTTAGAGGTCACAGACAAGCCTACATACGTCATTCTTACTTCATCTAGGTTAATTTTAGCAGAAATTTTGAACCCTTTGTTTTCTTATTTCATGATAAACATTTTGATCTTAACATCATAGTCATCCACAAATTAACCTTATAATATCGAGATAATCAAATGTTAGAAACAATTCATAATTGCATTAAAAGTATTTTCCAAAACGACACTAATATGAAGTCCGAAATGAAAAGGGAAATGATACACCAGTGGAACATTCTCCACTAGATAAATCCTATATCTAATCTAGATAATAATAGTAGACAACCTCGAAAGCATGAGGGCCCACCAAGTCCAGATGAAAGCTCCACGTCCGGATAGCTGCAACGTCCACCTGTAAGCTCTAGCGTCCACCTATGCCTGCACATAAAAATATAGAGTTGTATGGGAGTCGTACACACTTGTACTAAGTATGGGTATGTACAAGCACAAAACAAAGACATGCATAATAAAGGATAGCTCTTTCCTAACAACATGATTATGAAAAGTCAAATTAGTGGGCTTGCAAAATTGAGATTAGGAAAGTTCGTGAATTTCCAAATTTGGATTAGAAAAGTCAGTGAGCTTTCCAAATTTGGATTAGGAAAGTCATGGCATAATAGTAACATGCATTATCATACCTATCATATTGCACGTTGCATATAACATCTTACACATAGAACATATCATATTAGAATATAGCACGTAACATCTTTTATAAAACTAAGTTTTATGCCATGATACCTTGGAATCATGGACTTGACATTAAGACTTTAAATGAGGTCTCAACATATGGGACCTCAACTACGAAGTCATCATTAGCAAACACAGACTCTGCTGCATCCATTCATACATACTTCATTCCATTTCGTTCATAAGCTAGTATGAACACCAGCTATACCTAGGATGTAGTTTAAATGTTTCATCGGGTTTGTTGTGTAATGATAAAGGATAACCTTGTGTCATCACTTGAGTCTAGCTTACCTCTTGATTATCCTATTCTAACACTTTTTGTATCGTTCATTTCATTTTGTGCATTATTTTAGGCTGGCCTTATATATTCTTTGGGAACTTTAACTCTAACCGATAGAGATAATATGAGCTTCATGGAATCCAGTGTCTCCCTTATACCGAAAAAAGGTGGAATCACAGGCCAAAGTTACCCAAAACATACTAGCCTACATTGAAATCGAATCCCGCCAGATCCTTATATTGGAAGTATAGGTTCTAGGACTAGGATATATAAGGAGACCCATACCCGGCATGTTAAACAATCTTATCTCATGAGAGTTACGTGAACCTCTACCCCTCCTGAAAGAAGGCATCACCGCACATAGCTAGTCTATCGTTGCTCAATATAAAGTTCCATTAAATTCAACTCATACGTCATGGAAGCTAACTTATAGTATGAGGACATCATAACTCAATAGATGATTTCTAATCTCATCATTAGTATTGAGTGTGTTAACCTCAATACTTTCATTAGAGTGTTCACAGAGACTGGTCTCTTCTTTAACTTTACACTCTCATAGGTGAGTACATTTTGGTAACATTTACTTAGGCTCATTTGTTATTCTCCTTATCTTTTATATGAGCCTCATTTAATTTTGTCACCACATTCATTATCATTAGTGTATTTGGTCTTCATAATTATTCACCCCTTTTTACGTGAATGTTCATTTCATCATATGCCAATTCACTTTGCCATTTTTGTATTTCACACTCTTACTTAACTCTTCTAGTGTTTCATCGTTTCATAGTTCATTTCATCATTTCATTGTTAATTTCTTCATATGCAAATTGACTTTGCCATTAAGTGTATATTACACTCGTACATAACCCTTCTAGGGTTTCACCATTTCATTACATACATCTTAGGTTCACTTGTTTTTTAATCGTATGCTGGACTTTTGGTTCTATACATACAAGCCATGAGGCTTCATTCGTAGTTTGTAAAGTGACTCATATCTTCATATGATATGATTGCTCTCATCTTTTACATTAGATAATTTCATGGTGTCACCACATTTATAAATATTTGCAAATTTTCTTTTTATAATTACTCACTCCTTTTTACGTGAATGTTCATTTCATCGTATGACAGTGAACTTGGCCATTTGTGTGTTTCACACTCTTACTTAAACCTTCTAGGGTTTCATCATTTCATTGTTCATTTCATCATATGCCAATGCACTTGGCCATTTAGTGTATCTTACACTCGTACTTAGCCCTTCTAGGGTTTAATCATTTCATTACATACATCTTAGGTTCACTTGTTTTTAATCGTACAGTAGACTTATGGATCTATAAATACAAGCCATGAGACTTCATTCATAGTTTGTTAACTGAATCATATCTTCCTAAGATTATGTAGTACAAAACTTATGTATATTGTAAGTATTCCAAGATTTCTATTTCGATATAAGTAGGTGTCATTATTCTTGAACATATATTTGACGCTTGATTTAGGTATTAATACGGAAATTTGGGCAAGGGAACCCAAGTTCGAACCCCTTGGACAATATTTACATTTTTCATTGACTTTATTTTAGTCTTAATGACATTGGCAACGTAGATCGAGCCCAAACATCAACATTCTATCTTTATTTTTGTTCTTGGATTCTCCTCTTATTTCGCCGAAGGGTGGAGGGATCGTACACCCATAACCCCTTTTATTTTTCCTTTAAAATTTAATTCCTCTTGTCCAAAGTCGCATAGACCATGAGGTTGTGGGATCAAACCCCCACAACCTCTATTTAATTATTCTTTAATTCAATAGGGATTATGACATTGTGGGTTCGAACCCCAACAACCTCATTATTTTATTTTTATTTAATGTTTGACTTAGCTATGAATTGGCTGTGAGGTTGTGGGATCGAGCCTCCGCAGCCTGACTTTATTTTCTTTTTATTTCTCCCTTTCTCCTTTACATCCTTGAGGTATTGGGTTCGATTCCCACGCCTCACAATTCTTTTCTTTTTTTTTTCCTTTCATTCGCTGCCTGGAGGTCGTGAGTTCGATTCCCACGCCTCCAATTTTATTTATTAAATTTGTTTCTCTCTTCTTTCTCAACCAGTATACCCCATTTCCAATCCCTTAGACCCATTTTCTTTTTTATTGCGTAATTAAGGTTTCACATGAGTGATGTAATAGGTTCGATTCCTGGTGGCCTTACCCCCTTAAAGTTAAATAAATTTTATAGATTTTATCACTAAACTTTAGCCTAACCCAAACCTATATTTTTTTCTGGAAATTAATCATTTTTTCAATTTATTTTCAAAAATATTTCCACTTGACAACAAAGGACAATTCATGGATCGTTTAACACCTTTTTTTGGGGGGAGGGGGTGTATGTCATGGAGTCCTTTAGCCAAAATGTTGACACTCAAATCATTCCCATTTTAATGAACATCACGATTACATAGATTTATGTATGTCAAATGACAACCAAAACATTATTAAATTTAAGTATCAATTCGGGCTCATTCAAGTACGTTCGTAGTAACATTCTTTTGCTTATATACACACTTGCAAAATTATTCAATACATGGTTGCATATCATACGATTTAAAGTACACAACATAATCATATTCATCACGGAACATACCATACAACTAAATATAACATCAATCATACCCAACCTACAATTCATTGGGATCTAGTGACAGGGGCATACAAGAGGGAAACAATCCTAGTTTTTGAATGAATAACATGACCCGTCACGGGTCTCTTGGTAAATGGACAAAGAGAAAAGAAAACCCATACCTTATTTTGGCGTTCAAACCTTGAAGTTTATGCCCAAACATTCTCCAAAACTCATGTTTGAGACAAGTTTTCAACACAAAACTTTGGACGGAAAAACCCTCTTTTTCCTAACGTGTTCACTTATCTTGTTTTCTTTTATTTTCGTGTTAGTTCTTCAAGTTTGAAGAACTTGGTTAATTTTTATGCTTTTGTATTTTATTTTTGGAAGATAATTTTCTATGAAAGAGGAAGGGATATTGAACATGTGAATAGAGAGATAAACGTGAGAGAGAGTTGGAATGATAGGAGGCTTAGTAGTCTAGTTTAGAACTTAATCAAATAAATTTTTCTTAATTATTAAAAATCTTATTTTTATTTTATTTTAAGTCAGTTATTTAATAATAATAATTAATTAATTATTTTAATTCAATAGATTTAATAATAATCACACTAGTTCATTGCTTCCACCTAGGTCCGAAACCGAGTAAAACAAGGCTTCACTTCAAGAGCTCAATTTCAGCTCTATCTCCCAAAATTTACCTCCACCTTATTCATTAAATAATAAATTATTTATTTAGAGAAATTATGATATTACCCTTAGCCTGGAAAAAGACAATTTTACACCAAAACCCTCCAAACCTATGATTTCCACTTTTTAAGTCATGTAAAGACTCCTCTGAGTAAATCTTCGTATTCGAGAGCCCTACATGGTTGGAACCAACCTTTCCTAGACCACTAAATCCCTAAGTTAGTTGTCTTGGTTGTGGTAAGGGTTTCGAAGTCTCGTTTAATGCACATCAATCCATGTGAACCTTGCTCTAATCATAGGCATTCTTAATACATTAAATATGGCTTAGTTTATAAATTTTTAGGGTTGTTACAAGTGAAGACTTGGACATAGAAGATCGTTCAAGAGAAGTTGAAGTATGTCCTCACTTGATTAGAGGGCATATATTACTTTTACATTTCTAATTGAAGTATTGTAATATATTAAGTATTTCTATATTCGTATTTTGAAGTATGGGATGTGTTGCAAGTATTCTTTTGCCTTAAGATGATATTGAGACGTAGTACTTCCTATTACTTTTATATGAAAGAGAATTTTGGAGACTATATTATGTTTTGTTAAAAGTTTTGATATTGAAATACTTTTCACTATGTTTATACGATGAGTGATATGAAAGGGATTTTCGTAGACCTTGATAGGTCGATGATGCCGATTACAATCCAAGATTGTACCCTAACTTCTGGGGTATTTTTTCGGGTTGTGACAAGCTTGGTATCAAAGCATAGAATTGTTAAAGTTGTATTCGGAATCAAGAAGTCTAATCAAGTAACGTCTAGTAAAGTCTTGACGATGGTGTGAGTCACGACACATCTATAGGCGAGAGGCTATAGGACGATAGAGTTTCCCTTCATTTTTACTCTTACCTTCTACGGTAGAGTAAATGTTATGATTATCTTTCATATAAGTTTCTTTCTGTTTTCTAGGAGATGAATACTATAAGGATGGCCGCAAGTTGGATAAAAGGGGAGAGGGTGAATGAGGGGGTTCCCGCTAAGGTTAAGCAAGTTGAGAAAGTTCCTCAAGGTGGGCAAGGAATTCAAGGTTCTCAAGATGCCCAAGTGCCTCGTGAAGGTGATCCTATTCCTAATGTGGAAAGAGGTATTGAGGTTTCAGATATGTCTAATAGGAATATAAGAGAGTCTTTGATTAATATAGCCCGAGCCATGACTATGAAAGTTAATTTCAATATGATGCCTAGTGTTATAGATATCATTGTGACATCTAGGTTGAGAGATTTTGTGAGGATGAATCCTCCTATCATACATTGCTCTAAGGTAAATGAGGATTCCCAAGTGTTTCTTGATGGAGTGTACAATGTTTTAAGCGCTGTGGGGGTTAATCTAGGGAGAATGCGGAGTTGGGTTCGTACCTATTGAATGATGTTTCTAAAATTCAATACACTCAATGAAAGGATAGTAGGCCGGAAGGATTGGGTCCTATTGAATGGCAAGAATTTAAGGAAGATTTTCTTGGTATGTACATTCTCAAAGAGAGGAGAGAAACTAAGGTGGAGTAGTTTATCAATATCAAGCAAGGTAATATGAGTGTTGAAGAGTACTATTTGAAATTCTTAACTTTATCTAGGTATACCCCTTCTCTTCTGTCAAATCCAAGAGATGAAATGAGTTGTTTTGTGACTGGGGTAGTCGAATTAGTGGTGGATGAATGTTGTACAGCTATGTTCCATGATGATATGACCCTAGCTAGACACATGGTGTATGCACAATCAATTGAAGATTCTAAAATTAGGAGGATTTCTAGAAGTTTGAAATGGACTAGTGCTAGTGATCAAGAGCAAACTAGGTTTAAAAAGAAGGTTTAGTTTGAAGAAGAATCTAGGAGTGCTAAATTCAACGTTGAGAGAGGAGGTGGTTCCAAGGATGGCAAGCTTACTTGTTCAAATTTAGGAGAAAACATTATGGTGAGTGTGTAATAGGTACGGGGAGTTGATTTGCATGTGGTAAAGATTAGAGCAAAGTGAGAGATTATCCGATGATTGCTTTTAGAGGTAGAGAGGGTAAGAAAGTTTCACCTACTGTTCCAAAAGATGATGATTCATCAAATAGGCGTTTCTATGCACTCTGTTCTAGAGTGGAGAAGCCGGATGAGAAGGAGAGTGATGATGATGTTGGTAAATTCTCTTTCTTTTGTTAAGATGTGAGTTTCTTCTATGTGGGAGAGTATGGTTTGTGGATGGGATAGAAGTCCTAGAAATTGTTGCTTGTGCATGATGTTTTAGAGTTTGGTGGAAATTGAAGTTCATTAACATCTTGCATTGTGTGTTTTATGAATCCTTGATTATGGGTTGTATGGAATGGTTATTAGTTGCTAACTGAGTGTCTAATCTTGAAAGTGTTCTGAGAGTGGCAAGTGTAATTCGAGGCTGAATGTTGTCAAGGTTGGGAGATTGTAAGACCTCAAAAATGACCTAGATTATCTAGAGCAAAAAATATAGGAATTTTTGTTCTAAGTTCCTCAATATGTCTATTATTTGATATAGATCTAGTAACTAAAGTATTAGGTGCGTTGGAAGTCAAATGTTAAGGGACGACTAAGACGTTCAAAGACTAAGTCAACTAAGTTCTTCATATGTGATTCTATCTGTTTATATTTGTCTAATGAGATTTTAAGGTACTTCAATTAGTTATGGTAGAATGTATAGGCAATGTTTATAGTTTTTTGTAGTTTGGAGGTCAAAGGACCAAGAACGTCCATGACGTTTGAAAGATATGCCTTGAACTGACACTGAACATCTAGCTGTGTTTTGTCTACTTTTACGTGTTCGTTTTAGATGAAATTCCTCTGAGAGGTATTAAACATACAGACGATCATAATTTTGGTTGGAAATTTCTGGGAAATTATCCCCAAGTACCACCGAAGGGTCCTTGAGTTAGGACCCAAACTTATTGCCAAGACAGTCCCAGACAGACCTCGTGATGACGCCCAATCGAGGGTACCTTTGTGGTGGAAATAACGAAGGGTGAAGTTTGGAACTATGACCATCCACTGTATCCAACAACAAAGAGATGTGACGCCCCGTAGTGGCTGGGACTCCCCGTCAAGTCCAAGTCTCGCACGCACTTGCGTTCCTACGCGGGCTGCTGTCCACTTAAGGTTCATTGGAAAATTCACCCTACTTCTAAATTAACTCATTGTCTTTTTAATAAGGGTATTTTGGGTATTTTAACTAAGTATAAAAAGGGTTAACACCTTAAAAACATCATTCTTCAAAATTGAAAAACCAAAACTCTTAGAAAAATCTTAAAGACTCCATTGAAGTTCAAAATGAAGCAGCAGCTTGGTTTGGATGTTTTTAGTGAAATTATTCATCAAAGTGAATAATTTTTATACTCTAGGTATGAATTTTTATCTTTTAAACTTTTTTATGAAGGAGCCCAACTCTCAAGATGTTTTTCAATTTTTTCTAATGTGAATTGTCCAATTTTGGGTTTCTACCATGGGTTCTTGCATAAATAATTAACATTGAATTATGATCTAATTGATATTGTATTTATGATTTTAACATAAATTACCTATGAAACAATGTAAAATTTATGAACCCTACTTTTGACTACTTATTGGGTTACTTGATATTAAGCTAATATTGTTGAAGTGATATGTAGTTTGTTATGGGCTTTCTAATGATATAGGAATTGTAATAAATTGATATCTAATTTATATTATATTGTTGAACCTAGATTAAATTTGTTTAGAATCATTGAGTTTGATGGTTATTTCTTTTACTTATTGTTCATGGCCATGGGTAAGGGCCTTGTGATGTTGAATTTGTTGATTTGGCATTGAATTGAAGTTTGGATGAGGGGATGAATGTATGCTTCCCCATTTTATTTAATTTTATATTAATAGTACTTTGATTCTATTGTGATTGATATGGTCCACTTATTGTGGCGTTGTTAAGTGTTTTAGTTTCAATTGATGTGCCCTTGTCGGCGTTACTTTATGCAATATGATGAGCATGTACTTATTGCAAACTACTTGAAGTGATGTAGCTATTTGTGTAGTTGATTATGTGAAGCATGACATTGTATATCTACGTGTGAAGTAATATGTGTTTTTTTCTACCTATGTTGCCTTAAGTGATCATGTTGGACTATGACTATGACATTATGAGTGTAGTGTTAGGGTTAAGTCTTGGTCTTTCCTACTTTGCTTTGAAAGCATATGTGGTGTACATTAATAATGTTATGATTATATACAGTATGACTTGAAGATGTTAGGTTGTTTCTAGGTGTTTGTAGAATGACTTACATTATGAATTAAAAGTGAAGTATGTGGTATCTTGTCTTGGTCGAATTGTGTCACTTTCTTGATGTATATATGATTATTTAAATGTGATATCTTGATTTAGGGTGTTAAAATTCTTTGTCTTGAATATATGAATTACTTTTGACTTTAAATGTTGATATGAGAGTCTATTATGTGAAAATCTTCACTTAATGGTAAGGTTAAGATTTTTGAAGCGTAAGCCCTAATGGTATCCTTCAAAGTGAAGGAATTATAAACTTTAGGTTAATTGGTTATGTACCGTGGTTTCACGGTACATTCAATTCTTTTTCCTTAAGTTTAATGTGTGTACAAGTCCTTTTAATATTGGTTTTAATGTAGTTTTTTCGTTGTTTTGAAGGAAATTTTTGCAGAAGAAGAACGTGGGAGAATTGAGATGAAAATTGCAGAAGTGACGACTTAAAGATCCATCGACAGTCCATCGTGACGTCGATGGTTCGTAGGTGGCCACCCTCGTACGAAGAAAAAAGCTGATAAAAAAAGTTATGGAATTATGACTATGTGTGGGGCTACGGAGGCTCTCAACGAATAGTCATAGCCAGGACGGACTTTCCTGCACATCCATCATTGTTAACAGAAAGTAGCTACAGTACCCATCCTCAAAAGATTCTAAGTATGAAAGAATAATAACCATCGACGGACCGTCGTGCATGCAATGGACTTTCATCCATGTCTGTCGATGGTAACAGCAAGTTGGTGAAGAAAGCAGCAGGAAAAGAAGATAAGTATGGAACGACGGAGGGTCTCGATTGTCCGTCGTGACCTCGATGGTCCATCGCTCCACCTTTGACTTTGACGCGTTTTTGGGAAGATTTTCCTTAAATAGATTTCCCTCTTTTATTATAATTTTATTATTATAAATACATGTAAAAACCTCATTTTTGGGGTTCGACTCTTGGATATTTTCTAGTTTTATTATTCTAAGTGTTGAATTTCAGGATTTTGTGAAAATTACATTATTTTCAAAAATCTTTTGTTGCAAGTTTTTGATTAATTCAATTAATCATCTGGAATTTCTTCAATCTCATAAAAGTTAGTGCATGAATTCTTATCTAATTAGTATTAATTGTGTGATTATAAACATGGGTAACTAAACTCCATAACTAGGGTTGTGGGAACCATAGGTAAATAACAAGGTAAAATCTAGCTAAAGTAACAATTCTTGAACAGTTTCTTTCATGTATTGATAATTCTTTAAGTTAGATGTCTTTTAAACGAGTGCATGCGTTAGAATTCGCCTTGTTGTTACTTGCCAGACCAACGAGGAATATAATAAGAAAAGAATTATCAATATTGATTTAGTATAAACTATCTAATAAACTAGTGTCGGTTGGTGCGAAGTAACTACGAAGCAAATCATCGATTATGATGCTTAATATGAGGTAAGGTAAGTTTCAGTAAAACATACACACATAGCCAAACCAAGGTGCGGATTTAAATTTCCTAGTTGCCGGACCAATTAATTAGGGATACATAACTAACTACTTTGCATGCAAGATAATTGGAAAGGATTGTTATAGTTATAATTACCGCGTTAAGAACCTACGGTGAAACTTAAGCGGTAGTTACTTTCATTACTTGATAAAGATCAAATCTTTGAACATGTTACTGATTTACTTCGAAATAGCTAGTTACAGTTATTGTCTTAAAACCACCTTTTTATTACTTGTTTCTTGGAAAGGACTGTCACGACCCAAAACTGAGCCGCGACAGGCACCCACACTTACCCTCCTATGTGAGCGAACCAACCAATCTAAACCTTAACATTTCAATGTATATCAACAGAAAGTAATGCGGAAGACTTAAACTCATTGATAAAAACCAATTCAATAACTTCTAAAATTCAACATCTATTATTTCCCAAAATCTGGAAGTCATCACCACAAGAAAATCTATGATCAAATTACTAAACTAAGAGTATTCTAAGAAGCTAAAACAAGTAAAATTTAGTCCATGCCGGAACTTCAAGGCATCAAGACATGAGGAAGAAGATCCAGTCCAAGCTAGAAGCATTAGCTCACCCTGAAGATCCGGTGTGACGAAGACTGGCTAGAATTGCGGTTGAGTTGAAGACGACGGCACGTTTGCTGCACTCCACAAATAACAAAGAAGAAAACATAAAAGTAGGGGGTCAGTACAAACACAAGTACTGAGTAGATATCATCGGCCAACTCAAAATAGAAGACAATGTATATCAAGTAATATTATAAAACCAACTACAATACTCAAGATGCGACATTTACCATTATCATAACTCTTGGTCATAACACCAAGCACATCAATGAGGACTCACGCCTCCCCATCATACTCATTTGGGAATTAGGTTCATTAGATTGAATTTATTAACATATTGCAAGATTCATTATATTTATTCCCCTCGTGTCGGTACGTGACACTCTGCTCCATATACTATCCTGGTGCCGGAACGTGGCACTCTGATCCTCATATACTATCCTGGTACCGGAACGTGGCACCCGATCCATATACTATCCTGGTGTCGGAACGTGACACTCCGATCCTCATTCTATCCTGGTACCGGAACGTGGCACCTGATCCATATACTATCCTGGTGTCGGAACGTGACACTCCGATCCTCATTCTATCCTGGTACCAGAACGTGGCACCCGATCCATATACTATCCTGGTGTCGGAACGTGACACTCCGATCCTCATTCTATCCTTGTACCGGAACGTGGCACCCGATCCATATACTATCCTGGTGTCAGAACGTGACACTCCGATCCTCATTCTATCCTGGTACTGGAACGTGGCACCCGATCCTCTATTTCTATCCTGGTAGCGGAACGTGGAACCCGATCCCGTAATCTCACCACATTCGTTCATCAAGACTTCTTTTATACCAAGGCATCATCATTAACAAAGTAGATTAGGGTTTCTTTTCAAGATTTGGGATTTAATAGCTTCATCATGCTTATTTATTCACAATTACATAATCATATTAATGCAAGCATACAATTAAGCATATAGAAGGGTTTACAATACTACTAAGACATATCATTCACTATTAAGAGTTTACTACGAATAGTGTGAAAACCATAACCTACCTCCAACGAAGATTAGTGATCAAGCAAGCAAATTCCCCAAAGCTTTGTGTTTTCCCCTTCTCGATCGATCCTCTTTCTTGTTCGACTCTCTCTCTCTCTCTCTCTCTCTTTGTTCTTTCTATTTTCTTTATTCAAACTCTCTTTCTTTTACCCTAATTAGCATATAATTAAGTATAAAAGATGGCAATAACAACCCACTAATTAACTCAAGGTTTCCTCTTTTAACCACCAAGTAATTAGACTTATTAACATTAACCCACTAACTTTATAATTAAGGCAGGAATAGTCAAAAACGTCCCTTAAAACATTTAAAGAAATCCGACCCAGGCTGGGATTACGCTGTCTGTGACGGCCCGTCGTGCCTGCGATGGTCCGTCCTGCTGCTCTTTCACAGAGTTCAGAGACTCAATTCCACTAAATGGTCTGTGATGGTCCGTCGTGCCCACGACGGTCCGTCCTGCCATGTCGTCACGAAGTTCAGAGAGTCGATTTCAGTACCCAGTTTTAGAATTTCTAAGTGTTTTGAAACGAGACCCTGCGACTGTCCGTCGTGGGGTCCGTCGTCTCAGCCAGTTTTCTAGAAATAAAATCTACTGCTCAAAACGACTAAACAAGTCGTTACAATAGATACCAATTTACCCATCGTTCGTCCTCGAACGATCACAAGAAGAAAAACAAGGGCGAGAAGGGGTACCTGAATCTTTAAACAGATGTGGGTATCTTTCTTGCATATCTGCCTCCTTCTCCCAAGTGGCTTCTTCAACCGGCCAATTCTTCCATTGCACCTTGATGGATGCAATCTCCCTTGACCTCAACTTGCGAACTTCTCTATCTAAAATAGCAACAGGCTCCTCCTCATACGATAAATTCTCATCAAGCAAAACTAAATCCCAACGGATAATGTAGTTTCCATCCCCATGGTATCTTTTCAACATAGACACACGAAATACCGGATGCACTCCAGACAACCCTGGAGGCAAGGCTAATTCGTAAGCCACCTCCCCTACTCGCTTAAGTACTTCAAAGGGACCAATATACCTTGGGCTTAGTTTACCTCTTTTACCAAACCGCATAACCCTTTTCATGGGCGAAACCTTCAACAAGACTTGTTCACCCTCCATGAACTCTAAGTCTCTAACCTTTCGATCTGCATATTCTTTTTGCCTACTTTGCGCAGCCAAAAGCTTTTCTTGAATAGATTTCACTTTCTCTAAAGAATCCCTCAAAAGGTCCGTACCCGAAGGTCTAACCTCAAATGCATCAAACCACCCAATGGGAGACCTACATCTCCTACCATACAATGCTTCAATTGGGGCCATGTCAATACTTGAGTGATAACTGTTATTTTATGAAAACTCCGCTAAGGGTAAGAAGTTATCCCAATGACCACCAAATTCTATCACACATGCACGAAGCATGTCCTCCAACACTTGAATCGTTCGCTCAGACTGACCATCGGTCTGAGGATGGAATGTAGTACTAAGGTCCAACCTAGTACCCAATTCCGCATGCAATGTTTTCCAAAACTTAGAAGTAAACTGCGTACCTCTATCTAATATGATGGAGAGTGGAACTCCGTGCAATCAAACAATCTCTGAGATGTAAAGTTTGGCTAACTTTTATGCATTGTAAGACACCTTGACCGGAATGAAATGAGCAGACATAGTTAAGCTATCAACAATCACCCAAATGGAGTCATACTTAACCATTGTCTTTGGAAGACCAACAACAAAATCCATTGCAATTCTCTCCCACTTCCATTCAGGAATGGGCATTCTCTGAAGTGTTCCTCCGGGCCTCTGGTGTTCATACTTTACTTGTTGACAGTCTGGACATTTGGCAATAAAATCAACAATATCACCCTTCATTCTACTCCACCAAAAGTGTTGCTTTAGGTCACGGTACATCTTGGTTGCACATGGATGTATCGAATACCTTGAACTATGAGCCTCTGTCAGAATAGTGTTGATCAAATCATTGACGCGGGGTACACAAACCCTTCCCTTAATCCTCAAAACACCTTCCTCATCAATTGTTGATTCTTTAGCCTCTCCTTGCAACACTTTATCTCGGATCCGGATCAATTTCTCATCATTAAACTGCTTTCCCTTAATCTTGTCAAGGAAGGAAGATCTTGCCTCCACACAAGCTAACAATCCTCCCTTCTCATTTACTTCTAACCTCATAAGGTCATTAGCCAGAATCTGAACCTCTCTAGCCAATGGGCGTCTAGAAACATGCAAGTGAGCTAGACTTCCCATGCTCCCTGCCTTTCTACTTTAGGCGTCTGCCACAACATTCGCTTTTCCCGGATGATACAAAATAGTGATGTCGTAGTCCTTCAGTAGTTCCATCCATCTCCTCTGTCTCAAGTTCAAATCCTTCTGAGTAAAAACATACTGTAGGCTACGATGATCCGTGTATACTTCACACTTAACCCCATATAGATAGTGTCTCCATTTCTTTAATGCAAACACTACCGCATCCAACTCCAAATCATGGGTCGGATAGTTACGTTCATGCACCTTTAATTGCATTGAGGCATAAGCAATTACATTCTTCTCTTGCATTAGCACTGCACCCAAACCCGAATAGGATGCATCACAATAAACAATGAAGTTCTTACCTTCCACGGGTAAGGTGAGAATTGGTGCAGTAGTCAACAAAGTCTTGAGCTTCTGAAAGCTTTCCTCACATTCGTCCGACCATACAAATGGAACATTCTGCTTAGTCAAGTTCGTCAATTGGGAAGCAATGGAAGAGAATCCCTTGACAAATTGACGGTAATAGCTAGCTAAACCAACGAAGCTCCTTATTTCTGACACATTCGTGGGTCTTACCCAATTCTTCACTGTCTCAATCTTAGAGGGATCTACCATAACTCCATCCTTAGAAACTACATGTCCCAAGAAGGACACTACATCTAGCCAAAACTCACACTTAGAGAACTTGGCATAGAGCTTTTTCTCCCTCAACATTTCCAATACAATTCACAAATGCTCCTCATGTTCCTTCTTACTTTTAGAGTATATCAGTATATCATTAATAAATACGATCACAAAGAGATCTAGATATGGCTTAAAAATCCCGTTCATCAAGCTCATTAACGCAGCAGGGGCATTCGTAAGACCAAAAGACATCACTACAAATTCATAATGCCCATACCTGGTTCGAAAGGCAGTCTTTGGCACATCCGTTGCCCGTATTTTCAATTGATGATAATCGGATCTCAAGTCAATATTAGAGAATACACAAGCACCTTGTAACTGATTGAACAAGTCATCAATGCGAGGAAGAGGATACTTTTTCTTAATAGTTACCTATTCAGTTGTCTATAGTCTATGCACATTCGAAAACTCCCATCCTTCTTCTTCACAAATAACACCGAGCACCCCAAGGAGATGCACTTGGTCTAATGAAGCCTTTGCTCAACAACTCTTGAAGTTGAGCCTTTAACTCTCTTGATTCCACGGGAGCCATTCTATAAGGGGGTATAGAAATGGGGCGAGTGCCCGGTTCAAGATCGATGCAGAAGTCAATATCCCTATCCGGTGGCATACCAGGAAGATCTGCAGGGAACACATCCAAAAACTCACGGACTACCGAAACCGACTCAATCGAAGGTACTTGGGTAGTGTCATCCCTAAGGTGTGCCAAAAATGCTAAACACCCTTTACTAACCATTTTCTTAGCACGAAGAAAAGAGATGATACGAACCGGATTGGAAGTGTAGTCACCCACCCACACTAACAGATCTGTCCCAGGCTTGGCTAACGTCACAGTTTTAGCATTACAATCCAAGATCGCAAAATTCAGAGAAAGCCAAGTCATACCTAGAATTACATCAAAGTCAACCATTTCTAAGATAACCAAATCTACATAAGTTTTGCTCCCCACAAAATTCACCAAACAAGACCTATATACCTTTTCAACTATCACAGACTCACCCACCGGAGTAGAAACACGAATAGGCATATCAAGTAATTCACAATGTAAATTTAGACCATTAGCAAATGAGGAAGATACATAAGAAAATGTGGATCCAGGATCAAACAATACAGAAGCCATGCAATCACAAATCAAAAGATTACCTGTGATGATAGCATCAGATGCCTCCGCTTAAGATCTCTCAGGGAAAGCATAACAATGGGCCCTATCACCTGTCTGCCCGTTGCCCCTACCATGTTGTGATGTAGTGGATCCAGTTTGCCCATCACCTCGGCCGTTTTGGTGACCATCATTACCTCGACTACTGCGTCCTCCAGAATGACGGCCTCTTCCATAACCACCTCTACCTCTAACCATTGGAGGTCTGTAACTCTGTTTTGGACAATACCTCTTAATGTGTCCAGTCTCCCCACATGCATAACATTCTCTGGATTCAAGCATCGGCTTCTCAGAGAAGTGTTGACCGGTCTGAGGTGGACCCCCAACTACAGTTTGTAAGTGAAGACTGAGTTGGTCGGACTGAGTAACCTCCGGAACCCTGTCCTCTAGAATAAGAACCATTAAAATCACCTCCCTTTCGAAACCTTTTTGATGTCGACGCCATAGTGAAGTCATCTGGCTTTACTCCTTCCACCTCTATTACGAAGTCTACCACATCCTGAAAGGATTTCGTTGTAGCCGCTACCTTAAGGCTGAAATCCGCAACTCTGACCTCAACCCCTTCACAAAACGGCGAATTCGCTCTTGTGGACTGAAACAAAGTTGGGTGGCATATCTGGATAGTGCGCGAAACCTAGCCTCATAAGCAGTAACCGACATCCTACCTTGCTCTAGGCTCAAGAACTCATCTCTTTTCCCATCCCTCAAAGTTCGGCGGATATAATTCTCCATAAACAAGCTAGAGAATGAGGCCCAAGTCATAGGTGGTGCCTCTGTTGGTTGACACTCTACATGTGACCGCCACCACATTTTGGCGTTTCCTTGGAACTGATTAGTCACAAACTCAACACCAAACCATTCTACTATACCCATCTTGTGTTGTAGCTCATGACAGTCAACCAGAAAATTGCAGGCATCCTCTGATTCAGCACCCTTGAAGACTGGAGGTTTCAATTTCAAGAACTTACTGAAAAGTTCATGCTGATCATTTGTCATTATAGTCCCTGTAGTCAGACGAGGAAATGTGCCTATTTCCAATGAGGCATCCATGCGGGGAGCCCCAGCAGCGGCATGTCGTACCTATGAAACCGGAGGTGTTGGTGCAGAAAACGCTGGAGGTGCCTGACCCTGATCAGATAACCCGCTAAGATAAGCAAGAACCTGATTGATCATCTCTGGGGTAGGTTGGGGTGGCAATTCCTCATTTTGCACTTATTCATTCTCCCCTTCCTCACCCTCTATTACTACTTCCTCAGTCGGTGGAGGAGTCACCGCCCTAGCATCAGATGGGCTAGGCACTTGTCCTCTTCCTCTAGAGGACTTCCTCCCACGACCTCTACCACGGCCTCTTGCCACTGCTCATCCTCGAGCCACAGCCCCAGTGGCTGGCTCAGACGTTTCTTGTCTTGCCGGTGTTGGTGTTGGCGCAGTCGTTGCTCTAGCTCTAACCATCTGTGAAATAGAGTGAAGATGGTCAGATACCAATTTGTATCACCTAGATACCAATTGGATCCAAGTAATAGCACGAAAGAAAGAAAGAAAGAACGGAATTTTCCTAAAGTCTTATAGCCTCTCAAAGAAAAGTAAAGGCTTCCCCCTACCGTTCCTTAAGACTCTACTAGACTCGTTCTTGTGTGATGAGACCAATGAACCTAACGCTCTGATACCAAGTTTGTCAGGACCCAAAACCAAGCCGCGACTGGCACCCACACTTACCCTCCTATGTGAGCGAACCAACCAATCTAAACCTTAACATTTCAATGTATATCAACACAAAGTAATGCGGAAGACTTAAACTCATTGATAAAAACCAATGCAATAACTCCTAAAATTCAACATCTATTATTTCCCAAAATCTGGAAGTCATCACCACAAGAACATCTATGATCAAATTACTAAACTAAGAGTATTCTAAGAAGCTAAAACAAGTAAAAGCTAGTTCATGCAGGAACTTCAAGGGATCAAGACATGAGGAAGAAGATCCAGTCCAAGCTAGAAGCATTAGCTCACCCTGAAGGTCTGGTGTGACGAAGACTGGCTAGAATTGCGGTTGATTTGAAGACAACGGCACGTTTGCTGCACTCCACAAATAACAAAGAAGAAAACATAAAAGTAGGGGGTCAGTACAAACACAAGTACTGAGTAGATATCATCGGCCAACTCAAAATAGAAGACAATATATATCAAGTAATATTATAAAACAAACTACAATACTCAACATGCGACATTTACCATTATCATAACTCTTGGTCATAACACCAAGCACATCAATGAGGACTCAAGCCTGCCCATCATACTCATTTGGGAATTAGGTTCATTAGATTGAATTTATTAACATATTGCAAGATTCATTATCTTTATTCCCCTCGTGTCGGTACGTGACACTCCGCTCCATATACTATCCTGGTGCCGGAACGTGGCACTCCGATCCTCATATACTATCCTGGTACCGGAACGTGGCACCCGATCCATATACTATCCTGGTGTCAGAACGTGACACTCCGATCCTCATTCTATCCTGGTACCGGAACGTGGCACCCGATCCATATACTATTCTGGTGTCGGAACGTGACACTCCGATCCTCATTCTATCCTGGTACCGGAACGTGGAACCCGATCCATATACTATCCTCATGTCAGAACGTGACACTCTAATCCTCATTCTATCCTGGTACCGGAACGTGGCACTTGATCCATATACTATCCTTGTGTCGGAACGTGACACTCCGATCCTCATTCTATCCCGGTACCGAAACGTGGCACCCGATCCTCTATTTCTATCCTGGGACCGGAACGTGGCACCCGATCCCCTAACCTCACCACTTTCGTTCATCAAGCCTTCTTTTATACCAAGGCATCATCCTTAACAAAGTAGATTAGGGTTTCTTTTCAAGATTTGGGATTCAATAGCTTCATCATGCTTATTTATTCACAATTACATAATCATATTCATGCAAGCATACAATTAAGCATATAGAAGGGTTTACAATACTACTAACACATATCATTCACTATTAAGAGTTTACTACGAATAGTGTGAAAACCATAACCTACCTCCACCGAAGATTAGTGATAAGGCAAGCAAATTCCCCAAAGCTTTGTGTTTTCCCCTTCTCGATTGATCCTCTTTCTTGTTCTACTCTCTCTCTCTCTCTCTCTCTCTCTCACTTTGTTCTTTCTATTTTGTTTATTCAAACTCTCTTTATTTTACCCTAATTAGCATATAATTAAGTATAAAAGATGGCAATAACAACCACTAATTAACTCAAGGTTACCTCTTTTAACCCCCAAGTAATTAGACTTATTAACATTAACCCACTAACTTTATAATTAAGACATGAATAGTCAAAAACGTCCCTTAAAACATTTAAAGAAATCCGACCCAGCCTGGGATTACGCAGTCTGTGACGGCCCGTCGTGCCTGCGACGGTCTGTCTGCTGCTCCGTCACAGAGTTCAGAGACTCAATTCCTCTAAAGGGTCTGTGACGGTCAGTCGTGCCCACAACGGTCCGTCCTGCCATGTCGTTACGAAGTTCAGAGAGTCGATTTCAGTACCCAATTTCAGAATTTCTAAGTGTTTTGAAATGAGACCCTGCGACGGTCCGTCGTGTCCATAACGGTCCGTCGTGGGGTCCGTCGTCTCAGCCAGTTTTCCAGAAATAAAATTTGCTGCTAAAAACGACTAAACAGGTCGTTACAAGGACTTGACTTAATAAAAGTAATAATAGGTTATAGTTAAGTCTACATCATTTTCCTCACGAGATCGACCCCAACCTCATAGTTTGGTTCTTTTCTTGATACAACCGCTTATACTTCTTTTCGAGAAGTAAATTTGAGCATATCAAATTTTGTTGTTATTGTCGGGGAAAGTAGATTTTCTATTAACTTTAAGCTTATTATCAAACTTTATTCAGTATTTTCCTGATTTTACTTTTTCTTTTTGTTTTCGTCGCTTGCAGTCTAACTTTCGTGTATCCCAATTACATGGAGTAGAGGAGAAAACAGAACCTTACCCGACCACAAGCTAGAGCATACACTGGGCATAATTTATTGAAATTTGGGTATTCTCGATGAAGAAAACTACCCTGAACTATCACCACCGGATGATACTCATGAACAATATTACCTGAAAATCGTGGAGAAGGTGAAATACGGAGGCAACCTCCTATTCCACGCCCTCAAAAGTATTATAGGGGATATGAAAATATTACTGACTCTGATGTGCCACTTGACTTTCCTCCCCTACCACATGGCCATACATTCGTGGTAATTAGTAATGTGATGCAAATCCTCACTAGAAGAGGTTTTTTTTCGGCTACCTTCTGAGGATCAACATGATCACATTTCCCGATGTGTAAAAGTTGTGTAAGGAGTCCTTATATTAACGTAATTAGGTTAAGAGTGTTTCCTCTCTCACTGATGCGAAAAGCCTATATATGGTTTACCGAACTCCCCTACAAATCAATCTACAGTTGAAATCAATTGAAGGATTTATTCTTAGCACATTACTACCCGGTATCTAAGCCCCAAAGATAGGGTGAACCACTTTGCGGCACTAACCTCGTTATTGAGAAGTGTTCCCAATCACCACATCTATGATGAGTAACTTAAAGATTACTTCAATCGAGGACAAGATGATAATAATAAAGCAGTACTGGATACGATAGCAGGTGGTTCTTATGGGGATCTTCCTTCTACAGAGATTGCTAAGAAGTTAAAGAAAATCTCCTGAAATAATAAAGCTTGGAGCACTAGGAAGTTAGATAATGGGAGAAATAGTTTTGCAGTGCAATCTGCACACAAACCAGCCACAGGAAAAATTCGTGAGGAAATGTCTTAAATGATAAATGATCTAGGGTTGGTGTTGGAAAATGTCCCTGGGGTGCAGAAAAGGTAAATGTGGTGAACTACTTGTCGAAACCACCACCGTTAACTGATGAGTATTACTATGAAGAGTTCTCTTATGCGGTAAATGATTAGGAAGGGGGTTTGCGACCAAACGCCCAAGGCTCCAACAAGTAAAATTGGCGTCTAGGTCAAGGAAACCAAGGTTGGAACTATGGTAATGACAATCGAGACGGTCATTATGTCCCAGATGGGAATTACAACAGGGACAACAACTTCAACCGGGGTAACTATGGTTACAGAAATTATAAAAATGGGCCCTATATTCAACCTCAAAATTGTGATGTTGCTAATAGGGATGGTGGAGTTAGTATGGCGCGAGTTGAGGATATGTTGCATAAAAGAATGATGAGGTTTGATGCTAGTGATGAGCACACTAAAGAGTTGAGGAGTGACTTAGCGAGTATTGGGTAAAAAGTTGATGAACATGCAATCTTAATCAAGCATCTTGAATTGCAGATGGCCCAATTGTATTTAATTGTGAACCCACGCAAACCAGGTACTTTTCCTAGCAACATTTTCCAAAATCATAAAAATAATGGACATTGTATGGAAATCACAAATCGATGTGTTAAGCAAACAATTGACCCACCAATGCCGTCTAGTGTGGAAAATGTGATAAAAAGTGTTGATGTGGTAGTGTGGGTCAGTGTGATTTGGGAGATAAATAAATGAAAGAAGTTGAGGTACCCCAAAAGGTGATACCTATGCCTACACAACCATCTCCTATTCTATTAAAGTTTATTGAAAAGACCGAGGATGGAAAATACCAACATTTTATTACTATGTTGAAACAACTTTCCATCAATGTCCCTTTGTTCGAAGCTCTTGAAAAAATGCCGGTTTTGTCAAGTTTATGAAGGATATGGTTAATAAGAAAAGATCGGCCAGTTTTGAGGATGATGATAGAATGCAATATTATAGTGCTATTGCTACGCGGTCTCTAGTGCAAAAGAAAGAAGATTCGTGTCACTTAACTATTCCATGTACGATCATGTTATTATACTTTGCAAAAGCACTATGTGACCTTAAGGAAAGCATAAATCTCATGGCTCTGTATATTTATAAGATGTAGGGTTTGAGGTAACCCAAAGCCCAGTGCAATGCGGCTACGGATGGCTGATCGAACGGTGAAGAGGCATATTGGGATACTTCATGATGAGTTAGTAAGGTGGAGACATTTATATTTCCGTCCGGTTATGTGATTCTTGATTGTGAGGTTGATTTTTAGGTGCCTATTATTCTTTGGAGGCCATTCCTTGCTATGGGTAGAGCCTTGGTTGATGTAGATAAAGGAAAATGAAATTTCAGTTGAACAATAAAGCAGTGAGTTTAAACATTTGTAGATGAATGAGGCAGAGCGGTAAGATTCATTCGGTATCTGCCATATCTTACAAGGTTGAAAAGTCATCTGAGGTACAAGTAGAAGCGTGTTTGGGTGTAGAAGCACTAGCTCAGTGATCATGAATTTTTTCTAGTGATGTACAGAAGAATATGGGTAATTGGTTGCAGCACTTGATCGAGATGATGTTCGGTTTAAACCAAAGAAGTTGGAGTTAGATATGAAGCATCGCGAGTCTCCACCTATGAAACCATCTATAGAGGAGGATCCAAAATTATAACTTAAGGCTCTACCACCTTATTTGAGATATATATTCTTTCGAAAATTTGACACTTTTCTGGTAATTATTGCATTAGATTTGAATGTGCATGAATTTGAGAGTTTGGTTGATGTGTTAAAAAGGTTCAAAAGATATATTGGGTAGACTATAGCGGACATTATTTGGATCTCTCCTACGATTTGTTCACATAAAATTCAACTAATTCCCGATCATAAGCCAAGTATTGAGTACCAAATATGTTTAAATCCACCTATGCAAGAGGTGGTAAAGAAGGAATTCATTAAATGGTTGGATGCTGGAGTGATATATCCAATCGCGAATAGTAGTTGGGTATACAGTTTTTAGTGTGTAGCTAAGAAAGGGGGAATGATTGTGGTCCCCAATAAAAAAATTTAGCTTGTTCCGATAAGGCCAGTGACTAGATGTATGGTATGTATGGATTACCGGGAATTAAATGCATCGACCAAGAAGGACAAATCTCCTATGCCCTTCATAAATAAGATGTTAGATAGACTTGCAGGAAAGGGATGGTACTGTATTGTTGATGGCTATTTGGGTCATAATCAGATTTATATTGCACCGGATGATCAAGAGAAAATCACCTTTACTTTTACTTATGGGAACTTCGCGTTCAAGAGAATACCTTTTGGGTTATGTAATGCACCAGCCATATTTCAAAAATATATGATGTCAATATTCACTGATATGGTGGAGGACACTATTAAGGTGTTTATTATCAATTTTTCAGTGGTTGGTGACTCCTTTGAGCGGTGTTTGATTCACTTTTCCGAGGTTCTTAAGAGGTGTGAAGATAGCAACCTTGTGCTAAATTGGGGAAAATATAACTTCATGGTGAAATAAGGTATTGTATTGGGTGATCATATTTCAGAGAAGGGTATAGACGTTGATCGAGCTAATGTTGAGGTGATAGATAGACTTCCTCCATCTATCTCTGTAAAAGGTGTGAGAGGTTTTCTTGGGCATGTAGGCTTTTGCAGTAGTCTTTGCTTTCAAGAAATTTCATTCATTTTTTCATGGCACTAGAGTTACAATGCATACTACTCATTCTGCTTTAAGATATTTGTTGGCAAAGAAGGATGCGAAACCGAGGTTGATTAGTGGGTATTGCTATTGCAAAAAATTGACTTTGAGGTAAAAGATCGAAAAGGGACCGAAAATCAAGTTGCTGATAACTTGTCCGAATTAGAAGATGAAGCAATATAGAGTTGGGTTAAAAGGCTAAGATTGGTGATACTTTCTCTGATTATCATGTATTGTCTGGCTCGTATTACTTGATTCCATGGTTCGGAGATTTTGTTAATTATATGGCTAGTAATATCGTCGCACAAGACTTGTCCTTTCATCAAATGAAAAATTTCATGAATGTTGTGCAAAAATTCTTTTGGGATGAGCCATACTTATATAGGAGTTATGCTAATGGTCTTATTCGGCATTGTTTGACGGAAGATTAAATGTTGAATGTTTTGGAGGCATGCTATTCTTCGCCTATAGGTGGGCATCATAGTGGTATTCAAATTGCTCACAGGATCTTGAAGTGTGGCTACTATTGGTCAACCATCAAACAAGATGATCAGTAGTTTGCCAGGGCATATGATAGATGCCAAAGAGATGGTGGCATTTAGCGAATGCAAGAGCTTTCTTTAATTCCCATTTGGGTGATTGAGTTTTTGATGTGTAGCCATTGAATTTATCAACCCTTTTGTGAGTACTCATGGGAAGAAGAACATTCTTGTGTTAGTCGATTATGTGTCTAAATGGGTGGAAGGGAAGGGAAGAATGTAACCGCGTTCTTGAAAAAGAACATATTGTCCAGATTAGGCACCCCAAGGGCTATTATTAGTGATGGGGGATCTCACTTTTGCAACAAGTTGTTTAAGGGATTATTTGAAAAATATGGGGTTCGCCATAATGTGGCCACTCCTTACCATCTTCAAACTAGTGGGCAAGTTGAGGTGTCAAGTAGGAAGATTAAGCAAATTTTGGCAAAAATAGTGAATGCTAGTAGAACGGATTAGTCAAGAAGGCTTGATGATGCTCTTTAGGCCTACCGGATAGCATACAAGACTCCAATAGGTATGTGCCCTTACAAGTATGTATATGGGAAGTCTTGTCACTTACCGGTTGAATTGGAGCATAAGGTCATGCGGTCAATGAAAAAGTTTAAAATTGATTGGAATGAGACTCCGGAAAAGAGGTTAAATGAGCTTGATGAATATCTTTTGAAGTATATGAATGTTTAGCCGATAAAAACAAAATATGAAGAAGTACCATGACCAAAAGATTGAGAAGCGCAATTTTTTTTGTCGGGGATTGGGTGCTTTTGTTCAATTCTAGGTTGTGTTTGTTCCCGGGAAAACTCATGTCCAAATGTTACTTGTCCCTATTAGATCACCCAACTATACTCTCATCGTGAGGTTGAGTTAAAGAACAAGGAGGGTGCAATATTCAAGGTGAACGGGCAGCGAATAAAAATATGTCTAGGGCATGCTGAAATGGAGAAGGAACTGATCGAGGCATACTATCTTGATAAAGTCTGAGTAATAAAGAGCTCTCCATCGTGCTTCTATGTTAAATAAAGCGCTAATTTAGAGGCAACTCAATATATATCATGTATACAACTATGGTTTATTTTTTATGATTTGCTAGGCATAGTTGCATTATTTATGCTTCTATTTATTTAATGTTCCGACTCACTACTAATTTTCTTTTTCATTACTAGTGTTGGGTGGAGCATAGATTAGGGTCTATTTAAAAAAGGTTTCCAGAAGATAAAAAAATATTAGATTATTGGGTGTTCAATGTGAAGTTATCAAATCACTGGAAATCATAAGAAAATTGGTCTGTTGCACCCATCGATGAAACGATCAACGGACCGTCGTGTAATCAATGGGCTGTCGGTAAGATCCACCATGCCCAAGTATTTCTTTAAAATTTTCCAAGTTAGGGCACCCTCGACGCACCACCATGATGAACCATCAACCTTGTTACGGTCCATCGATGAGGAATCGTTGCGTCTTTACCCAATGACGCGACCTGACCCGTCCGACTGAATATTAAATGTTTTAAACTTTTAAAGTTCCCAACTCTTCACATAACCCCTCATAACAATTTCTCTCAACATTTCCTACCACTTCTCCCTTCTTCATCACCTTAAACTCCCATTCCCTATCCATCTTTTGATTTCTCACGTTTTCCCCAAGTTTCCACAATTCCTTTCTCTCCCAAATTCTACCACTTTCTTCAATCCATTCCCATTCATTGTTTGTTGTGGTTGTTGCCTCTGTTCAACACCTAGAGTTCATACTCTTAGTCCTTTACTACAGTTTTTAGGTTATATGTTTTGATCTGCTCAGATTAGCTTTTGTTAATTTTCTTGATTACTATGATGTCTAACTATTTGACTACTTAATTTTGGACCATGTTGCATACTAAAACGTCCACAAAAATTTCCTAAGTGCATTAGAACATTAAAATTGAAAGGGATAGGGGTGTATTGTTAAAAAAAATAGAGTGTGTTTGCATGAGTGTGTTCTTGACCTAGGGTTTGATAGGCTGTAAAAATGCATGTTAAAACTAGGAAAATTCATGCCCTACGAAGAAGAGTGCATACTAACCGGCACACCTTCTTGGTCTGCTGCATAGTATAAGGGAGCATAAAAATCCGAGGATGCTTCTGGTTCTGAGGAAGTGTTTGGTCCTTAGGAGGCCTCTGCTACCGCCACCGCATCCCAATCTACCTCATCTGATGAGGTTGATAGTGCTGACTCTACTGCAGCACCCCAGACTGGTGTCCCTGCCCAAGTTGCTGATATGCCCAACCGGTGGTCTGTTAAGGGGAGTCCGTCCACCATGCTGACTATTCATGAATTATTCTCCAGGCATCAGCTGGATATGGTAGTTCTACACCTCCTATGTGGCGAGTCTTTAATCTCATCTAGACAGGAAGGCAGCCCCTACAAACATGCTCCTTTTAAATTACGTCCGAGTCTGCGGCAAGCGGGTTGACTTTTCCTTACCGGTCATCGGGAAGTATCTCTATGGCGTGGATGTTGATGCGCAGAGTTTCACTATAGGTGGAAGTTGATTAAAGATGGCCGTTTCCAGCTTGAGCTAGAGTTGAGAGAAACCACAAGTGGTGAATTGCACAATAACTTTCCGTCGTTAATGAGGTTGCTGATTGGTTGCTGGAGCCCAAGGGATGTATTAAAAAGGCTAGCCTCAGCTTCACAGCCATGTTTTTGTGGATACTGGTCCGACACTGCTTTTTCCCCACTACTGCTAATAATATTGTCACCAGGGATCGTGCACCGCTGATGGCGGCAATAATTGCGGGGTTCGAAGTTGACTTCGCATGGATACTACAAGCGAGAATGCACAAGAGGTCATTCAAGGTAACAACTACTTACCCTTTCTCGTGCATAGTTTTTTGCTCTATGCAGGTTGGCAGAATTGACCGTGTGCCACACTGATGTGCTCAAGACCCCGTCTGGCACAGTAGATGTTAGCCTCATTCAGGAAGAGGCCCCATATTGAGGTGTAGCCACTAGGTGAGAACCTAGAAACCATGGTAGAGAAGGCCCAAGGCGATAATTCGGCTACATATCACCCTACCGACACTATCTCGGGTGGTAGCACCACTCTGAGATCCTCCCTCTCTATCCCATATGCTACACTGGTCCTGCTAGCTAGGGTCCATAAACATGGGGCCCAAATGGCCACACTTCTACACCATATCCAACCTTGAATGCAGAGCTTTATTGCTGAGGCAGAGGAGCGCTTAGAGAGGAAGATGGCCCAGCACACGTAGCAGAAGATTATGGAGGTCCACTAGTGCTTGGACGCTTTTGAGCTACGGCTCTTGCCCGACAAGCCCCTACAGTGTATGTGACGGCTCGTCAGGCACTTGGAGAGTGTTAGAGCAGAATTAGATATTATACTAGAAGATCTAGTGCAGGAGTCTTAGGCCCCTTCTATTGAGCCTGCTAAGGACACAGTGTTGGCTGGCTTGTTCTCCACTGCAACAGTGCCACCACCTCTACAAAAAGAGTGTGCCAAGAGGAACCAATTAGAAATAATAAGGAGTTCCGAGATCCAAACAAGGAGCGTCATGAATATGAAGCAACGAGGAAAACCTCGCTTATTGATGAGGAGGCCCGCCAGTTGAGGGCTGTAGAGTTGGCTAAGGGTTTACGACTATAGAGGGAGTATGTTCCAGGAAACCAGACTTGCCAACTTGTTGATCGCCGGCTCTTTGTGCCTCAAGTTTGCTTCACCTATGACCTTACCCTATGTAATTATATGCATTGGGGACAAATGCATGTCTTTTTGTCGTGGGTGGGGTAAATGAAAAGTGAGTGCTAGGGTGAAGTCTGAGTAGCCCAACTCATGATCCTCTCTTGGGGTTTTTTTTCTTGTGCTTTTTCCCAAAGATATTTGTTATTTTTATTGTTGAGCCGGCATGTTTGTATCCCTTGTACATAGTATATAAATGGAATCTGAAGCATGATGGATAAACAAAATGATATCCCAAGTGAAAGTAAATGCTGCATCACTAGTCACAGTAACTGCTAAATGTGTGACTCTAAGCATGATATAGAGATACACCACTGCATGACCCTAAATCTAAGACTCGAACTAGGTGTCTGATAACTTGGTAGAGTAATGAAATGTCAAGTGAGTGTGAGGAAAATTAGAATAGTCCACTATTTGTACTAAGAGAGAACTTACCTGGTTAAAACTGCAAAAAGTAAGTCGTAATAGGCAATTATTAAAGGATCATAGGCCCTTGTTCAAAATAGCCAATATTTAGCCTAAATAATAGAAAACCCGAATGAAATTAATCTCTTCTTGATCCAAATGATTTGATATTAAAATAGACATTTTTTTTAACCCATTTGATCTTTTTTGTGAACAATATTTTTGCCCTGGCCCCTCCTTAGACATGTGCACCTCAGATTATACAAATAGCATAAGTTGAGGGTGGCTAATGTAGAAAACAACATTGTCGTGGCCCTGACCCAATTTTGGGTATTGTGTACCTTGACTCTTGGCAAAGCTATGAGTCAAAGGTGGCTATTATGAGAAAGAACAAAAGAAAAGTGACTCAACAGAAGTTGAACGCAAAGTAAAAAAAATGGGAGAATTTTAAAAATGTACAAAAAAAGAGAAGAGTCACTTATACAAAAGGAAAAAAAGGAGAACAATAATTTTAAATAAAATTGAGAAAAAGGGTGGAATAAAATGATAAAAAGGTAGGACGCTTAGCTGTTATGTCATAAAGGTCAACAAGTCACTAAAATATATCTAAATTTACCCTACCTTACCCTTAGCCTAAGTTTCAAGCTAAAAAAGTCCTATCGTGATCCTAAGAGTGCTATATGGTTAACATAAAGTAGTGAAAATGAGATAAGAAGTTTCTTTGAGAGTGAGTGTTAAAAAATAATTCTTATACTCAAACTCAGATCATTGTGTTAATAATGAGGATGTTTTTATTATGTGACAATACTAGTTGCAATGCCAAAAAATTTGTACCTTAGTGAGAGATCAAATAGGATAGGTGTCGGTGTTTGCTGAGTCTATGTCATGGTATAATCGACATGATCAAGCCTAATAGTGAGAGCATGCATAAATCAATTTGAAAATAATCGGGATTGACGGACAGATGATTCATAAAGTTAAAATAAGGATACTTTTGCGGTGAGTCATAATGTGTCGCTTGAGGACAAACAACGAATTTAGGTTAATGGTGTTGATGTACCATGGTTTAAAGGTACTTTCAATGCTTTTTCTTTAAGTTTAGTGTGTGTCTAAGGCCTCTTTGTATTAGTTTTCATGTATTTTTCTCTTTGTTTGCAGGAAACCTACCCAGAAGGAGAATGTTGGAAAATTGAACTGAAAATTTTAGAAGTGACGACCGATGGAGCCATCCATGGTCCTTCATGACCTCGACGGTCTGTATGTTACCACTGTCTTACGAAGAAAAAGTCCTCTAAAGGAAGTTGGGTAATTCTTAGTAAGTGAACGGATACTGAGGCTCTAAACGGACCATCATAGCCATGACAGACCGTCCTGCACATCTGTCTACGTTAATAGAAAGTAGCCCAGTACCCATTTTCAAAAGATTGTAAGTATGGAAGAATAGAAGCCATCGACGGATCGTCGTGCATTCAAAAGACTGTAATTTATGTCCGTCAATGGTAAAAGAAAGTTTTGTTAAGAAAGTAGCAGAAAAAGAAGTTGAGTATGAAACGACGGAGGGCCTCGACGGTCCGTCGCTCCAATCGTTGATTCAGACGAGTTTTTGGCCAAGTTTTCCTTAAATAGATATCCCTCTTTTGTTAGGACTCTTTTATTATAAATACATGTAAAACCTCGTTTTGGGGTTAGAATCTTTGATATTTTCTAGTTTTTTTGTTCTAAGTGTTGAATTTTGGGATTTTGTGAAAATTACTTTATTTTTCAAAATCATTTGTTGCATATTTTTTATTAATTCAAGTATTATTATAAATTTTCTTCAATCTCATCAAAGGAATTACATGAATCCTTATCTAATAAATATGAATTTGCAGATTATTAACTTGGGTAACTAAACTCCATAAATAGGGTTTTGGGAAACATTGGTAAATAACAAGGTAAAACCTAGCTAAAATTAGAATTCTCGAATAGGGTCTTGCATGTATATATAATTATTTCAATTAGAAGTCTTTTTAATGAGTGCACGAATTAGAATTCACCTTGATGCTACTTTCCATACCAATGAGGTAGATAATAAGAAAAGAATTATCAACGTAGATTGAGTATACACTATCTAATAGGCTAGTGTCGGTTGGTGCAAAGTAACTACTAAGCCAAGAATCAATTATGATACTTAATATGAGGTAAACGCAAGGATTAGTAAAGCATACACACGTAGCCGGACCAAGGTGCGAAGTGAAATTTCCTAGTTGCCAGACCAAAGAATTAGGGATACATAACTTACAACTTTTCTTGTAAGATAGTAGGAAAGGATTGTTATAATTATAATTTCCGCGCTAGGAACACTTAAGCCCTTGTTACTTTCATTACTTTATAAAAATCAAATCTTTTAACCTATTACTAATTACTTAGAAATAGCTAAGTACAATTATTGCTTAAAACCCCTCTCTTTGTTTCCTCTTTCATGGGAAGGACTTGACTAAATAGAAGTAATAATAGATTAAACTTAAGTCAATATCATTTTCCTCGTGGGATCGACCCAAACCTCATAGTTGGGTTCTTCATTTGATATGACCACTTCTACTTCTTTTCAAGAATTAAATTAAAGTGTATCAGTTGTCTGGAAAGGCATCATATTAATCCTTAGGAAATGAATCATGAGTTTCTTATCGCCATTTTGAGGTAGCCCTAGTGGACATTCCTTGATAGGGTAATGTGATTGGGTTATGAACTTGTTATGGAGCCCTTTTATGTAAACCTAATGTATGAATTACTCTAGGAGAACTAAGGCTAGCACCCAGTAGTATGGTAAGAGAAGTACTTGTAGATAATTATGAACTAGAATACAAAGAATTCCTTCATATTCCTTAACCATGTGCCAATATGGGATGTCCAAGTTATAAAATTTGCAAGTAGAACAACCTCATAAGAGTAGGATAGATCTCTGGATTCAATGTCTATCGATCATGGTCTATGTGGGTTATTGCCCTTTCTCATCATATGGAATACATATTATTTTTAGAGGATTTTGTGGAGTTTAGGTGGTGCTATGAGACACTGTCGAGACATTGCATAATAGCCTTTGAAGGTGTTATATGGAGTTCCTAGGTCTCATCCAAGACCATTACTTCAATGTGCTTTATGTCATGTATGAATATTAATGAACTAATCACTTACTTTATGGAGTATCTAAAAGGAATAAGTACCTATCTACGTTAGTTAAGGGTTGTCTAGTAAAGGTGAGAGGAGGAAAGGAATGGTAACTTCGTATGTTACCTAGATGAGTCTTAAGAATGACTCTAATTAGGGAAGATATTGATTATGTGGACATTATCCAAACATAGGAAGTCATAAGGATTACTTTGTTAGTCTTTAAGAGGTCAATCATGGACAATATCTTCTTCACCTACATAAGTAAGTCTTTTTATAGATTTTGATAAGGAAATTTCATAGCGTTTATATGTTGATGTGTTTGATATCTTGAAGTGTGTACGTGACTCATTATACGTAATCCTGAGGGTCTTTTACACACAAGTAGAGAGAGTGTATGGGCGGTCTTTCTTTATGTGACTTAAGTGAATCTTAGGATAGCCTTGAGTGAGAAGATTAAATCCTAAAGGTGTCAAATATGATGAACAAAGTGCTTCACTGTACAGTTAATTAATTCACTATAACAGTGAATGAGTTCACTATAAAGTGATCTCTAAAATATGATATTTACTTAAGTTTTTTCTTAGGTTATCCTCGATTTATAAATGATGTAGTTATGATTAAAATATGATTATAAATGAAAATATGCATCTTTTCAATAAATGTTTGTTTTCGTGATTTTTATGCATAAATCCATATTTAGTACACATGGTTGTACTAACTCCATGCTTTTATCTATCTCTATAGTTCTTCGTTGGTCAGGAGCTTTGAGAAGTTAAGACTTGGAAACAGAAGATCGTTCAACATTAATTGAAGTATGTCCTGACTTAACTATAGCGCATATATGTCTTTTATGTTTCTTATTGAAGTATTGTTATAGACTAAGTATTTCTACATTCATATTTTAAGTATAGGTCGTGTTCGAAGTATTCTTCTGTCTTAAGATGATGAGATTGAGCTTAGTATTTTCGATTACTTTTATAGGAAAAAGAATTTTGAAGACTATAGTATGTTTTGTGAAAAGTTTTTATTCTGAGCTAGTTTTCATTATGTTTATGCAATGAATGATATGAAAGGGCTTGTCTTACACCTCCGAGAGGTCGACGATGCCGGTTACAATCCAACATTGCATAACTTCTAGGGTATGGTTCGGGTTGTGACAAATAATCATCATAATATAAGAGCTATACAACATAATATTAAGAGAGTTAGGGCATCATACCACTAATCAAATCTCACAACTTCAATTCTTGGCCAAATCAACAAATTCAATACTCAAAGGCTCTTACCAATAGCCATGATAACTAATTCAATTTAATAATCTTAATATACGATGAATCTAACAATATACATTACTCATATAATACAATTAAGAGAGCCAATAAACTACGCAATCATGATCTACATATAAATCAAGAGCCCATAACAATCCACACATTAATTCACTACTATCATGTGATAGTCAATTCACCCATAACATAACCAAAATATAGATATTTAACGAGGTCAAAGGTTCATCTATATTTTAATTTTTTTTAAAAAAATCAGTTATCAATCAATAATATAATATTTTAATATTTGAAAACATTTCACGCAAGAACCCATGACTTAGAGTAGAAATTGGACATTTTCATCTTTTTTAAATCTTTTAAAATCCTCTTTGAAATTGATTCTAAGGTGATAGCTTGACTTAAATGAAGAAATCACATACCTTATTATAAAAAAAACATAGAGACTTTAAGAAGATACTCAATTTAATATACATCATTAATCTCCATTTTCACCTTGATATCTCATGGAGGTTTTTGGAGAAACATTTGGAGGGAAAGGGTTTTGATCTAGGTGATAGTGTCAAAATGAATGTTTAATGACATAAATAATATTAAAATACCCAACAAACCTGAATAAAACATCCTCCTATTTTATAAGACTTGGGGTGAATTTCCCAAAAACTCCCAAGCCTTTCAGTGAAGCAGGTAGACTTGCAATAAAAAACGACGCCCATTACTAACAAACGGTTTACTGGCCTACGCCCCGTCTATGGTGGTGTGTTAGTTGGTTATGAAACTACAAAACTGCATACTACATGGCCCCTATCCATACCACACAACAATGAGCCGTTGCCTGCCTTACTGGTCGTCGTTTGGTGGTGGTCGGCTGGCCACTGCCAAACAGTGTTGAGCTCCAAGTTGGGGTCATCATCTAGGGCCCCTGTCGGTCCTAAGTGGGGTCGTACCCAGACGTTAAACCTATAAATACGTTTGTCTAGGTCTTAGGAACATATCTAATCTAATTCAATACAAAAGAACACATAAAACATACCAAGAGGCACATCCATACACAAGGACATTCAAAGTCTAACTTTTGAACATCTTGGACGTTCTTAGACGTTTGACCTCCAAACCTTACTAAATTAATCATGCTGACTTCAAAAAATATTATTAACCATATAATGACCTCATAGACTTATGATACACACATTAGCACATGCAATCACACAAGAAACTAATCATCGAATTTCTTGGCCGTCCCTTCACTCTTGACCTCAAATTCAATTTAACAGACTTAAAAACTCACAAAAATATTAATTAAGCTATTTAGAATTCCTTAGAACAATTATTAAGCTATAGATAAAGGTATTTTATTTTAGGGTTGTTACAACTACTTAGAACCTCTAGCATGGCACGTTAAGGGGAGCTACTACATCACACTTCACAAGCACCGCCACAAGCCTTTGAGCTCTTCACGGCTCATGAAATGAGGCATGAAGCTGGTACAGGTTCCTATATTCGGTCAAGTTGGACTTCCTTTTTTAAAGTACAACTTAGTGAGTGGTATTTTGGGGGTTTGTATGTCCTGATTTTAGGACATTTATTACTCAATTACCACTTCAAAACACAATAAAAAATTTAAACTCCAATTCTCCCTTTTCTATCTACTTTCTTTCTCTCTCTCTCTCAACCTTCATTGATGACCAATTGCTGTTTCAAGAAGAAGACCCAATATCCAATATTCTCAGTCAAATTCGTGGATAATGTCATCCTAAGGTATGGATTATTTAACTCTTGGGATTCTTTCCCCAAGATTTCCATTCAAAGATTATTTCAAAAATCACCAAAATTCAATTATTTTCTCTACAAATGGTTTTCCTTAAAAATCTGAAATTTGTTGCCTAATTATGATGGATTATGAATGTTTAGTTGTATATTCATGCTTAATTAATGAGTTTTAATCAATTAATTTAATAATGAATAGTTTCGTTCTAGTGATAATGAAATTAAGGGTGCTCTTGTGATATTGATTATTTTATGATGTGGATAATTGATTGAGGGGTGAATTTATGTGTACAACATTTATTTGGGAAATGTGTCTTGAATGTATTTCATCGAAGCCATTGGTAATACCTTCAAGGTTATGAACTAGTATTACTATTGTGTTAATGTTGGCTTATCTTCAATGGTTACGGTTAATTAGGATATGAATGAAGAATTTATGAAGGTATTATCATGTCATAAATATGGTAAACCGTGAGATGATGATGATGATAGATAAGTGACTATGTAGACTTGCAGTTAGTAATCATGTAAGAACATATGACCATGTTATGAAGTAATGATCACACATTAGTGACGGTATTGAGTAAAGTTCATTTTCATCATATAATTATGAGAAAATTAACATGTTATACAAGGGGTGACTCTATAGGGCCTTTCTCATGACCTAATGTTTAAAAAGAATTACAAGATTTTATAAAAAGGAAATTGTTTTTAGCACCGATGAACTTAAAAAGTAGAGGTGTTTCTTCAGAAAGGAAGGGTGGTTCACTCCATGTCTCGCATGAGGTATAAACTACAATAATAATTAGCATAAAAAGGGTTTCTAGTAACAACATCCTAAATCCTTAACTATGAGCCCCCTTAGAAAACTTAATGAATAGATCAACGTAGACACTATTATGATGTATATGTACTACCTTGCAAGTAGGATGTCCTCCTTTTGGGTTAAGGGGTTGATACTGAATTCCTTGTTTATCTTACATTGTTTCATGTCAATTATGGCAAAGTTTCTCAAAAGTAAAATGAATTAATGAAAGTAAAAAGATATATAGTAACTAGGGTTACTTGAGAGGTGTACGACTGTAGGAAAGGGAATGGTACATTACCTACTTATTTCACATGTGGACCTAGAAGTATTCCTAAGATAGTTATTTATATACATATTTATGAATAAAAGGTATAATGTTGACTCAAAATCATGTTTGTATCTTATGATGTTGAATTTAATTTGTAAACATGATTTTGGTCTGAATTTTTATGTATGAGGTTGACTACACTTGTTTTAATGTCTTATGATGTAGATGTTGTGCTTATTGTCTCTTTTCTAGTTTACTTTTCTTATGTGGGCTTGACATTTATATTGCACTAGTGGACTTGGAATTGGGTCATTAAACAGGTCTTGTGATGTATTGATGAAATAGACTCTAGAACCTGAAAGATTTGTTATGGATTTGTTATGATATTAATCTTGAAAATGAGAAGTTTCCCCTAGGTAAGCTAGAGTTAGTATCATGTGGATTAAGTATATGATAAAGAATATGTTGAAGATGTTTAAAACAACTAATGATAATGTCAAGGGGATTAGAATTGATCGATCTGGCATTTCCCAAAAGTTGGATGCATATAATGTCTCGATAAAATACCTAAATCTACAAATGACTGAGTTGTATGCTATAGTGAACCCACACAAACCTGGAACTCTCCCAGGAAACACTATCCAAAACCCAAAGAATGATTGGCATTGCATGGCAATAACTATTTGATAAGGAAAGCATACCATTGATCCAACCATTTCATGCGCAGTAGATGGTGAAAGGATAAGGGAAGATGATGTAGAAGAAACTAGTTGAGAGTTGGGTGATGCAACAACGAAAGAAGCAGGGTTATCTCAGAATATGTTCCCATCCCTAGACCTCTACCACCATTTTTACATAGAATAGTGAAAAAACTAGAAAAAGGTAAATATCGCCAATTTATCGCTATACTAAAACAACTTTCCCTCAATGTTCTGTTGATAGAAGAATTAGAGATAATAAACGCTTATTTCTAAGTTTATGAAGGATATGGTGGCAAAGAAGAGGTTGGTGAGTTTTGAGGATGATGACAAAATTAGCATTGTAGTGCTATCGCTACAAGGTCTTTTGTGTAGAAGGAGGATCCCAGTGCCTTGGAGTCTTACACATTCTTTACTATAGACTAAGGGATAGCTAATTAGTCTTACACATTCTTTACTATAGACTAGGTATCACTCACGAACTTTTTCTTAGGTTTCGGGTGACTAAGTTTATCAAACCTAAGTCTCTTTCCCTCTTTCCTTACCTCCCTAACTTTGGACTCCTCAATTTTTTGTGCATAAACAATGAGCCTATATATGTCCATGTCATTAACAAGCACTGTCGTACAACACTCCTTTTCCACCAAGGTAGAGACTCCCATCAAAAATATGTTAATCCTAGACATAGGTTTGGCTACCATGGTACGGTCATACATAGAGAGTTGGGTGAATATGAGAGTGTCACATCCCAAAATCACACCGTAGAAGTTAGGGTCAATCTCGGCTTGTAACCTGCATACTTGACCTCTCGGAGGTCTTGTACAATCCCTTAATATCATTGATCACATATACATAATGAAAAGTAGTTCGGAATTAAAACTTTTTACAAAACATTTCATAGTCTTTAGAAGCTTTGACATCTAAAGTCATAGGAAATACTAAATATCATTCTCATCAAACTTAAGACACGAGAATACTTTTGGACACGGACCATGCACAATACTACTATAGAAATACTTAGTCTATTAAAATACTTCAATAAGAAACACAAAAGACATCTATGCCCTCGAATAAATTCAGGACATAATTCGACTTCTCTTGAATTATTATACGGTCCAAGTCTTCCATCAAAAAATCTCCTCACCTACCAACTACTATAGATTTACATACATGCATGTATTAGTACGACGACATGTACTAAGTACTACATAATGCATAAGAATAATGAAAACGAACATTTACTAGAAATATGCATCTTTTCATTTAAAAATAATATTATAATCATAACAGAAACATTAATAACTTAGAAAAACATAAGATAACATATAAAAAATTGAAGATATTCTAAACAACTTTCGAGTGCGCTCACTCACCGTACAGTCAAGGAATTCACTGTTACACTAAAATTGTTTAGTTCTTCCTTACAATCTTCATATATTGTAGTCATCCCACTAAAAGTTATTCTAAGACATACTTAAACAACACAAAGAGAGACCGTGCATACAATCTCCCTAAGAAGAATATTGATAATAAGACAAAAACATACTTTACAGGACATCAAATATATCAATATATAGATAATATGAAATTTTGTTATCAAAGTCTATCAAAATACTTACTTAAGTAAATCAAAAAGATAAAGTCGATGATTGACCTTTTCAAGACTACCTAAATAATCCTTAACACTACCTAAGTTTAGATCATGTCCACATAATAAACATCTTCCCTAACTATAGTCATTCATAAGACTCATCTATGTAAGATACAATGTGACAATTCCTATGCCCCCTTCACACCTCTAATATAAAACTCTTAACTACGTTAGATAATTACGTATATTATTCTGTCACATCCGAGTTTAACCCCCCCCATAGGTAATCAGCGTCCTCATCCTTTTGAAGAACTAAGACTATCCTCTTTGTCTCATGTCATTATATTCACAGGTTCAAAAATGTGGAAAAAATTAAAATTTTCAATCTCACTACTTAGAGGTTTACATAGACCTCTACATACACATAATATATATTAATATTGAGTATACATAGACCCTTCGTTTAAGAACGTTACATAGTCTTCTAGTTTTATTTCACATACATATATGTAAAATATAGAAATAGTCTCAACGATTGTGTCATCTCATACCATCTGAATAAATATCACAATATGGACATAACCCTTATATCAATCCAACAAGACCATGTATAGGTTATACGAAATTACAATACTTCAATTAAAAAGGAAAGTAATGAAAGAGTAAATAATCTCATAACAAATCCGTAAGCTGGAGGGTGCATTGCCTTCGAAAGTTGAGGACCTACCCTACTTTGATGGATGGAAGAATCCAAACCTTCAAAAATATCGCCTTCCAAACTCTTCAACAGTCGGAACCTAAAATGCTTGAAAAAGGGGAAGAAAATAGGGTTAGTACTCCACATGTACTAAGTATGGGATCTTATACATATACCCAAGCAAAACATACTAAAATGATTTTTTATCAAAACATGCCAAATTACCCCTTTAGGGACTTAGGGCCCGTTTGGATGGGCTTAATAAAAGCACCTTTAAAAAAGTACTTTTGAAAGTGCTGAAACTTATTTTTAAAATAAGCAGTTATGCGTTTGGATAAAAGTGCTGAAGTTAAAAAAAAAGGTGTTGATGTGTTTGGCAAATAAGTGCTGATAAACACCTTTTTAAATCAAAATGTCTGAAATACCCTTAAAAGTTGTTAACATAATAAAAGTTAATTAATTAATATTTTACAGCCATAAATAATTATATTTTGTTATCATTCATATATTTCTTTCTCATAACAAAAAATTTATAAGTGGAATATAAACTTATTATAGATTTTAAAGATATATAATTTGAATAATTAAAAACGATTTAAGATTTTATTTTAGTTTCATCCATAAGTAATAATAATTGTCTATCATTCACATATTTCTTTATTATCACAAATTATTTATAAGAGGAATATAAATTTTTATTTAAGTTATATGTGCAACTTATTTTAAATTTTAATAATATATATTTGAATAGATCACTTGAAAGATTTAAGATTATTTTATTTTCATTCATTAGTAATAGTAATTGTCTATCACCCACACGTGAAAAGGGAAAAATAGAAGAAAGAGATTTTAGGGTTATGTGGGTAATTTGGAGATTGTATAAAAATATTAAGGGCAAAAAGGTAAAAATGTGGTCAACTTAAAACAGCTTATAAGCTGGGGAAAAAAAAGCACCCCTACCCCAGCTTTTAAATTTTGGCTTAAAATAAGTTTTTTTTTTAAAACTTAAAATAAGTTATTTTGAGTATTGCCAAATAACTAAATAAGTCAAAAACCAGCTTTTAAGTCAGTTTGACCAGCTTTTAAGCTGAGCCAAACATGCTCTTAATGCAATGTAAAGTAAGTCATATCAACCAACCAAACATGCTTATTATCTCAACAAGTAATACTTATCCCAAAATACATTGTAAACATTATTTAATACAACCTTAACATCAACTAACCATATAACAAGATTGAATAAGAGTTAAGCATATCATACTAAGCAAGGAACCTAGTCACTAATCCTTATCAAGTCAACAAGTGCAATGACCAAGCAATACCCCATAATCTTACACAATCAATTATCCTCAACAATCAAAAAATGAACACTGTACAACATTACATATCATGGCACTTAGGTTTACATTTCATCATAAATTAATATTACAACTCAAGGCATATTCATAAATGAACTAATCAACATATATTATCAAAAATGTGTCATGGTAATCATATATACATCATATATTATCACAATATAAACATATATAAGAACCTCCTCCTAATACTACCCTCACTTAAGGTAGAGTCCCATACACTTACCTAGACGAAGCTGGACCTCTTCGTTTATCCAAGTTAGAGTTTCATTGTCTTAAAAGTTAGTTGAGGGTAATTATAGTAGGACCTAATGAACTTAATTAATCTCATTTTAATCCATAACTAACCCCTAAACTAATTAATTATTTGAATAAGACTAAACTAAATTAGGCAGAAAACTCGACTCTTACTAACGAAACCCCGATCAATGGGTTGTCTGTGAGTGGACGGACAACCCCCGCTCCTCCGTCCTGCACTTCGTCAGCTGGGTCTCCCATAATGTTATGCTTTGGGATTCCATTATCTTAGGCACACCACATTAATCATTCATAAACTTCATTTTACAAGACATAATTTCAACATGCTTTCTTAACATTATATATTAAGTCACATAACTTCATTTACATCACATGATAACCCATTCATACATTTCATATAAACCAAGACACCCCTTTCAAGTGCCTATTCGTCAAATGTATAGATATATTACTATACCACCACCATCCCTTTGTAGTACACTCATTAGGAGACTTAGTTCATTGAATTCTTTTGTGGGGGATAGCTTTACCAGGCATAGACTATAAGGACCATAAAAATGAATTAAGGTTCTTAATGAATCACATGCATATAAAAAGGTTAATAGTATGTTAATTAAGTATTTTACAATATGCATGTCTAATTAGATGTCAGTTGGAGGTCAAACGTCCGAGGATGTTTGAAAGTTAGACTTGAGACATGCATATGTGTCATGATATTTTTTACGTGTGTGTTTTCGTGAAACTAATAGGGAAGTTATGTAACATGTTAATTAGTATATTTATGTTTTAAATGTATGGCAAAAAATACCCAACTTCCCCGCAAAAGGTCCTCAAGGATGACCCACAGTCTGCCCACACATTTCCTTGGAAGTGTCTACCAATGTCTAGGAAATGATAGCCAGTAGTTATGGTGACACCCCATCGATAGATAAGCGTCATTAAATGCATATTTAGGATCAAAATCAACAAATGAAAAGCCTCAAACCGAAACAACGTCCAAAAGAATAGTCCGTCAATGGGCTTATGGGTTGTTGGTAACTCCGTCGATGCAGCCTGCAGTCCAATTGCAAGGGGCACTATTTTATCAATAGGTGAATGAGAAATTCACCCCACTTACTAACCTGATCCTAGGCCATTATATTAGATATTTTTTGTCACACTATGCTAGTTAAAAGTATCAAAACCCCAAAACAAATTAATATGTAAAAATTAGACTTTCCTCTCCTAAGAAACCTCTCTGAAAACCTCAATTGGAGATAAAGCTCAAAAATATCTTAGAACTTAGATTCTCATGGATTATTCATCATGTTTTTGTGGTTATATACTACATTAATATATGTTTATCATTCATCTTTATATAATCATGCAACTAAAGAGCTCTTTCCAATGTTTTCAATGAATGTTCATGATCAACTTGGTTATCTTTCAATCTAGCGACAGATTCTTTATCAAATTGATTTCAAAAGCATGCTTATGATGAATTGATTTTTATTTACTTGTTTTAAAGTTAATTTCAATCAAATTTCATGATGAATCCATGTCCCATCAAAAATTATGATTTAGCCTATTTGTGGGCATTATTATTATCTTGATTCTATTATAAGTGAATTATGTTTCTAGCATGTTGAATTGTCGATTGCCACTGTTTTGTATTAAAATTTGTTGTGAGTTATTGATGAGTGATCAATTATGATATAGTCTTGGAATTTAGGTTACGTTGACCTATACTCGTATATCTTCTATATTTTGAGTAAGTAGTATACATGATATGGACTTAATTCTTTGATGATTGATTCATGATCTTTTATCTGGCTATTGTACTTTAGTTACTGACTATGATGTCAATTGATGGTGAAATATTCATCTATGTGGATCAAGGTTTGATGATTGACCTATGTTCTCGTATCCTCTATATATAAATAATGCAATGTATATAATGTGATCTTAATTCTAGGGTAGATGAAAAATGATTTTGTTTATGTTAAGATTCATTTCTCTACTGCCCCCATATTTTTAATATTGATGGATTGTAAGTATTTATCATTTAGTATAAAAGCAAGTGCGATTTGGTATGATTGCCTTATTCCTCTACTTTTCTATAGTATTGCTAATAGAATTCTCGTTCTGTAAAATGGTCCACTTATGGTGGCGGTGTTTTTTTCTTGTCAATGTGTATGTGTTTATTAGTCTATGCATGAATGTGCATTGTGGTCTTAAGAGGGTGGCTGCCTCAATGTGTTGTTGATAGACAATGTACGATCATGTTGACCAATGTACACACACCTACACCTAATGCAGGATTGCAAGTAGTATAGGTTCATAGTGTGTAATGAAAGGGTATTAACATATGCACTAATTCTTACAATTATGCATGTACAATATTTTTCCATAAAGTATGTTAGGTATTTCTTCAATAGGATGACTTGATATGTGTACTAGTATGGACAAGGGTATGGGTCTTTGTCTATGCATTACGCGTGTGTGCCTTATAGGATAGTTCATAGGTTTTTGATCTTTGTGAAGTAATATGAAAGCATGAGCATGTTATGAATATTACTTGTATTCTATGATGTCAAGTTTATGCTATGATAAAGTATGAATATGCATTGTGTCTGAATGTGTTTATATGAAAGGGTTGCTCATATAGTTACACATATACACTTATGTATGAATGAAGGGAAGTATGAGCATATGTGGTTTAAAGGTGTTTATGTGAAATTTTTTCTTAAATATATGTATACACACACATGAAACTTATCCATTATTCATGTATGATGATCTACTGAATAGAGAGGCACTTGAAAGGTGTCCAGAAGGGTATCCTAAACTAGATGATGCTTTAGTATGCTATATTCATGTTTAATGTCTTATCACATGAATTAGGTTAATGAACTCTCATCTATGACCTACAATTTAAGCATACGGGGAGAAAATCTCCTACAACTTAATTTTATAAAGTAGTAATAATAAGGAATTTTCATAAAGAAACTTATCTTAGCCCGACTGAACTTGAAGTAGAGGGGTGTCCCTTCCCCATTTGACGAGGTAGGTTCAATATAATTATCACGAGGTGGATACCTACAATGACCTATAGGATCTAGCAAGGTATCTTAACTAATATGCTAGTAGACTGTTGGAGTTCTACATCATCAAGGTAGAGCGCCTTCCCTTTTGTCTAAGGAACTACAACACCTAATTCCATGTAAGCACCCATAGTCTTAGTGTAGGTTAAGACTATAGTTTCCCAAAAGTAAAATGGACAATGAAAAGTAAAGTAATGACCCTATCTAAGATAACCTAGGGGTTTTGTTCAATCCCATTGCAACAAGATGGACTTTACCAAGGCTGAGAATCGACCAACTATTAAATCTTGGGTGGTTTGGGACTTAACCTAGGCATTTCATAAGTATGTCTATATGAGAGTTCTAGGAAGGTGTTCTAATGTATATTATTATATTTATGTCCTTTTTGCATGGCATTGTAGTTTTATCTACTTTGTATGATAATATTCATGGTATGAGTATATGTGATTGGGTGTTACCTTATATGCATAATGTGGGTCTTAGTGACCACATGAAGATGATCTTACATTGCATGTATGAACTTGTCTTTACTTGACTTGTTGATGTATGAACTGAAGGATATATGCTTGTGGTCTCTTGATATATTTACTTAGTATGTGTGAGGTTATGGGGATTCATATGCACATTGAACTAGTAGATTTAGATTGTAGTTATGAGTAAGGTCTTATAAGAGTGTATGTAAAGTGAAGTAAGTATATGTGCAAATTGACTATGGTTTACTGTAAATGTTTTGGTAGTCCTGACTTGAATGAGTCTTATGATGTACTATACTTCTATAAATGTAAGTGTTGAGTAAGGAAGGTTTATGCATTAGTACCTTTTAGCCTTAAGGTTACACATTACACCAATTATCATGAGAGGGTTACCTGGGAAGTTAATGAGTTAATGTATAGACGCTTACTTTAAAATTAAGGTGCTCATTGTAATTGAAATAAGATTACTATATAGTGGTGCTGACAATTCGTTAAATTTTATTTAAGGTTTTATGAAATATTGTGACCATTGAATATGTCTAAATTAAGTATGTAAATAGTATAATGCTTATTGTATCAAGATTTATGAAGTTTTTACAAAAAGGTATGATGCATGGTTTTCAAAGGAAAATGTTCATTTTAAATGTATGTTTTTGCATGTTTGCCACACTTAATGCATTCTTGTACTAACCCTTTCTTAATTTCTTTTTAACAGAAAGTGTATGTTATGGTTTCTTAAAGGATCTATCTACGGCGAAGGGCTCGATATGTGATTCCCTAACAGAAGGAAAGGATCCTTAAGTTCAAGGATTTCCAGTGTCTTGTCTTACTGTAAATCATGTAATAATTTAGTTATGAATTGTCTTATAAGGGTCGTGTACTATTATACTCTAATGATGTTGTGTCTAAGATTGCAAAGAGGCTTAGATTCTTTAACAACGTATTATGATATTTTATATTTAATGGAAGTGATGTTCTAACGTATGATGTGCTATGAAAAGTATTAAACTTTCTGCTAAATTAACCTATGAATATGTGATGAATTATAACTATGCGTTTTTATAAGATCTCCAACAGGTCAAGTACGCCATGTTACTTCAAGGGGGTACTCCCTGGTTATTACATAGACCATGATAGCTAGACATGGGATCCTGATATTAACCCTTACCTCACAAAGGATCCCACATGCCTAGGGTGGTGACATTCTTGAGCGTATATATGGATTCTCCATTAGCTACTCCTATGTGGGCGCATAGTTAACATATAAGAATATTGCTTATGAGTAACTCATTCTCTACTAACGAGGAGTACTCATCTCAATAAGTACATTGGCTACAACATCTCTTCTCACGAAATTTACCCACCCTTCCTTAAAATCCTCTCGATGCTAAGCATAACCCCCCCCCATGGAGTCTTAAAAATTAATTGATTGGTTAACAGGTATCTAATTAGAACCACATCTCAACTAACAAAGGGTACTTATACGTAGAGGTTACTTTTCAACACCACATATCAACTCACGTAGGGTATTGAATCTCCAACCTATCATAGAAATCTTTTGAAAATGGTGAGGTTGCTACTAAACAATTCATATCTACTCACGGAGAGTTGTTCACCCCAAAACTCCACTTTTTCATACTATAGAAATAGTAGGGGTGGTCTAGACACTTCACCTGTACTCATGATGAGTGTCCACCCTACAATTTTCCATTCACATTTGTTAACTTCACTCGTTCATTCATAGTGTGTATGTGAGAACCTGTGAGCACATCTTTCACATAATCACCATATTCATCACTTGACTTATAAACATGCTTAGACATTCACATAATTCACACACTATCACACTTCACACATTATCATGATTCACATCTACATATACCTTATCATAAATGATATCTTGAAGTAACATCTGAACAATTTCAAAAGAGTACCACGTGCATATCATTTAAATCATCACTTCACATTACATGCTATGTCATCAAGGCCATAATCACAATACACACATTCATACATATATAAATATACATCAAGTAAACACATCGACCAAAGGTGGACCATACCACTCAAGAGCATTTCATTAAAAAAGCTTAAAAATATAACCAACATACAATTAATCCAAGCTTTCACCTGCTATTCTCAACTTCTTCAATAATTTATCATAAAATATCCCTTAGGGTAGTAGCTAATCACAATATAACCAAAAAGAAGACCATAGTAAAAACATTATCTAATCGTGTTCATTAATCCAATTTCATAAGCAAAAAGTTGGAAATATTCATAAGCATGCGTTCATTGAGGGTTTTCCATTAAAATCATCAAATAATACTTAAACAACCATCTTTCATTCATTAAAACATTTTAATTATAAGATTCAAGTTTTGAGTCAAACATAGAAGATACTAGAGCTTCAAAACCCTTTTGAAATCTCGTTGAAGTGACTCCTTAAATGAAAAAAAGTAGAAGGATGAACTACCATACCTCATTATGAATAAACCCAAGATTCAGAATGGAGGGGTTGTTAATGTGTAGGACTTAAAACAACATAAAATAATTTAAAACCCTAAATTTATCATTAAAGGTATTTTTCTGAATTTACAAAACAAACCCCAAGCCTTGGCAGACTTTGCAGCAGCTTTTGCTGGCAACATCTACGATCCTTAAACGATGGACTCATCGTCCAGTCGATGCCCCAAAGATGGGGTTCGTCCTTTTGTTCTGTGCCTCTACTTTGTGCAGTCCTTGTAGACCTTTAAGGTCCAATCGACATCCAAGATCGACTGTCCATTGTTTGACCAACGGTCCATCCGTTGTGGTAGTCGATTGTCTCTGCTTGACAACATCCTATCAAAGAGATGGGGTCCTCTTCTAGGGACCCTCATGGGTCCTATGTGGGGTCGTACACATATTTTGAACCACTATACAAGGTCATATAGATCTTAGGAACTTCCACAATCAATTTTGACCCTTCACAACACACCTAACATGTCAGCACACTCAAGAAATCACATAAGCAGATAGACATCAAGTCGTCGAACGTCATGGACGTCCGCTGAAATTTGACTTTCAAACATAACAAAACCTTACACACTGACTAATAAAATTATAAATAAATATTTGTGGAATGGAAAAACTCATCACACTTATGCTTGTATCTAGCTTTACTTAGTTTATTTTAGTAACATTACATTCTCCCCCACTTGGAACAACATCCGTCCTTTAATGACACTAAACACTTTAAAGGAAATCAAGGACTACAATAAAAGAATATAACACATATAATCAAGGTCATACAATTCATATTCAATGCAAAAAACTTACAAGGCTTACCTCGTTAGGTACTCTGAACAACATAGAAAATTAGGAACGATTTCCACAATTTAAAGTGCATACATACTTCATCATTATCAATTTATTTATGGATAAACTACCTTCTCAAACATTAGACTTTCTCATATATATCATTCATACACACAATGAAATCATTATTTATAAAAATGATTTTTTGTTAAATTTAGAACTTCCTTGTAGTGAATACCAAAACCTTAATAGTGAAAAATGCTTAAAATTCAATAATTCATCTTTCAAGCCATTTTCACGTGAAGGCATGACAATATGATAGACAAGACCATACCAACTCATCTTATAACATAAATGTCAGGACCCTAAAGTACCACCTGGAAATTAGGGAGAACCCTCATGTCGTGAGCGGGCATACTTGACCCTTTAGGGTCTTGTACAAAAACTTTAACTATTGTTCATTTCATAAGTTGAGAGTGGTTAATTTCTAAAGAGGCATCGTCTCGGTCCTAGCCCTTTCCCTTCCTCGAGTATTGTGTACCTCAATTCGTAGAAAAGCCATGAGTTGCGCATGGCTATTAAGATCGAAGAATGATTATGAATTTTTTTTTGACGGTTACAAGAAAAGCTTAATCTAGAGAAATATGTGATTTTTTTTAAAAATGGAAGAAAAGTAAAAAAAACCTAAAATTAGAAAGAGAAAAGAGTTTTCTGAAAAAAAGATGCAAAACAAGTGAAAGTCAAATCTAATAAGGGAAATATGGCAAAAAAAAAAAGGGGAAATATATAATGGGTCAAAAGCAATAAAACGATGTATAATTCTTAGAGGTAATTTGAAGGAGCGAAGAAAGTTACTAAATGTACCAAAATTTACCTCTCTTAACTTTGAGCCTAGGTTACAAGCCAAGAAAGTCCTACCGTGATCCAAGAGTCTAGTGTGGTTAACCTTAGCACCGAAAATGGCAAGCCTATGGCATGGAGATCTAATTGCATTTGAACTTATTCCTAAATGCGAGTGTTGAAAGATAGATCTTTGTACCCTAATGCATAGTCATTGTGTGAAAACTGAGTATTTCTTTTTGAGTGAGGGAACTAGTTTCATTATGAGAAAGTTAGTAACTTGATGAAAAGAAAAATAGAAGAAGTATCTGTTGCATGCTGAATTTTCTATCATTGTGTGATCTGTTAAAGTTATCTCGTCGAGCCTTAAAGTATAGGCCTGCATTCAATTAAGAAAGAGTCGAGAAAGATAGTCGTGTTGTTTCTATAACTTAAAGTACCGCTTTTGTGCAAGTGTCGTTTATGGTCATAGTGCGTCACATGAGTACAATTAACAAATTTAAGTTTAGGGTGTAATACCGTGATTTCACGGTATTTTTTATGCATTTCACTTAAGATTTTTCAATAGCTTTTGTGTCTTATTTTACAGGAAAGATGTTAAGGCAGAAAAGAGAGACGACAATTGAAAACGTCCAAAAACAGACCTATAGATGCAATGGATGCCCGTAAGTGGTGGTCATAGATGGGTAGCTCAGGCAACGAAGGAAAATTAAGGAAGTATGACTATGTATAGAACCGTGTTATGCCATTTCTGTTTTACGTAGTTATACAGTTTCCGTACTCTTTTGCCTTCATTGCTGAAAATTTAGCATTTTATCATCAATTTAAGTACTAACAAAGACATTGAGGACACTAATTCCTTTAATATTCAGACCTAAACGTGTTTAAACCCCCACTCATCCACCGTCCCCCAACTTAAATATTTATTTATCCTCAAGTAAATTATAAGATCAAAGAGTTAAACAGAGATGCATACAAATAGTCCTACTAAAAATAAACATGAATGCTCGTGATGTTCAACCTTCCTATGCAATGTTCCATTGTGGAATGCATGTTTCAAATTGTGATTAGACATCATTAAATAAATTTCACCTAAAGTTGCTTTCTTCAAATGAAACTTCAAGTTCAACAGAAGTATTCCAATGCTCTCACACAAATTCTAATATTCCAATACAAATCTCATTTAAATATATTAGTTAAGGCATCAAAATAAACTATGAAATTCTAAAAGAAAAACCCTCAAATTTTTCTACAAATGGCTTGCCTATATTTTAAAATCAACATGAAATTCAGCTCAATCAAGATCACCAAGGTCATCCAAAGCTTGAAATCGGGTGAGGGAGAAGGTATGATGACTTTTTCTTACTGTATTCTACCTTCATTAAGAATGTCTTTCATTCCACTTTTTCTATTTTCATTTCACTCTTTTTGAATTTTCAGTATCAACCTTATGTTTTTTCAAGGTTTAATATCACAAACTTTCTGGCTTTCCTTATATTTAACCACACACCAAATATAGGCTTTTAGATAAAGTTTAATATTTTTATCAGGTCAATGCTTCATCAAGGTTTTAGGTTGGTAGGAAAGAGATAAAATGTTTATATGATTCATCCAATGATAAGCTTAGGCTCCAATGGTTCCAAGCTAGGTTCACACTATCATTATTTTATAACAAAGATGTATAATAGCAATTTTGTTTTCTCTAATGTTCTTTGCTAGGATAATCCATTTAGTTAACCTACATTACTCATTGGACTAATAGAAAATTGTTTAGGTATAAGCAAGAGCATATTTTAAGAAAATACCACAGTACAATATATTCAACATAATCATTAATGAGTACTCTACAAATTGAACTCACGTTCAATGAACATCACAAGAATAACTTCAAAAATTAGCTATTCACAATCAGATGCAAAGAGTTTTCCTATGACTTAACCACTCATGGTTTGACTCATTAATATTGCACAAATTGACAATTCAAGCAAGATCACTATTCAAGTCATCGGCATCGATCGCAAAAGACACTCCATTAATCAATAGATCAACCATATTCATGAACATAATAATGAAAAGGTGAATTTTTATTCGGATAAAAAACAAACAATCACATTAAAAACAAAAAACAAAAAGTCATAAACATAAGACACCGAAACAAGTTACATACAACCTAAGTTGATCGGTATGAAGATAGGTCTCCCTGTAAAACAAAACCTAACATTGCCCTTAATAAAAAATGAAGTAATTTTAACAAATAAAAACAAGAATTTTTTATAAAGTTGGGATACCCATATCAAGCGAAGATTGAGGTGAACATTGCACATGGGCTTTGTCAATATCGACATTAATGCCTGACTAATCTCCATCAATAACCTGAACACAGTTAGAGCCAACCATGAAGGTGTCTAAAGAGAAGCCTCTATGGTTTAGTGACCATGGCACAATCAACATCGTCAAGAACATCATACACAACTGCATGAAGATCCAAAGATTCTCCTCATCAGTCTTAGGAGTATCCGACTCAACATCATCATAAGCTACAATAGATTCTCTTGTCGATGCAGCTAGAGGGAAATAACTTGAATATTTTTACACAAAACCTCAGGAAGATCCATTATGCCAAACAATAAGGACAGATTTGTGCATTTTATCTCATCAACATTGCTGCTCGATGTAACGACCTGTTTAGTCGTTTTGAGCAGTAGATTTTATTTCTGGAAAATTGGCTGAGACGACGGACCTCACGATGGACCGTCATGGGCACGACGGACCGTCGCAGGGTCTCGTTTCAAAACACTTAGAAATTCAGAAATTGGGTACTGAAAATCGACTCTCTGAACTTCGTGACGGAATGGCAGGACGGACCGTCACAGGCGTGACGGACCATCACAGACCCTTTGGTGGAATTGGGTCTCTGAACTTTGCGAAGACCTGCAGGACGGACCGTCGCAGGCACGACGGCCCGTCACAGGTTGCGTAATCCCAGTCTGGGTCGGATTTCTTTACACGTTTTAAGGGACGTTTTTGACTATTCCTGCCTTAATTATAAAGTTAGTGGGTTAATGTTAATAAGTCTAATTACTTGGGGGTTAAAAGAGGTAACCTTAAGTTAATTAGTGGGTTATTATTGCCATCTTTTATACTTAATTATATACTAATTAGGGTAAAATAAAGAGGGTTGGACTAAGAAAAATAAAAAGAACAAGAGAGAGGGAGAGTCGATCGAACGAAAAAGGAGAAGAAACGCTGCTTGGGAAATTGCTTGCTTGATCAATTCTTCGGTGGAGGTAGGTTATGGTTTATACTATCTCATAGTAAACTCTTAATAGCGAATGATATGTGTTGGGTAGTACTATAAAGTCTTCTATATGCTTAATTGTATGCTTGCATGAATATGATTATGTAATTGTGAATTAATAAGCATGATGAAGCTATTGAATCCCATATCTTGAAAAGAAACCCTAATCTACTTTGTTAATGATGATGCCTTTGTAATAAAGAAGGCTTGATGAACGAAAGTGGTGAGATTAGGGGATCGGGTGCCACGTTCCGGTACCAGGATAGAATGAGGATTTGAGTGTCACGTTCTGACACCAGGATAGTATATGGATCGGGTGCCACATTCCGGTACCAGGATAGAAATAGAGGATCGGGTCCCACGTTCCGGTACAAGGATAGAATGAGGATCGGAGTGTCACGTTCCGACACCAGGATAGTATATGGATCGGGTGCCACGTTCCGGTACCAGGATAGTATATGAGGATCAGAGTGCCACGTTCCGGCACCAGGATAGTATATGGAGCGGAGTGTCACGAAGAGACACGAGGGGAATAAAGATAAGGAATCTTGAAATATGTTAATAAATTCAATCTAATGAACCTAATTCCCAAATGAGTATGATGGGGAGGCGTGAGTCCTCATTGATGTTCTTGGTGTTATGACCAAGAGTTATGATAATGGTAAATGTCGCATGTTGAGTATTGTAGTTGATTTTACGATATTGCTTAATATATATTGCTTTCTATTTTGAGTTGGCCGATGATACCTACTCAGTACTTGTGGTTGTACTGACCCCCTACTTTTATGTTTTCTTTTGTTATTTGTGGAGTGCAGTAAACGTGCCGTCGTCTTCGACTCAACAGTAATTCAAGCCAGTCTTTACTACATCGGAAATTCAGGGTGAGCTAATGCTTCTAGCTTGGACTGGATCTTCTTCTTCAAGTCTTGATGCCTTAAGCTTTCGGCATGGACTAGCTTTTACTTGTTTTAGCTTTTAGAATACTCTTAGTTTAGTCATTTGATTATAGATGTTCTTGTGGTGATGACATCCAGATTTTGGGGATAATAATAGTTATTGATTTGATTTTATTAATGAGTTAAGTCTTCCGCATTACGTTCTGTTGATATATGTTGAAATGTTAAGGTTTAGATTGGTTGGTTCGCTCACATAGGAGGGTAAATGAGGGTGCCAGTTGCAGCTCGGTTTTGTGTCGTGACAAACTTGGTATCAGAGCATTAGGTTCGTTGGTCTCATCACACAAGAACGAGTCTAGTAGAGTCTTAAGGAACGGTAGAGGGACGCCTTTACTTTTCTTTGAGAGGCTATAAGACTTTAGGAAAATTCCATTCTTTCTTTCTTTCGTTCGTGCTATTACTTGAATCCAATTGGTATCTAGGTGATACAAATTGGTATCTGACCATCTTCACTCTGTTCGCAGATGGTTAGAACTAGAGCAACGACTGCACCAACACCAACACCGGCAAGAAAGAAACGTCTGAGCTAGCCACTAGGGCTGTGGCTCGAGGGAGAGCAGCGGCAAGAGGCCGTGGTAGAGGTAGTGGGAGGACGTCCTCTAGAGGAAGAGGACGAGCACCTAGTCCATCTGATGCTAGGGCGGTGACTCCTCCACCGACTGAGGAGGTAGTAAGAGAGGGGGAGGATGGGGAGAATGAACAAGTGCAGAATGAGGAAATGCCACCCCAACCTACCCCAGAGATGATCAATCAGGTTCTGGCTTATCTTAGCGGGTTATCTGATCAGGGCCAGACACCCCCAGTGTTTTCTGCACCAGCACCTCAGGTTCCGGAGGTACAACATGTGGCTACTATGGCTCCCCGCATGGATGCCTCATTGGAGATAGGCACGTTCCACGTCTGACTACTGGGACTGGGCTATAATGACAAATGATCAGCATGAACTTTTAAGTAAGTTCTTGAAATTGAAACCTCCAGTCTTCAAGGGTGCCGAATCTGAGGATGCTTACGATTTTCTGGTTGACTGTCATGAGCTACTACACAAGATGGGTATAGTAGAACGGTTTGGTGTTGAGTTCGTGAGTTATCAGTTTCAATGGAACGCCAAAATGTTGTGGCGATCACATGTTGAGTGTCAACCGACAGAGGCAACACCTATGACTTGGGCTTCATTCTCTAGCTTGTTTATGGAGAAGTACATCCCACAGACTTTGAGGGATAGGAAAAGGGATGAGTTCTTGAGCCTAGAGCAAGGTAGGATGTCGGTCAATGCATATGAGGCTAGGTTTCGCGCACTATCCTGATATGCCACGCAACTTTGTTTCGGTCCACAAGAGCGGATTCGCCGGTTTGTGAAGGGGTTGAGGTCAGAGTTGCGGATTTCGGCCTTACAGGTAGCGGCTACGGCAAAATTCTTCCAAGAAGTGGTAGACTTTGTGATAGAGGGGAAGGAGTGAAGCCTGATGACTTCACCTCGACATCGACCTCAAAAAGGTTTCGAAGAAGGGGTGAGTGAGTCATAACAGGTTCCTCTCTAGAGGACAGAGTTCCGGAGGTTACTCAGTTCGACCCATTCAGTCTTCACTACAGACTGTAGTTGGGGGTCCACCTCAGACCGGCCAACACTTCTCTGAGAGACCTATGCATGAACCCAGAGAGTGCTATGGATGTGGGGAGATTGGACATATTAAGAGATATTGTCCAAAACAGAGTTATCGGCCCCCAATAGCTAGAGGTAGAGGTGGTTATGGAAGAGGTCGTCATTCTGGAGGACGCAGTAACCGAGGTAATGGTGGTCACCAAAATGGCCGAGGTGATCGGCAAACTGGAGCCATTACATCACAACATGGTAGGGGCAACGTGCAAACAAACGAAAGGGCCCATTGTTATGCTTTCCCTGGGAGATCGGAGGCGGAGACATCTGATGGTATCATCACAGGTAATCTTCTGGTCTGTGATTGCATGGCTTCTGTATTGTTTGATCCTGGATCCATTTTCTTATGTATCTTCCTCATTTGCTAATGGTCTAAATTTACATTGTGAATTACTTGACATGCCTATTCGTGTTTCTCCTACTCCGGTGGTGAGTCTGTGATAGTTGAAAAGGTATATAGGTCTTGTTTGGTGAACTTTTGTGGAAGTAACACACTTATGTAGATTTGGTTATCTTAGAAATGGTTGATTTTGATGTAATTCTGGGTATGACTTGGCTTTCTCCGCAATTTGCGATCTTGGATTGTAATGCTAAGACTGTGATGTTAGCCAAGCCTGGGACAGATCCGTTAGTGTGGGAGGGTGACTACACTTCCAATCGGTGCGTATCATCTCCTTTCTTCGTGCTAGAAAATGGTTAGTAAGGGTGTTTAGCTTTCTTGGCCCATCTCAAGGATGACACTAACCCAATACCTTCGATTGAGTCGGTTTCGGTAGTCCGTGAGTTTTTGGATGTGTTCCCTGCAGATCTTCCTGGTATGCTACCAGATAGGGATATTGATTTCTGTATCGATCTTGAACCGGGCACTCGCCCCATTTCCATACCCCCTTACAGAATGGCTCCCACGGAGTTAAGAGAGTTAAAGGCTTAACTTCAAGATTTGTTGAGAAAAGTCTTCATTAGACCAAGTGCATCTCCTTGGGGTGCTCCGGTTTTGTTTGTGAAGAAGAAGGATGGGAGTTTTCGGATGTGCATAGACTACCGGCAGTTGAACAAGGTAACTATTAAGAACAAGTATCCTCTTCCTCGCATTGATGACTTGTTCGATCAGTTACAAGGTGCTTGTGTCTTCTCTAAGATTGATTTGAGATCCGGTTATCATCAATTTAAAATACGGGCAACGGATGTGCCAAAGACTGCTTTTCGAACCAGGTATGGGCATTACAAATTTGTAGTGATGTCTTTTGGTCTTACGAATGCCCCTGCTGCGTTCATGAGCTTGATGAACGGGATTTTTAAGCCATATTTGGATCTCTTTGTGATCGTATTTATTGATGATATACTGATATACTCAAAGAGCAAGAAGGAACATGAGGAGCATTTGAGAATTGTATTGGAAATGTTGAGGGAGAAAAAGCTTTATGCCAAGTTCTCTAAGTGTTAGTTTTGGCTAGATGCAGTGTCCTTCTTGGGGCACGTGGTTTCTAAGGATGGAGTGATGGTGGATCCATCTAAGATTGAGACAGTGAAGAATTGGGTAAGACCCACTAATGTGTCAGAAATAAGAAGCTTTGTTGGGTTAGCTAGCTACTACCGCCGATATGTCAAGGGATTCTCTTCTATTGCTTCCCAGTTGACGAACATGACTAAGCAGAATGTTCCATTTGTATGGTCGGATGAGTGCGAAGAAAGCTTTCAGAAACTCAAGACTCTGTTGACTACCGCACCTATCCTTACCTTGCCAGTGGAAGGTAAGAATTTCATTGTCTATTGTGATGCATCCTATTCGGGTTTAGGCGCAGTGCTAATGCAAGAGAAAAATGTGATTGCTTATGCTTCAAGACAATTAAAGTGCATGAACGTAACTATCCAACTCATGACTTAGAATTGGCCGCGTGGTGTTTGCATTAAAGCAATGGAGACACTATTATATGGGGTAAGTGTGAGGTCTATACGGATTATCGTAGCCTACAGTATGTCTTTACTCAGAAAGATTTGAACTTGAGACAAAGGAGATGGATGGAACTACTGAAGGACTACGACATCACTATTTTGTATCATCCGGGGAAGGCAAATGTTGTGGCAGATGCTTTAAGTAGAAAGGCGGGAAGCATGGGAAGTCTAGCTCACTTGCAAGCTTCTAGACGCCTATTGGCTAGAGAAGTGCAGATTTTGGCTAATGACCTTATGAGGTTAGACGTAAATGAGAAGGGAGGATTGTTAGCTTGTGTGGAGGCAAGATCTTCCTTCCTTGACAAGATTAAGGGGAAGCAGTTTAATGATGATAAATTGATCCGGATTCGAGATAAAGTGTTGCAAGGAGAGGCTAAAGAAGCAACAATCGATGAGGAAGGTGTTTTGAGGATTAAGGGAAGGGTATGTGTACCCCGCGCCGATGATTTGATCAACATTATTCTGACAGAGGCTCATAGTTCAAGGTATTCTATACATCCGGGTGCACCCAAGTTGTATCGTGACCTAAATCAACACTTTTGGTGGAGTAGAATGAAGCGCGATATTGTTGACTTCATTGCCAAATGTATTAACTGTCAACAAGTAAAGTATGAACACCAGAGGCCCGGAGGAACACTTCAGAGAATGCCCATTCCTGAATGGAAGTGGGAGAGAATCGCAATGGACTTCGTGGTTGGTCTTCGAAAGACAATGGGTAAGTATGACTTGATTTGGGTGATTGTTGATAGGTTAACTAAGTCTGCTCATTTCATTCTGGTTAAGGTAACTTACAACGCAGAGAAGTTAGCCAAACTTTACATTTCAGAGATTGTTCGGTTGCATGGAGTCCCACTCTCCATTATATCAGATAGAGGTACGCAGTTTACTTCTAAGTTTTGGAAAACATTGCATGCTGAATTGGGTACTAGGTTGGACCTTAGTACTGCATTTCACCCTCAAACCGATGGTCAGTCTGAGCGAACGATTCAAGTGTTGGAGGATATGTTTCGTGCATGCGTGAAAGAATTTGGTGGTCATTGGGATAACTTCTTACCCTTAGCAGAACTTTCATACAATAATAGTTATCACTCAAGCATTGATATGGCCCCATTTGAAGCATTGTATGGTAGGATATGTAGGTCTCCCATTGGGTGGTTTGATGCATTTGAGGTTAGACCTTGGGGTACTGACCTTTTGAGGGATTCGATAGAGAAAGTGAAATCTATTCAAGAAAAGCTTCTAGCGGGGCAAAGTAGGCAAAAAGAATATGCAGATCGAAGGGTTAGAGACTTAGAGTTCATGGAGGGTGAACAAGTCTTGTTGAAGGTTTCACCAATGAAAGGGGTGATGCAGTTTGGTAAGCGAGGTAAACAAAGCCCAAGGTATATGGTTCCCTTTGAAGTACTTAAGCGAACAGGGGAGGTGGCGTATGAGTTAGCCTTGCCTCTAGGTCTTTCCGGAGTGCATCCGGTATTTCATGTGTCGATGTTGAAGAGATACCATGGGGATGGAAACTACATTATCCGTTGGGATTCAATTTTGCTTGATGAGAATTTGTCGTATGAGGAGGAGCCTGTTGCTATTTTAGATAGAGAAGTTCGCAAGTTAAGGTCAAGGGAGATTGCATCCATCAAGGTGCAATGGAAGAAGCGGCCGGTTGAAGAAGCCACTGGGAGAAGGAGGTAGATATGCAAGAAAGATACCCACACCTGTTTAAAGATTCAGGTACCCCTTCTCGCCCTTGTTTTTCTTCTTGTGATCGTTCGAGGACGAACGATGGGTAAATTGGTATCTATTGTAACGACTTGTTTAGTCGTTTTGAGCAGCAGATTTTATTTCTGGAAAACTGGCTGAGACGACGGACCTCACGACGGACCGTCATGGGCATGACGGACCGTCGCAGGGTCTCGTTTCAAAACACTTAGAAATTCTGAAATTGGGTACTGAAAATCGACTCTCTAAACTTCGTGACGGAATGGCAGGACAGACCGTCACAGACCCTTTGGTGGAAATTGGGTCTCTGAACTTTGCGACGACCTGCAGGACGGACCGTCGCAGGCACGACGGCCCGTCACAGGTTGCGTAATCCCAGTCTGGGTCGGATTTCTTTACACGTTTTAAGGGACGTTTTGGACTATTCCTGCCTTAATTATAAACTTAGAGGGTTAATGTTAATAAGTCTAATTACTTGGGGGTTAAAAGAGGTAACCTTAAGTTAATTAGTGGGTTATTATTGCCATCTTTTATACTTATTTATATACTAATTAGGGTAAAAGAAAGAGGGTTGGAATAAGAAAAATAAAAAGAACAAGAGAGAGGGAGAGTCGATCGAACGAAAGAGGAGAAGAAACGCTGCTTGGGAAATTGCTTGCTTGATGAATTCTTCGGTGGAGGTAGGTTATGGTTTATACTATTTCATAGTAAACTCTTAATAGCGAATGATTTGTGTTGGGTAGTACTATAAAGTCTTCTATATGCTTAATTGTATGCTTGCATGAATATGACTTCTTTTACTTGTTTTAGCTTTTAGAATACTCTTAGTTTAGTCATTTGATTATAGATGTTCTTGTGGTGATGACTTCCAGATTTTGGGGATAACAATAGTTATTGATTTGATCTTATTAATGAGTTAAGTCTTCCGCATTACGTTCTGTTGATATATGTTGAAATGTTAAGGTTTAGATTGGTTGGTTCGCTCACATAGGAGGGTAAATGTGGGTGCCAGTCGCGGCTTGGTTTTGGGTCGTGACACTCGATCAAACAAAAAATTAGCTCTGAAGGTTGCACTATTAGGGGCCTGAAGGACTCTATGCTCACAAGCATCAACTCACATCATGCATGAGTCAAAAGATACTCCATGTGCATGATAAAATCTCGGTTATTTATATACTAATACCGGATAAGGGCTATGGCAACAACAATAAATCATTGAATCGGATTGGAATAATTGCCACAAACTAAGAAGCACAAACAAGAGTGTACATTGGGTAGAAAACGACATCAATAGAATTAGTAGTAGCATACGCAAAAGGGGTAGTAGTTTAGTACAAATTTTACCAGAAGGCTCACCGGAAAGAGATGGTTAAGTTATGTCTCCCTCGAGCATGTAAATATTCACTAGGGGTGTCTATCCATCGACGCTTCATGCCTCTTCTCAGCCTCGTCCATTGTGTACTTGGCCTTCATCCTACGAAAGTTGTAAGAGAAAGTTGGAGGAAATTTCACATCCGTCTTCATGACATAGGTTACTTTTATTAGCACAAGAAAATAGAGTAATGTATGGATCTACTTGGCCCTTATAGTCATCTCTTACTTAATGATAAACATGAGATTTAGTTTATCTATGTCAATAATATAACCGAACAAACCTCCATTAAGATGAAGGAGTATGCAGTCAATCTCGAATAGCATCATTGTGCTTCTAATATAACCAAATCAGTACCGCACAATTACATTCAAGTTGTTCTTATCAATCATGACCTATTAATTGATTCATGGAGATGTAATTTAATAAATCTAAGGGTGCAGCCACATGTTAAGGTCATTTGATGCCTAATTCTAAATTTTATCTGCTAAAAAATCGCTACAAGAAAAGAAGTCTCAAAGGAAGGGAAATCTAGTCCTTGAAGATGAAAATGTGGTCCCAAATGCGCGATCGAGACAAGAAAAATATGGTCGTCACTCATCCTTTAAATTGTAGACACCATTGGTCAATAAGGACGAGTTCAAAAACTAGTCAATGAATTGTTTTTGAGACTAGCAAATTCGTCGTGAACTTCTTTTAGAGACTACATATTTAGCATCAAATATGTCATTCATATCTTGGTATTCAGGTCGTTATATCTCTTTTGCGACACTCCACAACCTGTTCGTAATAGAGAAATAAAGACGATTATAACCTGGTCACGAATAGCATTAGATGTAACATCTGGGGAGCACCTCCTAGATATAACTGGCGGCGTCATCCTCTGTCACGACTAAGACTAGCCTCTTAGCTTACATCATTACATTCATAGATTAAAATGCATAAATATTAAAACATTTGTATATCTATCTTGAGGTTTACATAGACCTCTTGTATACACATAATATAGTCAATATCGAGTATACATAGACCCTTCGTATAGGAATATTACTTAGTCTTGTACTTTTATTGAACATAGATAAATATAAGATATAACATAGTCTTAAAACTGAATGTCTCATCTATTAACAATTTAAAAGAACAATATATGAATTGGGTATATCCTATACATCAAGTAATAAAGCCAGATATATATGCTATACAATGTTTAGTACTCAAACGAAAAGGAAAGAACTACTAGTCATATAACTAGAACAACATCAAAAGCTTTATAATAACATTGCCCTCGGAAAGTAAGGACCTTCCCAACTTGGATAAGTGAAAATTCCAACTCTTCCTTCGAAGTCTTCTCGAAAATCTCTTCAACAGTCAAAACCTAAAATGTTGGGGGAAAATGGAAAAATGGGATAGTATACCACATGTACTAAGTATGAGACCATATGCACACATATCACAGAATTATACAAAAAGGAGACATTTAATTAAACTATAAAATTGAATTTAAAAATTCTTATGCATGTTCAAGAAGATCATAAAAATCAACAAGACATATTCATTATGTCAAGAGAATCTACATCATTAGACCAAAACTAATAAGTCTAGACAAGCCAACATGCATAGCCACATAATTTAAACACATAGTAAAGACAACCCTTTTATCAAGCTTTAACATCAAAAACATGAATAAGAGTTCATTACAACATAACCAAAGCAAGACCATTACCCGTGAACCCCTATTAAGTCAACTAGTCAAATGACTAAGCAAAGCCCCATAACCTTACTCAATCCGTTGAACTCTACAAGAACCATTAGAAATGTCCAACTTCACTTAGCATAGCATTAATAGTACATATCATAATACTTTTTATATAGAGACAAAACATATATTAAGAAGTTAAATTGATCATCATATAGTATCATTAATGTTCAAGATCCTCATATACATATCATGAACCATTATAAACATACAAATATATAAGAACTTCCTCCTAAGACTTCCCTCAAGTCTTACAAGTGAACAATTTAGGTAGTGTCCCATACCCCTACCAAGACTAACCTAAACCCCTTAGGTCATTCTAGTTGAGTTCATTCATTTAGATCATTTTAACTTTTGGGAACATATTTTCTTTACCATCATAGACCACATGAGCTAATGTAAAATGCGGTATTATGTAACCTAACACCAAAAGAATGAGGACTACTTGACAACGTAGTACCGATACATGAACAAGGCAACTAAGTGGATTTACTAGCTATTATTCCGATTGGGGAAACATAGTTCAAGAAGTAAAAGATATAGTTCGGACTCTCTTTATGAGTCATGCATAGTAGTATACAATCTCATGAATACATTAGTGATCCTACCTTCCCTATTCGAGAAGGGACACTTCTCACAATAGTTCACCCGGTGCTAAGCTAGAGTCCCTTTTTTAAATGTCATTAATGCATTTATTAATCATCATATCTTAATATAGGTCAGAGGGTCTGTCCCTTGTATAATTATAATCGTCATAGCTCAGTAATAATTTCATAGATATTTTCTTTCTTTCAAATTCATATAAGTGAGGTTACCACATTTACAAAGTCACATCATAATAAGATACATTGGTAAGTTATCACCATCCTTATAACCTTTACATCTTAACCAACGACACACAATTATCGTAGTTCAAGACATATCAATTTAACATCATACTAACACTATCAATCTTAATATAAGGTATACACCAATAAAACATCATCACGTAATCACAAGTAACCATGATGGAAGTTAAGAAGAGAGATCACAATAATTACTTAGTCTCTATCACAATGCAATCAACAAGTTCTTACCAATAACCTCCAACTTAACCCAACAATGGTATAATAGCATCATATTATATTGACCAACATAATATCTAGACAAATTAAATCATTATACAACAATCCCTCACTAGTTCATAGCCTGTAATTAGAGACTTAGATCAAGTTCATAGTGTACTTCATCATCTAAGTCAATCACTCAAGAACTAGTATAATTGGATTACAATGCATCAAAATTCAATAAGAATTAGAATAATAACAACATAGGATATTCCATAAACTTACCAATCCAATTGAGTCAATAATATACAATTCAACTCATGATTACAACCAAGGGTTAAAGGGAATGAGTCATCTTCAACAAACTAGACAAATCGATAAACAAATAACATAATTAATTTATAATAAATATTAGTATATTTATGATGTCAAAATTTTTTAATAAGCAAATCAATTTAAAAGATCAATTTTGTATTGGATTAAAATCCACTAGAATTTTTATACTTTCGAAATCAATTTTGACGGAAACCTTTTGGGAAAGAAGTCCCAAAGGTAAAAGAAATCCTATACCTTGATAATTAATGATTAATGAATGAAAAACTTTGATTTTTTATGCTATAAATATCCTTGAATTTCAGCTTCTATGGTGTTTTTGTTCTTGGGAGAGTGAAAGAAGAGAGAAGGAAGATATAAGTAGGGTTTGGGAATTATGATGGCTTAGTTTAGTTTAATTAGGTTAAGGTCTTTATATAGTTTGTTAATTAAGTTAATTAGATCTCCCTTAACACCTAATTAATTTACCAACTAGAAAATTAATTAATTTATTCACTTAAAATAATGTAGCAAAAACACTGCCTCACTGACAACTCCCCGTCGACGCCCCGTTTGTCAATCAACGACCACAGGACCCTCCGTCATGTTGGTACATCGTTTTGGTCAGAGACTGGTTCAAATCAAATATTTGCCAAATATTGTAAGTGTCCATCGACAAATGCAATCGAATCCCCGTCGATTGGACCACCATCAATTTGTGTCAAGTAGCTGGTGGACAGTGGCTTAGGCAGCCTTCGACACAAATGCAAGGGTCCTCATCAAGGGCCCTTCGATTGTCCTTGGGGAGTCTTACCAGGATTTTTTAAATATGAATTAACATAAATACATGTTATACACTCTTCAACAAAATTCTTCATTTTCCGACTCCAAAAACTTAGTAAAATAGGTTAACCAACAATAGCACCTCATTGAACTAGTTTCCGGACGTCGTGGGCGTTCCTTGATGTTTTATTTCTAATTTTCCTAAATGACGATAAACATTAAATTTAACCTTAAAACAATTTCTTAATCTTTTAACACTTATGTTAGTCTCTAGACTGGGCTTTATAATTTCGGAGTATTACATTTGTCCCCCCACCCTTTAGGAACATTCGTACCTAAATGACACTAAAAACTTTTGAAAGGAAGGAATGGACTCAAGAATCGTAGACCAAACAACAACATATCAAAACATAAGTTACATTTAAAACCAACTACATTACCTTTCAACAATAAACATTGTGAAAATTATTCAACCTAAAGCTTAACAACATGCATCATATGAGACATTCCTTATTACAAAAGTTGATACGACATTTTTGAACATATTTAATACAATTCATGAAGGCACCGCATACAAGAAATACACCATATTAGCCCAAAAAAAGACAAAGAGCAAATTTGACAATTTTCATGTTTATTAGGCACATTTCACTGTAATTTTATTGTAACATATTAATTTTTGCAAAACTTCACAAACAACCTAAGAAACTTCAAATGTAGTCATTATTTTCCTTATTAATAATATTAACTACCCTTAGTTATCAAATAGATGAGCGTAACGGGACTTGATCTCGACCTCGACCTCCGATGTTGCACCCTCATCGAGGTTATTCTTCTATAACACCTTTACATAAGACACCTTATTGTTCCTTAACCTCTTTACTTGCCTATCAAGGATTTGAACCGAAACCTTGTCATAAAAGAGGTTGCCTCGTACACTAAGACCCTCAGCAGGAAGAATGGACTCGGGATCAACGATACATTTCTTAGGCATTGAAACACGGAACACCGTATGAATCAAAGCTAATTCACTAGGACACCTCTACTGGTATGCAACCTTACTAATCTTTTGCATGATTTCATAAGGACTCACATAAGGAGGACTCAACTTCCCTTTCTTGCCAAATTTCATCACCCCTTTCATAGGATATTTTTTGGATACACTTTATCACCACTTTTTCCTAATGTTTGCATAGTACTTTTCCCGGCTATTGGCTATATTCAAGTGATTCCTTATGGTACAAACCTTTTCAATAGTCTTATAAATCCAATCAGGATGCAAAAATGAAGACTTACCCTCTTCAAACCATCCAATTGAAGATCTACATCTCCTACCAGACAAGGCTTAATAAGGAGCAATTGATATAGATGAATGGTTTCTATTGTTGTAAGGGAACTCCACCAAAGTCAAGTCCTTATCCCAATTTCTCTAGAAATCAATAATACAAGCTCTAAGAATGTACTCAAGTGTTTGAATACAACACTCCACTTGACCATCTGTTTGAGGATTAAAGTGGTGCTTAGCTTCACCTTGGTACCCAACCCATTTTCGAATGATTTCCAAAACCTAGATGGGAAAGGTTCACACCAATCCTATATGATAGATAACAGAATACCATGGGGACAAACAATCTCATTTATGTAGATCCTTCAATAATTTTCAACCGAGTAAGTAGACAGTACAGGAATATGTGAGTTGATTTTGTAAACCTTTCCACACCCACCCATATGGAGTCATATAGTTTTTGCGTCTGAGGCAAACCTATAACATAATCCATATTGATATCTTCCAAATTCAAAGTAGTAACTAGGATATGTTGAAGTAAACAACCCGACTTTGGTGTTCGGATTTCACTTGTTGGAAATTTGAACACTTTGCAACAAAATTTTCTATTTCCTTCTTCAATCCTTCCTCCCAAAACACTTCCCTAGGGTTATGGTACATGTTTGTAGAACCTGGATTAATGGAGTAATAGGACCAATGAGCTTCCTCAAGAATCTGGTTCCTCAAACCATCTACATTGGGAACATATAAAATTCATTGATACCTCAAGACACTAGGCCCCCTAAGGAGAATGAATCATTATGGTTACCAAGAACCGATTCCTTAAACTCCCTCAATGGTGTATAAAGGTGTTGCATAGACTTCAGATCAACCACCAGAGATAACTTGGAGTTATGATAGATCATAAACCACCAATAGAATAATTTTATAACCTAACATCTAATCTAGAAAACCTATGAACATATTTACTATGGTCTTTCTTGGATTCTTCTATTTGAGACACACTACCCTTGTCATACGACTTAGAGCATCTCCAACACCATTGGCATTGCCGTAGTGGTAGAGAACACTCATGCTATAATCCTTGAACAATTCCAACCCCCTTCTTTGTGAAAGAATCAACTCATTTTGAGTATATACATATTGAAGACTCTTGTGGTCAGTGTACACATCAACATGAACACCATACAAGGTATGTCTTCATATTATCAAGGCAAATACCACGGCCTCTAACTCAAGATAATGAGTTGGATAATTCTTCTCATGCACATTATTTTGTCTAGAATCATAAAACATTACTTTCCTATGTTTCTTAAGCACACACCCTAAAAAAAATTTGGGAAGCATCACAATACACAACAAATCCCTTGGTACCCTTCGGTAAAGTCAACACCAACATGGAAGTAAACCTATCTTTCAAGATTAGGAAACTTCTCTCACATGCCTCCTACCACTAAAATTTCCTATTCTTTTGTATCAAAGTAGTCAAGGGAGATGAAATATATATGCAAAACCTTCCACAAACTTTATATAATAACCCGCTAGAACAAAAAATCTCCAAATGTCGGTTGGATTAAATGGTTTAGGCCAATTCTTTACCGCCTCAGTTTTCCTTAGACCAACCTCAACCCCCTCACTATATATGATATGACAAATAAACAACTCTAGTGAGGTCAAACAAAACTCACATTTGCTATACTTGCCATCTAATTGGTTTTGCTTAAGCACTTCAAACAGTACCCTCAAATGGTCCATGTGTTTACCCTCGTTTTTCAATATATCAATATGTTTTCAATGAAAACAATGACAAATGAATCTAGGTAACTTTGAAAAGACCTATTCATGATATCCGTAAATGTTCATCTAGCGTTTTTGAGACCATAGAAAATTTCTATGAACTCATGGTTACCATATTTTGTCTGTAATGCATTTTTTGGTATATCCTCATCTCTCACCCTAAATTGGTTATACCCTAACCTCAAGTCAATCTTAGATAAGCAGGTTTTCCCTTGGAACAGATAAAAGAAGTCTTCAATCTGAGTGAGAGGATACTTTTTCTTAATAGTTACTTTATTGAGTTGTCGATAATCAATACACAATCTAAGGGACCTATCCTTCTTCTTCAAAAATCAAAAACCGGATCCCTCCATGGAGAAATACTAGGTATAATGAATCCATTTTCGACTAATCGTAGAGTTGAGACTTCAACTCTTTCTATTCAGCCGAAGCAATCCGGTAAGGAGTAATTGAATAGGGTTGGTATCCTATAGAAAGTCAATACCAAAATCAGTTTATCATTCGGGAGGGATTTTGGGAAGATTATTAGGGAAGAACTCAGGAAATTCCCTTACACGGGGACTAACTCAATGGGAGGAACTTTGTAGTCTAAATCATTGACCCTTACAATGTGATATCGACACCCTTTTGAGATCATTTTCCAAGACTTATGACAAGATATGATACGACCTCAAGGAATAGAATATCCTACCTTCCTATGTAAAACGGATTTATTTTGAAAATTGAACTTGAAAACTTTTGTTCTACAATCAATGGAAGCAAAACAATCATGCAACACATTTATCTCCAAAATTACATCAAAATCGATAATACCACATTATACTAATTCAAAATGAGTAACTCTATTGGACTACATTATAGGACAATTTCTATATGCCCTCTTTGCAACCACCGACGCAGCTACTAAGGTAGTTACAATGAAATGTTCAGTTAGAATATCGAGCAAAATATCAAACTTTCTAGGTATCAAGAGAGTAATAGAAGATAGTGCAGACCCCAGATCAAGTTAAGCATATACATCAGTAGAGAAGACTTGTAACATACGGATCATCACATTTGGAGAACTCTCATTTTCACCCCTTGAGCGAAGTGCGTAAAAGTGATTCATCTGTGGACCACATTAGAAACACTAGCTTGAGCTTTCCTTTTACCTTGGACTTGCCCCTTAGACACACTTTATTTGCAAGCCTTGGGAAATTTTATTGGAACATTATTAGAAGACCATTTCTTAAACGTAGGATTGTCTTAAATGTCAAGCCTACCCTTAGGTGAACAACCATCAAAAGACCTTGCCCTCTTGGCATCTCTACTCTTCCTCTTAGATCTTGTCTCTTACACTTGTTGAGCATGAACAATGAGATGAAAAATGTTAAATATTTTCATGTATCATAGCCGAATGACATTCTTCCTTCATGTCATCCGACACTCCCGTCACAAAGCTGCTCATTTCATCTCTAGGATAAAATACCAAAGAAGGAGCATACTTTGATAATTTAGTGAATTTCACAGAGTATTTATGTATACTTATACCTCCTTGATGAAGGTTGTTGAATTCAACAAATTTGGTTCCCTCTTATTCCTAGGAAATAACCTATCAAGAAAAGCCTTCTTGAAATCTCACATGTCACTCGTCCACCTCTTAAGAGCCTATTGTCTTTCAATTGAACGTAACATGTTTGGGCCACATCATTGAGTTGATAAGTGTATATCTAGGCATTATCACTAATAGTCAACCCCATGGCATAGAGGATATTTTAGGTTTCATCAATGAACTCTTTCATGCCTTCCTCCATTATGGAAACATATAAAGTAAGGATTCATCCTTGTGAAATTCCTTAAGTGAGGGGCCATGGTTACAACATGTTGGTTTCCTCAGGAGACAATCTCCCAATTACTTAAAGGCGTCATGGCTTGAGCTTGAGTAGTGATGGATTGTGCTTGAGGTGTAATGGATTGGGCCATTTTGCGAAAGGCATCCTATATGTCACCGTCTGTCAAAGGAAGAGGATTACTGGAGCTTGGTAAGCATTAGTAACATCTTCAAGAGGAGGTATTTGATTACCCTGCGGAGGAACTCCCGCATTATAAATATCTCATCAAGTCTTCGAGTGGATATTCTTCGAGTATTAATTGCCTAAAAACACTATAAAAGTATTATTTTCTAAGGGACGAACGAGTCAAGACTCTAGAGGCATGATATTGGATTTACAAGAAAAGGAGAGTTTCCTAATAATTTTATAATTTCCTACTCATAAGTGTGGTGTGCTTCGAAATTATGAATAAGAATCTACATTGACGTCGCTAAGTGAGAAATCGACTCTAAAGTAAGACTCTAAGATAAAATTCAATATTCAACCTTATCAACCATACAACAAAACAAGCTACTAGGCATCCAAGTAACAAGCCTAGTACTATAGCACATGATCATTTAAAATGATCATGTCAATTAAACATTGCCCAAGGACATAGTGAGGGTCCTTGGGAAAACAACTAAACATTTTCAAATGAACCATAAATAATAGTTAGTTAGGGAAGTACAACCAATCCATGTGTAGGAACATGTGCAAGACATGTGAAGAAGCTGCAAAAAGAGGGGACCACCCTAATCGAATTTTGTTAGGGTAGTTAAGGGGAAAATGTGCATTGGGGACCACTCCATGTGGGTCCTAACTTCCCAAAAAACTCTACGTCCTAAATAACTGTGCCAAAACGTAGGACTAACCGAATTGGACCCATTAGTGCACCCGACAACCAAGGACCAAAACAGGGTTGACACTAACCTTGTACTAGTTTAAGAGACAACGTAGTACCTAACCTAGGATGGTCCAAAAGGTTAGTTATGGTCCTAACAACACAGGGTTACTTTAGTAATTCGCCTAGGTTAAATAATTAATTAATTTATCAGATTAATTAATTAATTTAAAAGGGCTAAAACGAAAAATAAAAAGGGAACTTTTGTATTTCAGTTAAAACAAGAAAAGGACAATGTAGTACTTAACCTAGGATGCTCCAAAGAGTTAGTTAAGATCCTAAAGACATACGGGTAATTTAGTAATTATCCTAGTCTAATTAATGAATAAATTTAACAACTTAATTTAATTTAAAGGGACAAAACCGAAATCACAAAGCAATATCCAAATTTCGGTTAAAACAAGAAAAAAGACAACGTAGTACCTATCCTAGGATGCTTCAAAGGATTTGTTATGGTTATAACAACTTAAGGGTAATTTAGTGATTTCCCTAGGTAAATTAATAAATTAAATTATCCATTTAATTAATTAAATTAAAGGGCTCAAATGAAAATTGTTACACTAACCTAGTAAAAATCAAGAAAAATCCTAGTACTTAACCTAGGATGGTCCAAAAGGGTTAATTTTTGTTCCAATGATTTAGTGTCACTTTAATAGTTATCAAGGTACATGAATTAATTAAATTATAAATTTAATTAATTAATTTAAAGGGAAAAAATGAAATTCGTAGGAAATTTTTTAGATTTTACCAAGTAATGTGTTTTTCTAGTTGTAGTCAATGTAGGAGGGGCTTTTTAGTAATTAGTTTACTAATTTATTTAATTTACCTAAAAATCATGTTAAAACTCATAGACCCAAAGGATGTAAAAAAGTAAGTAACGAATGAAAGAAAAAAACCAAAAATTTGTCGATTTCTCTAGGTATATTTCATGGTTTCTTCAAGGTTTTGTTCAAGGCATTCTTCATAGATTACGTTCTACATAAGATATAAGTTTCTCTCCTGGAATTCTTTCTCCAAGAGAACTTTCTTTTGAAGGATTAAAAGATCTTAAAAACTAGGGTTGTTTCCCATCGTTCTTTTCGAACTGTTTTCCCTAGTATCCTTGTTACGATTTTAAGGTTGAATAGGTTAGAAATGATGTTGGTTGTATGTGCTGCTGGATGATCATAATGCGTATGGTTTTTAATGGAATAATTATTGAATGAAACTATTAAATGGACTTTCACGTTAAGTGTTATTATGTGAATTAAAAGAATGATAGTATGATAAATATATTTCCAAAATTGTTATCTATAAAGATCATACGGTCTGTTCTTTATAATTGATGTTAGAATGACGTTATAAATATGATATATTCATCAAATGCTAATATGATGCTGTCCAAGATGTTTAAAAAATCGTTATACCTAAATTTATGTTATAAGGATAGCAAAGATCTCCTTAAAATAATAATTTGTGTTAATGTTTGACTTATGTTAATAAAATGTCTAACAAAAATATTGTTGAAAATTTAAATGGGAATTTTCTATAATTTTAAATCTTAATAAGTAAAAGATTGTCGAATGAATACTGTATCCCAAATGGAGCATGATTGAATGAAACTTTTGTTTATGAAATCTATAGCAAATTTCTTAAGCCAATACTAATCTTATGCCTTTAAATAGGCTAACACTACATGGCCAAAAAAGTTTTAGGTAATTTTCTATAATATTATTTTAAAGAACTAAAATATTGGATATGACAATTGGCTTCTGCCAAAAAATATGGTTATGAAATATTTGCCCAATTGTTTATGCCAATACTAATCGTATGCCAATAAAATGGCTAACGATACATTGTAAAAAAGTGATGGATTTAAATGGATATAATATTATGTTAAATAATTAAAAGATTGGATAATGGTTCATACATGGTAAATTTAAATATGACCACATGTAAAATTGGCACATGCCAACAAAAATGTTTATGTAGTTAGGCCAATACTAATCATATGCCAATATTGTGTAGTTAGAGTATCAAATGATAATATAAGAACTTCTTAACTAATTCAATAAACCCATAATTAAGGGAATGCCACTCATTAGGACAACTCCAAACATGCTCTAAAAGAATTACATATGAACTCATGAAACTTATTGAATGAAGTGATCATCGTCCATAAACAATAAAATTAATCTACTACACTAAAGTTAGTAGGTAACGTGAGTTATAACATAATAAAAGGGGTCTAATGTAAGTAATTGACCAGAATGTGGTCTTAAAGGAAGTGAGACAAGTCTCACTTACACCTAAGCTACAATGTTAAAACAATACTCACGTGTGAAGGTGGTAGAATGTGTGAGCCAGTCTCATTAACACCAAAGGATGATATGTAAGTAAATTCACATTTAATTAATGTAAAGTAAGGATGAACAATCATCAATAGAGTAAGTAAATTTCAATGTAGAAGCAAGCCTTCATAGTTCTTGAGTTAACTCTAAAAGATAAAGAAAAAATGAACATTACGTAATGAGGTGAGTAATTAAAGCAATGATGCTAATGAAAATGGTTACTGATAAGAGGCTATGGTTAATAGTGAGACAAGTCACAACCAAGCCTCGGTAAGGGTCACTAAAAGTACTCAGCTAAGAGAGTTTTGAATATAAAGAGAGAAGTCTCAGTCGCACTCTATATGTATGTGTAAGGACAATTCTAACATTATACTAATGATGAGATGATAAATATTATAATGAGGAATGATTCCCTCATGCTAGAAACCATCTTCCATATTGTATGAGTCGAATGAAATGGAACTTTAGACTAAGCACCGATAGGCTAGCTATGAGCGGTGATGCCTTCTTTCGGCAAGAGTAGAGATTCACGTATTTCTTATTAGATTAGACTATCCGACATGCGGGGTACAGGTCTCCGTATATCTCCTAGTCTTTGAACCTATTCTGTCAATATAGGTATCTAGCAGGGTTTGACTCGTATATACGCTAGCATGTTTGCTTCACTTCGGCCGGTGATTCCACCACTTTTAGGTGTGGGGCAGACACTGGATTTCATGATGCTCACATGATCTATGTCGGTTAAGTTTAAAGTTCACAAAGAAATAATTAGGCCATACTCAAAGTATGAAAGATAATAAAATGAACGATACCGATGGTGTTTGTCCAAGACTATCAGGATGTGAAACAAGATTCAAGTAATGACATTAGGTCATTCTTGGTCATTGCAGTTCATGATCCCGATGAGAGTTTTAAAATTCATCATAGTTAAAGAAGGTGTTTACATCAGCTTACGAATGAACTTAATCAATAATGTGAAGTATGAATTAACGAATGAAGCAGACTCCATATTTTCTAAAGAAGGCCCTCGAGTTGAGGTCCCATTTGTTGTGCCCTTTCTTGAGATATATTATTCTACATCAAATATTCCAAAGTCTCATATATATGAAATGTCTAATATATAAAACATCAATGTAATGAAATAAATAGCATGATCAGTAGAGAAATGCATATTTAAGGTAATGAATATATAGTGCAAAGAATGACTCATTATAAGGTAGGGAAATCATTCCTTAGTCCTTGGATTACTTACATCGATTCATTGTGGTGGCACTACAATGAATCATTGAACTTGTAAGTACAAGATAGGACCAAAATATTTATTGTCTACAAAACAAGAAGAAGAAAAATACTGAAAAATAATGTAAGTGTACAAAAAGGAGCTCTCGGCCTAAGAGGATCAAAAATCTCAAATATTTGCCCGAGTTTTTGTAAAATTATGTGGACGATACTCATGTCATATAATCATATATAAAATGAGTTGTGTGCTTTGAATGCATTAAAATACATCATACACATACCACAATTCACAACTAACATTTTTGAAAAGTCTAGTGACTAGGCTTTTCAAAAATAGCATGTTGTTTAGGAAGAGCATTATTTAATCATGCATAGCAGTATGTGCATGTATGCATACACCCATACTTAGTGGATATTGTGCTCTAAACCCTACTATTTACTTTTTTATAGATGTAGGTTATGAGACAGATTAACGACTCTTGCAACGGTTTTGCCATCAGCGTTTCTCCAGACCATTTGGTAGGTCCTCTTAATTTTGAGGATGATGTAATTTTAGTCTAGACTTATTTTTAGAAAAAGCTATTTGATGTTGTCCCTAGAATTTCTTCAGTACTTTAATTTCGAAGCTTTTGTAATAAGGACGTGTTTGACAAATGTATTTATGATATAGTCTTATTCTATTTCAAATTGATTCTTATGATAGATGGTTCATATATTTTTGTTGAGCTTACTATATGATTTAATTCATGAAAGAACTATATAATGTCTATGTATACTTCATCAGTTTAAAAGTTCTAAATTTTCCGCTAAAATTAACAATATGAATGTAAGATGAGCCTTGTTTGTGACCTTTAAAAGGTCAACGCCGTTGATTGCGATTCAGATTCTAGAATTTGGGCCGTGACAAGTGACTATTCCTATTATTGTATTATTGACATAATATAAGAAGTCATTACAAGCCAATCATATTTGGCTAAAATCCTTTGCCAATAATATAAAGTCATTATAAGCCAATTTATTTGTGTTTATCATTTTCATAACATGAGGATTCATTATTAGCTATGCCCTTTTCTTATTGTAAACTTCATTGGACATGATTTGACTGTCGCTACAACAAGTCATTCATTACATCAAGTATTCATTAATACTTCATAAGCCAGTCTCTATTTTATGCCACTTATTTTACCATTTTCGTGTTAGGGAAGGTATGATGTCTAGAGTTGTTATTATTTTTCTACTCCCTTATATTGATATTATAGAAGAAGTCATTATAAGCCAATTTTTTTGGCTTTGTCCATTATTTGCTGAAACTTCATTGGTAATCATATTGGCAATTGACATTCATAAGCTCTTACATTCAGAGCTCACTTTGAACATAGCATCTTTATTTCTTGCTTTCTTAGACACATTTTTAGAAGTAAGATCATGCGAGCTAACATGAAATCCAGTGTAATCCCAACACTGAAAAAAAGGTGATTCACCGGTTAAAATGAATCTACATCGTGTGAGCTATTCATGAAATACAATGTCTGCCCCCTACCGAAAAGGGTTGGCTCCTCGTTAAGGAAAAAGCAAATCAAGTGTTAACTCCACACCAAAAAGGAGTGTCTCACATCTATTGTGAAACAAGTACATATTTTGAGCATTAACCGAAACAGATCATGTCAGCTAACCAATAAATCTGGTGTCTTCCCCACACCGAAAATAGGTGATCTCAATTGCCAAGGTGAGATCAAAATGTACCTAGCTCTCTTAGGTGGAAACCACATGCTAGTTCCGATGTTTTCTAGACATAAATCGAAGACTAGGGACTTATCGAGACTATTTATCGACCTCGGTGGTAGCTTTGTCTTATAAGACTTACACGTGCAAGCACATGCCCATAACTAGTCTCGGTGCTTTGCTCACTTTCATTATATTCTTATCTTTTAGAGTTGACTCAAACATTATGGAAGCTTGCTTTTAGATTGATATTTACTTAGTCTATTTATTACTTGTCATACTTTTCATTACATTGATGAAATTTATATTGTCCTTACATTACATCTTACGTGTTAATGATACTGCTCTCTCACGTTCGAAAACCATTATTCGTGAGTATGTTTAACATAGTAGCTTAGGTGTTAGTGCGGTTATCTCACTTCATTTAACACCTCATTTTTCTAAGTTTCTTAATTTAGACATCTTTAGTTATGTTATAACTCACGTAACTTTTTTACCCTTTTTAGTAGCTTGATATCATCGTTTATGGACGATGAGCATTTCATTCAATGAGTTGCATATGTTCATAGTTCAATCATTCAGAGCATGTTGGGAGTCGTCCCAATGAATGACATTCCCTAAGTTAAGGATTAATTGAATTAGTTTAGAAGTTCTTGAGTTGTCATTTGATTATTTTGGCTACACAAGATTCCATATGATTAGTATTGGCCTAAACAATTTTCGAGAATATAACAAAACCATCTTTGTTGGCATAAGCCAATTTTCATGTTCATCATTCTTAGGTTTTATACATTATACATTAGCCAATCTTTTAATTATTTGAAAACAACATTATATCCAATTCCATTAATCATTATTAGACACTGTTTTGTTTGCCATTTTATTGGCATAAGATTGGTAGTTCATTCAAATGTGATTCCATGGAGATCATTTAAGACAATATTAGTTCATGAATTTAAACATAACATTTTTAAACATATTGGACAACATAATATAAGTCACAGTACAAGTATCTATGCATCAAGACGTCACACATCAACACTTAAACATTTTTGGACATAACGTAACAATATACCGTTCGTTCATTCACGTAGGAAACCCTTATAGTCATACGAGTTCAATTCAGAGTTCATTAAACATTTAGCAATCAATAACCTATACTTTAATATCAGCCAGCACCTCATACCAACAACATATAAATCCTAACAAGGATACTAGGTAAAGGAAAGTTCGACCAGAACTTTGGGAAACAACCCTATGTTTTCGAGATCTCACGAGTTTGTTCAAAGGAAATTACTCTTGGATAAAGAACTCCAGGAGAGAAACCCATACCTTATGTAGAAATTAATCTACGAAAACCACCTTGAACAAAAACTTGTAGAGGACCATCAAATCGCCATAGAAGTCGATGAACTTTTTGCCTTTTTCTTTCGTCGCTTTGGCATCCTATTCTCTAATTGGTTATCGTGAATTTTTGGTTTATGAAATGATAAATACTCATTCAAATAATGATTAATAATTTAAATAATTTAATGAATAAATTAATTACTAAAAAGCCCCATCAAGGTTGACTAGAACTAGGAAAAACACAACACTTTAGTCAAATCTGAAATTATTCCTACGAATTTCATTTTGAACCTTTAAATTAATTAACTAAATTAATATTTTAAATAATTAAGGTACCTAGGTTTATTACTAAAGTACCCCTAAGTCATTGGAACCATAACTAACTCTTTCGGACCATCCTACGTTAAGTACTAGTGTTTCTTATGTTATACTTGGTTAAGGTAAGAAATTTCAATTTTACCCCTTTAATTAAATTAATTAAATGGCTTAATTAATTAATTAAGTGACCTAGAGTAATTAATAAAGTACCTTTAAGTTATTATAACCATAACTAATCATTTGGAGCATCCTAGGTTAGGTACTAGGTTTTCTTTTACTTGCCCTAACCGAAATCTGGAAATTACTTTGTCACTTGGGTTTTGCCCTTTATAATTAATTAAATAAGCTTTGAAATTAATTTATTAAGTAACCTAGGGTAATTACCAAAGTATCCCTAATTTTTTAGGACCAAAACTAACCCTTTGGACCATCCTAGGTTAGGTACTAGGTTGTCTCTTTAATTAGTACTAGGTTAGTGTCAGCACAGTTTATTCCTAGGTTGTCGGCTGCACTAGTGGGTAATTTCGGTTATTAATAGGGTATTCAGATAGGTTGTACAACTAGTTATAGACTATAGCAGGATAGGTAGTTATGTACAACATGGAGGTACCCGTCCGCACATGTTGCCCCTAAACTACCCTAACCGAATTCGATTATGATGGTCCCCTCCTTGGCCGATTCCCACATGTGGTACCCATGTTCTTGAACATGGGTTGGTTGTACATTCCTCACTAGTTATTCTTGATGGATCATTTGGTAATGTTTGTTATTGTCCCAAGGACCCTCACTAAGTCCTTGGGCACTACTTAATTTATGTGATCATTTTAAATGGTCATGTGGAATGGTGCTAGGCTTGACTCTTTGATTACTATTACTTCCTATATTTTGTTGATACATCATTTTTATGATCTTAGGGTTTTTATTTTAGATACATTTCTTAAACAATCTCATTAATACTTAGAAAAATTGGCTAACACCCTTTATGACAATACTTTCTAATATGCCCAATATTTTGTTTATTTGGGTTGTATAAAGAAATTGGCTAATACACCTATGTCATTGGAACAATAACTAAACTATTTGGACCATCCTAGGTTAAGTACTCGTGTTTCTTGAGTTATACTAGGTTAGTGTAAAAATTTAGATTTTACCCCTTTAATTAAATTAATTGAATGGCTTATTGAATTAATTAAGTGAACTAGAGTAATTAATAAATTCACTCAATTCGTTATAACCATAACTAACCCTTTGGACCATCTCTGGATAGGTACTAGGTTCTCTTTTTCTTGCCTTAACCGAAATTCGGATATTGCTTTTTGACTTGGGTTTTCCCTTTTTAGTTAATTAAATAACCTTATAACCTATTTAATTAAGTAACCTAGGGTAATTATTAAAGTATTCCTAAGTTGTTAGGACCGTAACTAACACTTTGTACCATCCTAGGTTAGATACTAGGTTGTCTCTTTAATTATAACTAGGTTGGTGTCAACAAAGTTTGCTCCTAGGTTGTCGGTTTCACTAGTGGGTAAATTTCGGTAAGTATTAGGGTTTTTAGATAGTTAGGACATCTAGTTATAGACTATAGTAGGATAGATAGTTAGGTCCCACATTGAGGGACCCGTCACCACATGATGCCCCTTATTTACCCTAACCGAATTCGGTTACGGTGGTCACCTCGTTTTTCCGATTCCCACATGTGTTGCCCATGTGCTTGCACATGGGTTGGTTGTTCTTTCCAAACTAATTATTCTTGATGGCTCATTTGGTAATGTTTACTTACTGTCCCAAGGACCCTCACTATGTCCTTGGGCACTATTTAATGTACATGATCATTTTAAATGGTCATCTGGAATGGTGCTAGGCTTGACGCTTGGATGTCTGTTACTTCATATGTTTTGTTTTGACTTCATTTTTATTAGATTAGGGTATTCATTTTAGGTACATTTCTTAAACAAGATCATTAATACTTAGGCTGACACCGTTTAAGCCAATATTTTCTAATATGCCCAATATTTTGTTTATTTGGGTTATTTATAAAAATTGGCTAATGCCCCTTAGCCAATTTTCTATTTTATGCCTAACATTTCTTAAATACCTATTGGGATATTTACTAGAAATGTAATTTTCCAGAATGTTAATTATCCCGCCCTTAGAACATTCATCCACGAATGACACTACACATCATTTTAAAATAAAGAGGGTGATTTTCGAAAACACTTTATCATGATGTAAATTAAGTAGTTATTGATTCAGTTGTCTTTATTATGGGTAAATCACTATAAGTTGATGATGTTACACCAATCATTAACAAATTAGAATGAATTTTGGTCTTTCAAGCTAATCTTGATTACTGATCTAGGTTATCGAAATTGGCCTAATGTAATTTGTTTTAAGCATTGATTTGGTATTGAATTATGGTGTAGTGACGGTATTGTTATCATGTTGATTTTTGAATTATGATGTTAAAAATCTAAATTGGCTTACATTGACGTTTTATGGTAAGTCCTAGATGATGAACCATGAAGGAGACTTGGTAAGCCTTGGAATAGCTATCATTACTTCTAATTGTGATTAATTGTGGTTAAGTCATGATGTTATATTGTAGTATGCCTTATATTACGATGATAGGGTGGTATGATGTTGAATTGAAATGTGTTGACTATGTTGTAAGGTTGATTAAGGTGTATGTCATATAAGGATGGTGATACTATCAATGTTCCTTGTTATGATATGAAATGCTAATGTGTTAACCTCACTTATATGAATTGTGATGAAAGGACTATACTCATGCAATTCTTTTTGAGCTATTGATTATGATTATTATATGAGGGGTACACCCTATGACCTAAGCTAGCACCGAGTGAACTTGACAATGGGAGGTGATGAATTCCCAAAGAGGAAGATTCACCCTATAGTTCTATATGAGATGTTAACTTTTCAAAGAGGAATACTCATCCAATGGATTCACATGAGATTAGGACCCAAATACAAAGTGGTATAAAGAGGGAATACACAATATCTTAGTTCATTAACTATGTTGCTCCCATATAAAGACTAGCTAGTGGATATACCTAGAATCTACGTTTATGTTACTTTTACTTTGGCTAGTACACCCACCTTCATCGGTGTAACATTTTACAACACCGGATCTCACTCTTGATTTTGTCGTCTATGTTAGTTAAGGAAAGTGTTCCCCAAATTAAATTAAGGTAATGAATTATAAAGTAAATAAGGTTACTTGAGAGGTTTAACTTAGACTTGGTAAGGGCATGGGACTCTACCTTTATCATGCACTAGCTGATCTTGATGGAAGATTTAGGAAGTTGATATTTCGTGTGTGTGTGTGTATATATATATATGACAATAATGTGTATGATGATAATATGTAGATGATACAATATAAATGATCCTATATGATGATGATTATCCTCTTGAACATGTTATTGCATTGTACTGTTAAAGTATGATGTTAGGTATCCTTTAAGGTTATGTTATGTGAAGTTGGACATTGGTTATGGTTTCTTGTTGAAGTTACTTGATTGAGTAAAGTTATGGAGTTTTGCTTGGTCATTGCACTTGTTCACTTGATAAGGATTCATGAGTAGTTGTCTTGCTTATTATGATGTAATTGACTGCTAACCATGCTTGTGAAACTATTCCTTGATGGCAGGGTTGTTGTAAATCATGGGTTCAAGTATGTTGGGATACATATTACTTATTTGAATTAGTAATCATGTTTAGTTGATTGTTATGGCATTCTTGGTTATGCATGAGACTTTTAAACTTGTAAATTGACGTGTTTTGAATAAAATTCCATTTATAGCATGTTTTGATATTATATGTGCATATGGTCTCATACATAATACATGTGGAGTACTAACCCAATTTTCTTTCCTTTTACCAAAAATTTTAGGTTCCGGTCATTGAGGGCTCCTTCAGGACGACTTGAAGAAGGCTTGGATATTCTCTATCATCCATGTCGGTAGGTCCTTAATTTCTGAGTGCGATGCCAATATCTTTCCTACGATGTTTATTTGTTTTTCTATGAATTTTATGTTCATTCAATTTTCATCCTGCACAACTTTAATAAGCCTATATGTGGGTTCTTTACATTAATGTAGGACTATGCCAAAATTGTGATGACCATTTACATGGTATGACATGAGACAATCTTTGAAACTATCTTTATACCTTATATATATGTATGTGCAATAAAAGTAGAAGTCTATGTAACCTTCTTATACGAAGGGTCTATGTATACTCGATACGTAAATATTATGTGTATCTAGAGGTCTATAAAACCTCCAAGTAGATGTAATGAAATGTTTTAAAATTTTCAACATTTTCAACCTATGAATATAATGACATGAGACTATGTGGCTAGTCTTAGTCCTCAAAGAGGACGACGATGCCTGTTACGTCTACGGGCTAAACCCGGATGTGAAAAATTTCTTGGCCAAGGGGGTGAGTTATCATTGTCTAGCAATGTTGTCCTTAATAATTACATACCTAGGTGGAGTGTATGAGACCTTTCAAATAGTTGCAACAGTGGATTATTTCCTAGTCTGAGGCCACTAAAGTTTATTTAGTTAATCTGACGTTTGAGTTATTATAAGTAGTTATTAGGTGAAACAAGGGAAAGAAGGGAGGAATTACAAGATTGATTCTATACACAACGACATTGACTTTTAAAATTTACATGTAACATGCCTTGTTTTTATTTCTCTTGCAAAAATATAAATATGTAACATGAAGCATGGAAAAATTTCTATTTAAAGTAGCTCATACCGTATATTAGTAACCACAAGTTAGAAACTATAGTCCCATCAAACAACAATCACACTGTTAGATTCATTGAAATATACACGACAACATTATCACTCATCCAAACAACTATTTCAACATAAATTTAGTGTTTCCCAAAGAAAAGAGACTAAAATACTTAAAGAAAAAAAAAGGTGTAGAGTGTTGCGAAATGAAACATACAACTCAACCCATCAAATGTTGTTTAAAACCTTCAAAATAACTATTAGGAGTTCACATGTGGAGCAACAGAGAACTAAACATGGCAAATCAGGATGTTGTAAAATTAAGAATTACAAAACTTTGGATTACTAAAAATATTAGGTTTGATCAATAAAATGGAACTACGATTTATGTCATTAACCACGTAAAAAGCACATATGTACAAAAAAGTCATGTTAAAGATAAATAATGTTATACTAAGCTATAACAAATACCAATGAAACAGAACATAGAGAAGTACTAAAGAGAGATTCCAACAATAGTTTAACAAAGCGAGTCCGACCTCCTCTACTTAACAGAAGCATTGAATTTCTCTAAGTATATCTTAATTTAAAATATGTATGTAAAACATCTAGTTTTTATTTAGCTCGCAAAAAATCAACATATAACATGAATCATGCACAAATTTCTATTTACTGTAACGCATGAAGAAAATTAGTAACCACATGCTTGAAACTAGAGTCATGTCAAACAACAATCACACACTTAGATTCATTGAAATATTTATGTAAACATTATCACTCATACACAAAACTATTTGAAACTAAATTCAGTGTTTCCCCAAAGAAGTGAGATAAAAAAAACTTAAAAGGGAGAAATATGTAATCGAGAGTGTTGAAACATGAAACAAACATATTAATCCATCAGATGTGCTCTATAACCTTCTAAATGACAACAAGAAGCTAAGATGTGCAGTCACAGAGCACTATACTAGGTAAATCATGATGTTGTAAATTTGAAAACTATAGAACAGTAAATTAGCTAAAGATTATTAGATTTGATAAACAAAATGGAACCATGAATTATTTCATTAACAACGTAAAGTGTGCTTATGAACCAAAAAGTTGTGTTAAAGGTAAATGATGAGATACTAAGTTATAACAGACAAAAGAAAAACAAAACATAGGCAAGTACTAAATTGAGATTCCAATAGTAGTTTAACAAGTAGACGTCTGAGTTAAAATCAAAATTGCATATAAGGTTGAAATAGTAATTTTTAACTCCATTGTAAAGTAATCTGGACGAACCTCAATCAACTTGAGTAGAAAAATGAACAAATATCTATATATTTAAACTAGTTTAATGAAATAAGAAAAAGAAATTTGAAACATGATTGGTGGAACTTCTTGGCAAAAAAATGAATCTAAACTAATGATAAATATACCTAGGAGAAACAACAAAAATGTTTATACCTTTCGTAAAATTACAATCAAACTCGAACAAGAAAGCATATGAGCAGATACTTAAGACATCAAATAGAAACAAAACATAAAATAGCAGAGACAATAAAAATATCACTTGTAAATAAAAGTTACATATACATAGTATATATTCTTATCAAAATAATTATATTTTAAAAATAGAATATTCACTCTATACAAAATATGAATCTTCAGGAACATAAAAGGGTTAACAAAATCGAGTTACTTCTATAAGAAACTCAACCCAATATTCTTTCACTGACTATACATTAGAAAACATATCAGATAAACTTTGACCTATCTAATCTTAGATAAGAGGCAGAACAAGAATAAAAAAACCTTAAATAAAAGAATAAAAAATTGATGTACATTTTATGAAATTCAGAATAATAGAAACTTGATTAGAAGAAGAACCAAACCCATACAATTTGTTTCACCGAGCATTTTATTAGAGAAACTATACAACGAAGAAAATAGAGTTGCGATGGAAAAAACATTGATGTTAAGATTGGTCGTCGGACGTTGTAGTTGAAGGAAAAACAACGATTGATTGTTGATTAAAACATAAACTAGCTATATGGAAGCTGTGACCAAAAGACAAAGAATTTTTTTCGTTTTGTCTTTTACGTTTTACATTCAACTTTTAGAAATCAAAGGAGGTTTTTTTTGTTAAAAAAACGTGCGCCAAAATTTTGTGGAAAAATTAAAAGTTTTTTAAAATACTTCAGTATAATATTTTTGTTAGAATTGGAATCCTAAGTATTTTAATAAGAATTAAAGGCTAGTTAATATGTTATTTAGGGACCGGATTAATTATCTTCACAATAGAATACAAGAAGGGCCTGAATATTATCTTGTTCCAATACATATATATCCTTAGAGACATGATCAAAAACTCATACCTAAACCTTTGTCTTAAAAAAGTGTTTTTCTTGTGATGAATGTATTATTGAGAGTTTACTCCAAAGATTCAAAATATCATAACTATTGTACCTAACCTTCTACCTTACCATACCACATGCTCAACCAATTAAAATGATCTTGTTTTCATTCCCCTTTGGGACAAGCGTCGCATACTTTTTGTAGAAATCTTAGGCATAAAATGGTTTGCATGAGACTCACCACCGTGTGAAAAGCTTAAATTTTTGTAAACTAATTGTGTCCCATAATTATGGATACCTTTACACCACTCCATCACATCGTAACAACTTCTATTTCAATATTTTACGCAACCCATAAATATTAAATATTTTAATAGAGCGAGGTAGATATGTCTGTATTGGGGTAACATTTTGTGTCTTCTCAACAGTATGAGTTGGGGGTTAAGGAGTTGGAGTAGTGAACAAAGTGTATCAGAATAATGAATTCCTTTAGATCAAAGCTTATCTCGTCTTCTCAAGAAGATTTTTGTCATTCTCTGAATTTGACACATAGGCTGGCGATCTATAACCCAATTTTTCCTCATGATAATTTTCTTATGGATTGAGGTTGGTGTCGTAGATGCCAATTTTTTGCGATACACTCAACTAAACCTTCCTTAATAAGACTTTTCCAATATTATTCCTTTTCCCCTATGGAAGGATGTTTTTGCGGTTTTGATTGTTTCGCAGTAGCCTCTTAAAAAAACAACTCCTCATTCTCTCTTTCAGGTTGGTGGTTTCCTTCAAGGAACATTAGTGCTGGCAATATCTCCAAATAACTCATATTGAACCCATTCATTAGAAACAAGTCAGCGAAACATCAAGTTTTAAAATTTTGTAAAAAACCTGCCGACTAGTTCGACGACCCTTATTTGTAGAATAGGATGAAAAGGATATTGTGGTATTCGTTGCTAAGTTCCATTATTCTGGAACACATCGTAAAAATTAGTAATGATAAGGTTCATAAATATTTCCTGGTACTTATTAAAAATGTTTTTGGGTATTAATGTTAAGAGACGATTCGTCAAGGACCAACAAATGCACACCCACGAACCGTGGGTATGCCCACACCCTGCAGAAGGAAGACGTGGGTAGAATATTGGTTTCCCATAGTCCTCGCATCCTCTAAAAAAATCTATGAGTTACAAGCATGGGGTGTGACCCCATCCACGTCACACCTGAACCTCTACTATATTGGGACATTTGGAGGGCTAAATTTATAATTTCCTAATTAAATAACTTCTGTTATTGCCCTTTATTATGGATAAATTAGGCTTATTTATGATCTTATAAAATACTAACCACCTCTTTAACACCACATAAGTTACACGATTCAATCGAAAAACCTACTTCCATCTTAAATATTTGTCTCTCTAGGTCTCCATTGAAAAGTAAGAATAAAATGAAGATTACAGTTCAAGGAGAATTATTTCATCTTCAAATTCATGTGGAAATCATCCGTAATAGATGACACTCTTAATTTATTGATAATTTCCTTCCATAAAACCCTTCAAAACTTTATTTAATAAAGTTTAATTTACCTAAAACCTAGAGTTTTTTATCTATAGAATGGGTTTACTTAAAAATGATTTCAATGTGTTTAGTGTCTTATATAATGATCAATTTAATGAATTACTATTTTTTTCCTTAGAAATTATCTAAGAATTGATGGACTTCTCGATGTTCCCTAAATGCGATCTTGAAGCTTGAATATAGGTCTTAATTAATAGATTGTAGTTGAATTATTAATGTCATGAATTTCTTATTAGAATAAGGTTATCATACATGATCAATGAAGTCATTCTAAAGACATTGATGAATTGTTAGCTATAGTGCTTGAAGGGTAAATAATGACTACATCTATATGTGTGTGACAAGTGTCTATTCAATTAGTTTGATTTGATAGTAAAACTGCTTCCATTATGATATAATTGTTGTCACGATTTTCTCTTCGAGAACACTCGCCTCGTCGATTCTTCCCCTCGTTCTTTTTATCTTTGACATTGAGATGTTCATGCAAAGCATAGGCTAGACAGGCGGTAGACTTCGTTTTTGGACTATAATTTTTCCCTAAGCATTAAACATTAATATGTCTGATATGTTTAAGACTATGCTAGCATTGTTGTGTTGAATAAAAGGCTATTCCTATGACCACACTGTAAATGTGATGTAAAATGTTTATTCACATATTGAAGACCCTAAGGTTTAGAAAACATTTTCACCTAATTAGTCCATGAGCTATTGTGATACAATTTTAGTTTGAGTTCCTAGTCTATTCTTACTTGAACATGAAATTAAGTTAAGACTTAACATGAATGTTAAGGAGATTTTTGCTTACATTGAGTGGATATGAATATGAGTTGGAATCTTTTATTCTGGAAAGTCCAGTTCCCCAACGTAGGTTATCTCATGCGATTTCGTAAAAAGGTTGGGTTTCTAGTAATAATATCCTTATCCCATAACTATGTTCCCACTTAGTTCTTTAGCTATTCGATCCACAAAAATTATATTGTTTTAGTTCTACCTTAGGAATGTAGACACCTATTTTCGGTGTAGGAGTAAAAGATCATCTTCCGTGTAGCTCACATAATCTAGGTCGGTTAAGGCTATATTTCCTTATAGGATAAGAATACGAATTATGACGAGAATATGGACTTGGACAATGAATTCTTAGGGGACTAAATATTATGATTTGGTTATGGAATTAACTTATGCATTTCACAACTAGGGTAAATGAGGTTGTGGTTAGGTTCTTTTATGTGACAAAGACATTTTAATTATGCTCTTATGATATGTATTGTTATTGAGAGTCTGACACAACTTAGGTGAAGCTAGAACCTAACTTTTGTGTCAAGAGGTTCTAATGTCCTAAAATTGTTTATATTGGTGTCTATAATCAGTGTAAAAACTTTGGTGTAGTTTGGAGGTCAAATATCCTAGAATGTCCAAGAATTTCGATTGTTTTTTCATTAAAATAGGCTTGCGTGTCTTAGGGTATTTTTGCATGTATTACATGTTCGTTTTGTTTGAAAGTGATGTGATGAGTTCCTAACATATTTATAAGGGTATTTGGGTTTGAATCGTCCGGGAAAAACTTCCCAAGGACTAACAAAAGGGTCCTTGAGGAGGACCCAACTTGTGGGCCAATGTTGTCCCATGTTGACAGCTTACTGTGTCAATATTCACGGAGCACTTCACTCCATTGGAGTTTACCAAGGTCCGTAATTATGGTCATTGGAATTATTTAGTGTATTTGAGCTTTTTCAAGTCAAATAAGTCATTGACTCAAGGACCACGACTCATCAATGGGGTCGTGACACACCTTCACAGAAAGTGAAGGAGGCCGTTGTCCCTGGCCTTGCTTACCAAAATTTGATTTTCAAATAATTTGATTTGAACTTTTATAAATTTTCTTTTATTTTAAAAGGTTTTTATAATTAATATAAATAGTTTCCATAATTAAAACCTTTCTTTAACTCACTATTTTAAAACCCCAAATAAAATACCAAAGTTCTCTCTCTAGCCATTCCTTCATTCTTGAAACCTCAAGCTTCAAGGAAGAGAACGAATTTCTCATTGTTTTGAAGAAACTTTAGTGGGTGAATTCTAATTAAGGTTTTTTTCTTTATCCTTGAACAATATTTATTCAAGGAGCCAAGCTTCAAATTATTATCCAAAGATCCCTCAAAATATGAATTGTCCTATTCTCATATCTAGCCATGGGTTCTTGCATAAAACTTTTTGAATCAAATATTTATGATTGAATTTTTGTAAAAATTTTATGATTTTAAATCTAAAATCTCTATGAACACATTAAAATCATGATTTCCTTTTTTTGGCCCTAATGTGGTGAATTGATCTTGTCTTAAGCTTAATGAATTTTTGTGTAGATTACCTTGAGCTATTGAATTATGAATTAATTATGATAGAATTGCTTGTAGCTGGTCCTAAATTTATAGATTCATATTTCTTTATCTTGGATTAATTGTATAGTTTGATTGTTCGATTTAATTGGTGATCATGTCTATGTGTAAGAGATTGGTTGATTTGGCTATAGATTGAAGTTGGGAGATTCTATTGGTGGTATGTTAACCTAAACTTCTCTATTTTTTGTAGTATAGGTCTTGAGTAATTGCGATGATTTTTATGGTCAAGTTATGGTGGGGGTGCTTATGTGCTATACTTTTGAATAATGTGGCCACGTCGGCATTACTTTAAGAATTATGATACTACCATGTTATGACTTGAATATGTGAGTATTTGAAGGTCTTGATGACTTATTTGTGCATTGTGATGTTAAAGTATATGTTCTTCTAAGTTGTTATATGTGATTATGATATGCTTTAGTGATGCCCCATGTGTACACTTGATGTTGAAGTGTGAATCTTCCTAGTTGACTATATGAACCTTATGATGAGTTATGTTAATGATTTTAGAGAAGTATGGAGGGTGACTTGTAAGTATACGTAGTGAACTTTATATGCTACATGAATGATATTGTATACGTGAAAAGATGATAATGAAGTGTTTTATGTTTAAGTAGACTTATCTCTCTTACTTGATACATGAAGGTTATGAATATTATCTTGACTTAGTAGGCTAAAACACCTTTGACAGGAATGTATATAAATTAATGGAATATGATTTGTAACATAGCAAAAAGAAATTGTTGATATTCCTGAAGCATGTGCGTACATGGGTTTGTCCTAGTTCTTCCAAGCTTCAACCTTATGAATTTATGCATTATTTTCTGCTTAGTACATGCTAATGTACTAATTCCATATATTTTAACTAATCTAAAGGTGTAGGTTTCATTTGAGAAGATTATTTAAAGTGGAAGCTTGGATTAGTATTTGTAGTAAAGTTGGGATTATGTCCTATCTTGGTTAGAGGATATTACTATCTTTAGATTTCTTTGATTAAAAGTATTGTAACATACTGATTATTTCTATGTTTTCTATTGTATGTGTCATTTCCCAAAATATTCCTATTCTATAACCGGAAAATGACTATGCGAAGTAATGCATGAACGTACCTAGAATGCCAAGATTAGACCGGGTTCACACAGCTTGATGCGCATGGAACCAGACCTCAAAACCTATGCACCAGCTAAGCCAAACAACTTTGTGAGTTGGTTGAGCTAGGCAAGGTTTGGTCCAGTCATCTCGAGCACCCAAATATTAAAATTCACCAGGATGAGTCAGAAACGGACTTGCAAGGGGTAATCATAGGTTTTGGAGGGTTTAGGGGTAAAATAGTCTTTTCAAGGATAAACATAGTATTGGAATTACCAGACCTCATGTAATGCACACAATGAAATGAATGATAGCAAAGGTGTTTGGATAGGATAATCAAGAGGTGAACTAGACTCAATTAACGACACTAGGTCATTCTTTGTCATTGCACAGTGAACCCGATGAGAGTCCTAAATAACATCCTAGGTATATAAATGGATGAAAATGAAGTACCTATGAATGAATATAGGAGACATTATGTTTTCTAAAGAAGGCTTCTTAGTTGAGGTCCCATATGTTGAGCCCTCATTTTTGGGAAGTCCTAATATTAAGTCTGTGATTATAAGGTTTCAGGACATATGAACGAAAGGTATGTGATATATGTATTTGCTAAATGAAGTATGTTATGTGATGTGTGCAATATGAAAAGAATGATGATGCATGTTATTCTCATAGGATGACTTTCCTAATATGATTTGTCAAGTCCAACTGACTTGCATTTCCATAACTCATATCTTTAGGAGAGATCTCTTCTTAAACATGCATTTCCTTGGTGTATACATTCATACAACCATACTTAGTACAAGTGTGTACTAATGCAATACAATCCAATATTTTTAGGTGCAGGTGTAGGTGGACGCTAGAGCTTATGAGACTATGTTGAAGCTACCCGGACGTGGAGCATTCATCCGGACATGGTTGGACCTCATGATTTCGAGGACTCTTATCTCTTACATTCTATATTAGATGTAGGCATGACCGAGTTGATGATGTTCCACTAGTGTTTCTTTCTTACTCATTTTAAGACGTTGTATTGGTGACATTTTTGCAACTTCATATTAATGCAGTTATGAACTATTTTCTTCATTTGAATATATTATTATTAGATGTTCTTTTTAAATGATGTGACATAATTAATTTCTTACTTGAAGTATATATATAATTCAAAGCAAACAAAAATTTTAAATTTTCCGCTAAAATAAACCTATACGATGTAATGATGACGTATGGAGGCTTGTCTACGTCCTCATAGAGGTCAAAGATGCTGGTTTTAGCTAGGGTATAGACCCCGGTCGTGTCAAATGTGGTATCACAGCATTACGTTTAATTCCAAGGATAATAATGTACACATTAAACACATCAGGTAGTTTCTATGTTATGGTAGTGAAGTGCACCACTATAATGAATTAGAGACTGCATGATGCATAGGAAATTTCCCTTCTTCTGATCTTATCATGCTTTCATTAACCTCTTATTTCTTTGTTGGAGCGTATCTAACATGAATTCTTATTTTTTTTATAAAAGAACAGAAGGGGGAACCTTGTAGGGGAAGAGTAGGAGTAGCTGCTGGGGGCAACAAAGTTCAACCCCAGGCTCCAGCTGCAGGAGTTGGCATGCCAGTTAACCCAGATGGGTTAACTAATGCGGAGGTGCAGACTGCTTTGTAAAAGATGACTCAAGCCATTACTTTCCCGGTTCAGCCTATGATGGCCCAGGCCAAAAGATAGGAGGTTCAGTTGTAGAACCCACCGGCCAACAATATGGCGAACATGTTGCGGGATTTTTCTAACAACATCCATTTCAGATAAAGAAGATCAAAAAGAACTTTTCAAGGCGTGTAATGGGCTGAGTGTAAGGGTATGATCATTTGTCTAAGTGACTTCAATCTTCATGCAATATAGGATGAACATCACTTGGTTTCCCTATCTCAAATAATTTAACTTGTGATTTATAATCACATCATTATTCATTTCAAATGGACTACCAAATACACAATTTCTTTTGCTACATTCAAAAATTTTCTTCCAAAACTTTTTCATTCAATTTTTTTTGTTATTTTCAAGTTTTTATGGAGGTCCCTATATTTTGAAAATCATGGAGAAAAGGGTACTTATTCACACTTCTTTATTTATGTTCTCTATTAACCACACCCCAGCTTTGTTTTTTTGCCTAAGTTGTGTACTAAAAAACAACATTTCATGAGAATTATGGGTGAATGGATAATAAGGGGTTACAATTGCATCAACTTTATTCCACGAAAAGGATAAGTTTAAAAAGGGTTGAAGAAAAGTTCACGAGCTCACAAGGATGCCAAAAAAGATGTATATTGTCAAGTTTTTTCACTCATTAAATTGTACGTTAAATCATTTCGGGAGCTTGCATTACTTAGTAAACCTAACCAATGGGGCAAGTTCTTAGTGTGATCAGAAAAGTTCAACATTAATTTAATCCCAAAATACATTAACACTAATATGAAATAAGACTCCACACTTTTTTCTAGAGTGCAATATTCATTCCAAGAGACTTGTTCCATGATCGCCTACTTAAAACGAGATGCACAAAGTTGAAATATTGTCTATGAAACTTGATTTTGGACTCATAGTAGTAGAAAATTACTTATTTCTATTAAGATCAATATTTAAATCATCGTTATTCACCATAAATTATATTCATATAATTAACTCTTTCTAATGAGCAAGGAACTCACTGAACAAGCACACCCACTAAAAACATTCAACAATGTCTGTAATATTAGTAAAGAACTTAAAATACCAAAAAATAAAAATAATGATAAAATAATGATATCTTATTCATGCAAAAATTGGTTACAAGGAATATTTACTAGATGCCAATTCGGTAAAAAATGTAAAAATCGCTGAACTACCCGTCGATTCACCCGTTGACCTGGATATCATCGTTATTTCTAGTGTGCAACTTTTTAATGAGGGTTAAATATTGAAATTATAAGGATCATTAACAAGTAGACGCTTCACGTAATGGACTTTTATATAGGCAAAAGATGTCTTGTTCTATCCATCAAAAAGTGTTGCCCAATAACTTCAATGTGCCGCCAGGATATGAAATTTCTCTCCTCATAATGATCATCTATCTCCTATCCATTTAAAAATAGCAGAAGGAGGACTATGTCGGTATTTCTGAACAACATCGCTGATCGACCGATGATGTTTGTAGAATTGCTTGCACCTGCAAAATCAGCGCACTTATTTTTAAATAATAAAACACAGGTTGCCTCCCAAAAAGCACGTTATTTTAAGGTCGTGGGAAAAAGTGGAATTTTTGTCAAGAATCTTGCATATATGCCACGTATATTATAGAAATCTCTAGGCATTCTAAAAATACAACTTCAAGCGTTGCCCATATTGTTTGAATGCAGGTCCTTCCTTACCTTCTACTTCAAATCACCATTTATGAACACCTATGTTACTATGAATTGACTTGACCATTTGGATATGAGCTTTACCAGAAGTATAGGGAGTCGAGAATTATATAGTACGCCTAACATCCTACTCTGAACTTCCTTTAATTATGTTAGAATCATGATACTTCATTATGTTTTCCTTCTAAAGAGATGAACTATCATATGCCCCAAAAATTCATTTGTCAAACTCATAGAGCCTATCTTCTCTCTCTATTGAAGTCTTTTCCTTGTAAAAATTTAGATCTTTCAATGCCCATTGTGCTTTGTGTTCCAATTCAACTAAAAATGGCATGATTTTTTGAAGACTAGAAGATACATCAATATACCAATTAGTCTTTTGTATTCAGTCTAAAACATGCATTAAACATCTTCATGCATTCGAGACCAATCAATCAAATTTGAGTACACTGTCTTTGCTAGGATATTATTGATCTCGAGATTCAACACTTCAAAACTAATGAAAAATGCATGTTTAAAATAGTTGATCCCTCTTCACTAATAAGAGCCTTATGAATAAATAATCTAGAAAAGACATAGCTTTTTGGGAATTGAACAACACTTTTCCCTTCATTATTCAGAAGTGAAACACCTTCCACCCATTAAGTAAAATAATCTACTATCACAAAAATATAATTATTACCAAACAAACTCACCTATTGAAGAATTAATGTTATTCCACAAAAATAAAATATGTCAACTTTTAAAATTGGCATGAGAGGCAACTTGTTTCTTTTAGACATTCCCCTTGTTTGTGGCACTGTGTGCACTTCTTAAAAAACTAATGGTCATACTTAAAGAGGGAAGACAAGAAGTAATCACTCTAGAGGACATTAGCATCTATAGGTACACCACCATAATGACACCCAACCGATCAAGCATGACAAGCATAGAGCGTTTTGATGGCTTCTTCATCTTGAACACATCTTCTAATGATATGCCTGCACATTTTCTAAATAAATATTGTTCATCAAAATAATAGTTCTTAATGTTGAAAAAGAACCTCTGATGTTGGAAGAATTACTATATACACTATGTAATTGGAAAAATAACATACCTAGGAGATTGTTCGAGAGTTACGGTGAATACCTCTTGAATCGGAAAGGTATCATTTATGTCAATCTCAAGATAGTCATTTATGTTGCATTAAAATATTGATGAGTGGAAAACCACTTGATTTTAACAACCTCTCATATCTTCTACTTTATACTTGAATACCTGCTGCAGTACCACCCAACTTATTGCTCTTGGCTTGTCATGCTTCTTTTCCATCATATAATGCAGTGCAGCAAGACTAATGTCACAACTGGGCAGCACCACCTAGAAGTAACATGACGTACTTGATCCCTTGAAAGCCTTATACAAGCCCATAGTTATCACTCATTCTATTTTCATAGGTACATTTAGCGAAAAATTTCAAACATTCATAGAATATCATATGCTAGAACAGTAAGAAGCATATGATGTTATAATCATGAGTAGCTAAATTAATTTATTCCTGAAAATCTCTTGTTAATTATAGTTGTTTATCATGTTTAAATAATGTTCTAATAACCATCAACTATGACGGATGATATGCAAAAACAGTATATAAACCATTTTATAATCATGAGTAGCTAAATTAATTTATTCCTGAAAATCTCTTGTTAATTATAGTTGTTTATCATGTTTAAATAATGTTCTAATAACCATCTTTAGAAAGTTTGCTACAGAAATATTCTTGGAAAAAGTATGCCCAGACTATGCCATCCTAAGGTTGAAACCGGTAGGCAGAGAAAGGCCGTTTAAGGGGAGTAAACAAAGTTGAAGGCGCTGTTAGGGTAACTAATCAAAGAAGAAAGCTGTAGTAGTGACCAGACGAGATGATTATAAACCATTATTTTTGCATAATAACCAAGTATAATTTATTAAGAGGTTGAACGGAATAAAATTTTAGTGAAAAATGAAAATAATAAAAATGGAAACATACCTATTAAACAATGATGTCAATTATAAGATATTACTACTCTATATACTAAAAGGTCTTAATACTGATATAAAAAGAGAATTTTATAATAATTATTAACATATGAAATAATAGAAATACAACCCAAGGTTGGATTGATTTAATATACAAGAAAGACTTTATAATGAATTTTATTTTGATATATATGATTTATATGATGATATGGATATATTCAGAGATCAATGAAAAATTACGAATATTTACAATATTGGGTACAAACTATAGAAGATATAGATCTACAACATGAAAAATTAATTAAAAATTTATTTGGTTATTTAAGAACTAGAAAGATGATATAATCGTTGGACTTAAGGATTCCTTTCCTAGAGTATGGGAATCACCTTTCAATCTCTGTACCATTAAAGCCATCCTTTAAGCACCCATACCCTAAACTTTGTGTAAAAAGGTGAAGAAGAATGGAGTCAGTACAAGAATGCACTAAGTATGATAACCATTCAAAAACATGCATTTAAAAGGGACAATTTACTTGAAACCATGCATCATGTATTTTTTGTCAAAACATTATCTAAATAATGTGATAAGCATCATATAATTGACATGCTTCATATAGGGATATTCGATAGGCACAACGGCACATAAAATCATACTTTGCATTTAAGGAATATTAAGCACCCACTTTACAAATAGCTTAGTACAAATTACATTAAGCATATTTCTTTAACAACAAGTCCCTTTAAATTTATTTCCTTGACTTCCCAACTAACCCTCTAGTTGTACTTGGAGCAATGCATCACCTCAAGCCCACAAAGTACTCATACAAGAGCCCCTCAATTGACTAGATCATCATACAAGCATCATAGATATGTTTTTATCTGTGTGTGTATACATATATGTGAGGAAACCTTTCACATAAACACCCTCTGACCATATGTTCATACTTGTACTTCACTCACGCATAAGAGTATAGGTGTAAATATATGAGGAAACCTTTTATATAAATGCATTTAGACACTATGCACATTCATACTTCATTATATAATATATTTAACATCATATCATATAAGTCATATTCATAACATGGTCATGCATTATTATAAGTATACTTAAATAACATATCTAGGAACTATCCTATCAAGGAATACATATAAAATCATAGAAAAGCCCCTATGCCCTTGTCCAAGGAATACATAAAAAAGCCCCTATGCATTATTATAACTATCCTATTAAGGAATACATATAATCATAACCACACACACTCACATATCATCAATTTCCCTTCAAGGCCATGATCCAAACATATATATATATATATATATATATATATATATATATATATATATATATATATTTATAGTATATATATATAATAATATGTATATATATATAGATAGATAGCTAGATAGATAGATATATATGAAGTAACCATTGGTGCCATTAGTGGACCATATCGCACAATGCCATACAAGGCCAATTCAACTAGCCATTACATACAAAAGAAGAGGAATAGATTATACCTTATCAATTCATCAACCTTTGATAATCATTGATAAATATCCATATTTAATAAAAAAATCAACTTTAGGGAAGTATAAACATGACATGGATTAAATCATGCATAAGCAACCACAAGATCATGATACTAACATGTACACTACATCACCAATTCAGTAGAGATTAGAGAAACATTGATCACTTACCAAATCCCCCTTGCTTTGATCACCAATGATTAAGATTCATAGTTCATCAATAAAACAAAATAGGGATGTATCTAAATATAACATAACATAACGTAAATCCTACTACAACTATGCTATAATCAAGATCACATTGAAATCACTACATAACAAGCTAAATAAGTAGAACAAGATAGTTCAATTTCATTCAAATATTCAAAAATTGATCCACATTGGATAAAAAATATATAATTAATTATAAAATGTATCATATTCAATAGCTAAATAAAATTATCATAATTGAACCTCACAACAATCATTCTAACATCAAGATCACTACGTACTACAATATAGAGTAAGTGGAGATTGAGAGGGATCATGGGATGGAATTGGATTGAAAATCACATTCAAATGAGTATTATTTTATCAATTCATTATCATCATGCTTTTGAAATCGTTTTAGAAAGAACCCATGACTAGAATAAAGTTAGGAAGATTGATCATGAATCATCTTTGAAAAAATTAGAGGAACTCTGTATATGTAAGAATATCTTAAAATAAATCGTCAATACACCTTATTAGATAAAGAAACCACAAAAACATGATGAATAAATATTGAGAATCATATCACCATGATGTTTTTGAGCTTCATCTCCAATGTAGGTTATGAGAGAGGATATCTTGGATAGGGAAGTCTAATTTTTAAATCATCGATTGGGAATGTGGTTTTCATATTTTTTAAACTAACTTAGTATACCCAAAAATAGTTAAATAAACCGCCTAGGGTCAGGTTACATCGTATGGTGAATTTCTCATTCACCCCTTAATGAAACAAATCTACTGACAGTGAATTACAACCTGCATCTATGGTCCCATTAACGCTTCTTAGTCTAAATAATGCTCAGTAGGTGGCCACAGTCGTTTGGGTCTAACGATTGTATTTGGGATGAGCCTCCTCCTGGATATTATATGGGTGAAGCACACCCATACACGGCGCATCACCACACATACTAGGCGTTGATAAAGGGTTGTAGGTAGACGCTGCCAAGGCAGTGTCTAGGTACACTTTGGGTAATTATTGAGGGACTTTTGGGGGGACCTTGGGTGGTCGCAACCAAATGTTTCCAATGTAAGTACACATATTTAAATGTAAAGGACATTCCAAACCATTTTATGTATCAAGAACATTCGCAACACATCCGAACATGCTAGGAACTCTCAAGTCACAAATGCACGTCTCAAGGGTTAACTTTCGCAAGCCTAAAGACATATTTATTGTTTAACTTCCAAGCCTTCGAATAAATAATACATGATTTGAAAAACATAATAAACATATTAAAAATCCTCTAGGAACAGGTGAGGTTGTAGACAAACTAACTAAATTTGGGGTCTTACAATATCCCCCACTACGGAACATCCGTCCTCCAATGACACTTGAAACACTTTAATCACAACAAGGACTTAAATGAATCATGGAGAAGCTCACAATATTAATAAAATCATAATGTAAAAGTTAATCTACCACATTACAAGGAACACCAACCTCCATGCCACCTATAACTCAATGCAACACAAGCAAGCACATACTTTTATCATATATGATCACTAATAGGAAGATTCCACATTACTCAAGAAGCAAGTAAACACTCATACTTCAATGCACATAAACTTAAGTCAAGTAGACCAACTAGGATCTTTATCGTTTAGATATAATTCCATGAGGAAAATACTCAAACATAGCATTCTTAGTTTTGTTTATGGAGGAATGTTCTTCTCCTCAACACACTAGCTTGTCTCATGAGTTAACACCCAAGCAAGGCACAAAAGGTCAATTTATTTTAAATGATAAATTCTCAACTTTTGACCATAGCGTGCCCATACTTCCTTCATAGTGAAGTAAAAATGGTAAATCATATCACACACATTAAAACAATAGGAAGTGACTTCACATAGATTTAAATTTCTAGCATAACACTAACTTTCATAGTCATGAATCATTTTGGGAAAATCTTACTATTTATAGGCACACACAAAGACACTAGCTAGATGTGCCTTCACTTATAAAGAGTGAACGTACAATTATACTTCCCAAATTATAAAAGTCACATAACATTCAAGAGACTCATCAATTTTATTTTATGGAGATTCAATTTTAATGTCATAAAATACCACATATTAAAAGTTACATCTAACATGCTCCTTACCTTGTCAAATGAATTCTAATGCAGAATGTACATATCAGAATGCACAACGAACATGAGAGAACATGAATTTGGGAAAAATTTTATTTTTCATTCAACTTAGAATCTTTCAAAAACATGCTTACCATAGTGTCAATTAAGACGTACATAAAATATTTAGAGCATGCAACTCATACTTTATGAAAGACTCTTATCATAAAGAAGCTTCTAAGAACCTTTTAGTTTCAACATTATGTAAGAAGAGAACGACAAGGTAGAATATGCACAACCTTACTACTTTTGTCATCATCCCTTACTTAGGGTAAACCCATTTAAGAGAAACTTAACTCAACCATCATCATTATTCCACTAGGAATAATACACATATGAAGTAAATAACATTTATGATAGGTCATACTACCCAACCATATAAGGTCTCAACTAAACTATGAATACCAAGGGTCATAAAACATTAGAGTAAATAAATCGAGGAAACATAACAATAAGTCCTCTTTCTTTTCTTTCAAATTATAGTAACTTAACTTCTTGGTCATTCCAACCCACATAATCACAGTACGAGATAAGAACATTACATTCACTCCTAGGTCATTCCAACCCCATAACCTCACACATAGTTAGTAAACATACCATTATACCACAAGCCTTAACATGTATTTCATATACCATCAAGAAAAGTATGTACACTTCATAAAATGCCAAGCAAGACTTTTATCATATAGTCAATAAGACTAATATTATGAACATAAAGAGATACCACAACAAATAGACCCATTTGTACTCATACAATGCATATCTTCACAACGAGTAGAGAAAACTATAATGTCATGCATAAATAACATAAACATATACACATACATAGTACAAATTTCTAGAACCTCCCTTCAATATCTTCTCATGCTATGCGTAAGTTAAGTCTCAATACATTACCTACCCTAAGTATCATCCCTTATGTTATCCTAGTTAGTGTCCTTACTTTACTTTCATTGTCCATTTTGCTTTAGGGAAACTATAGCCTTAACCAACACTAAGACCATGGGTGCTAAACATGTAATTTGGTGTTGTATAGCCTTAAACCAAGGGAAGGTGCTCTACCTAGCCAAGGTGGAGCATTAACACATTCTAGAATATTAGGTGATATAACTTGCTAGATCCTAGGTGAAAAACATAGTTTATGGAACTTTGTGGTATATGTGGAAACCCTATTTATGCCATATGGAGAATTGTAGTTATGCACTTATGAAAAAAAAATTAGACCATATGAACTATGTCCGAAACAATCAAAAAACATATACTATCGCAAGTTATTCTTATTCTATTATGATATTGTTGCTTAGTGTAGAATTAAGAGTTTTTTTCATTCATGATAGAAGAGGTTAAATAATGTGTAGCATTCATCCCCAACACAACACCTAATGTCGTGAAACTTTAATCACACCTTAATTAGAAAGGTTTTGACCGAACGGGCTAATCATAACTAGATTATGGATAAATATTTCTTTAAAGAACTTGAAGGACACTATGCAAGAATCATCAAAGTTGAATTTTGCATCAATCTCCAAAAGTTTTAATAGATGATGTGCTATTGTTAATAATTCACTGATGAACCTTCGCTAAAACGGCATGCCCTTAGAAAGTAATAATACCTTTCACCAACATTGGTGGTGGTAACTTTTCAATGACTTCACTATTCACTTTTTCAACTAATAGTGCTTTTTGCAAAAAAAATTAAATTACTATGAACTATACCTTCCCAATTTAGGTATAAATTTGTTACCATACATCTTTGTAGAACTTTTTCCCAAGTGTGCTAAACATGTATTAACAGTTTCACCCACAACTGAGAAGTTATGTGTGAAGACTTCCATTGGATCATCCACCATGCAAGCTAAAAATAGATAGCATGCAAAACATAAATGTTGTGGGACTTTACATAACCCGAACGACATCTGTGTGAAAGAAAATGTTCAATATAGGAAGGTTATGATGGTTTTCCTTTTGGTCTTTCGAAGCGATATAGATTTTGTTATAACCAAAGTACCCATATAAAAACCAATACCAACCCCTATATGAATGTCAATCAAGAATTTTATACATTAAAGACATTGGGAAGTAATCATTTTCAGCCAACGAGTTCAACATCTAATAATCCATGAATATTCACCATGTCGTAACCTCATCTCATAGATACAAGCTCCCCCTTTTCATTAGGGACTATTGTGATCCCAATTTTTTTTTGTACACATTAAACTAGATTTACCCATTTTCTATCTGCAATATGGTAGATTACACTTGTGTCCAAAAGCTTTAGTATATCTTTTATCACTAACTCTTTCATCATTCTGTTAAATCTTTGTTGATTTTCAACATTAGATTTACAATAATCATAATGATAAATTTTTTGAGTGCAAATGACGGGAGGGATGTCCACTATATCAGGGATAGTACAACCTATAGCCTTTATATGCCACCTAAAGACCTCAACGAGGAATTTTACCGGTCATTCAAGCAATTCATCAACAAGGATTACTTATAAGGTGTAATTTTCCCCTAAGAAAACAAATAGGATATGGGAGGGAAGTACCTTCAACTCAATATTTTGTGGGTCTTTTGTTGATGGATTTGCTGGAGGAATTTCTTGATTTTTTACATCAATGAAAAATTTAATCAATATTTTGAATTCTACCCCATGCTTCAGAGACAAATATGTAACACTTCGTAGGCTTGAATCTCGATGTCATCATAGTTAGAAAGCATGGCCTCGAGTGGTTCAGTCATACCTATCAAAAGATCACACTCGCCACCGCCTCATTAATAACAACATGTCACGACCCAAAACCGAGCCGCGACTGGCACCCACACTTTCCCTCCTATGTTAGCGAACCAACCAATCTAACTCTAACATTTCAATATAATATCAACAGATAGTAATGCGGAAGACTTAAACTCATTAATAACCAATTCAATAACTATTAAAATTCAACATCTATTATTCCCCAAAATCTGGAAGTCATCACCACAAGAACATCTATGATCAAATGACTAAACTAAGAGTATTCTAAAAGCTAAAACAAGTAAAAGCTAGTCCATGCCGAAACTTCAAGGCATCAAGACATGAGGAAGAAAGTCCTGTCCAAGCTAGAAGCGTTAGCTCACCCTGAAAATCCGATGTGACGAAGACTGGCTAGAATTGCGGTTGAGTTGAAGACGACGGCACGTTTGCTGCACTCCACAAATAATAAAGAAGAAAACATAAAATTAGGGGTCAGTACAAAACACGGGTACTGAGTAGATATCACCGGCCTACTCAAAATAGAAAACAGTATATACCAAGTAATATCATAAAATCAACTATGATACTCAACATGTAGCAACAACAAGTTCTATATCATTAACAATTACCGTCAAGGTCACACATGAGGACTCAAGCCTCAATACCATACTCATTTGGGAATTAGATTCATTAGATTGAGTATATTAGCATCTTTCAAGATTCATTATTCATATTCCTCTTGTGTTGTACGTGACACTCTGCTCCCTCATCAATCTCTATTCCTCTTGTGTCGGTACGTGACACTCCGATCCCCTACTACTATGTGTCGGAACGTGACACTCCGATCCCCTAATTCTACGTGTCGGTTCGTGACACCCGATCCCCTAATTCTACGTGTCGGTTTGTGACACCCGATCCCCTAAAATATACGTGTCGGTTCGTGACACCCGTCCCCCTAATACTACGTGTCGGTTCGTGACACCCGATCCCTTAATTCTATGTGTCGGAACGTGACACTCCGATCCACTAATCTCATTAAGTTCGTTCATCAAGCCTCATCTTATTCCAAGGCATTATCATTCTCATTACTTAGTTTATCAAGCCTTCCCTCATACAAAGGCATTATCATTAACGAAAGATTAGGGTTTAGCAAGATTTGGGATTCAATAACATCATCATGCTTATATAATCACAATTATATAATCACATTCATGCAAGCATACAATTAAACACATAGCAAGGTTTACAATACTATCAGTACATATCATTCTCTATTAAGAGTTTACTACGAATATCGTAAAAACCATAACCTGCCTCCAACGAAGACTAGTGATCAAGCAAGAAATTTCCCAAAGCCTTGTGTTTTCCCCTTCGTTTCTCTTCTATCGTTCAATCCTCTCTCTCTCTTTGTTCTTTCTATTTCCTTTATTCAAACCCTTTTTTCTTTTACCCTAATTAGCATATAATTAAGAATAAAAGATTGCAATAATAACCTACTAATTAACTTAAGGTGACCTCTTTTAACCCCCAAGTAATTAGACTTATTAACATTAACCCTCTAACTTTATAATTAAAATAGGAATAGTCCAAAACATACCTTAAATCACTTAAGGAAATCCGACCCAGACCGGGATTACGCAGTCTGTGACGGCCCGTCGTGCCTGCGACGTCCGTCCTGCTGCCTGTCACAGAGTTCAGAGACTCAATTTCCTTGAAGAGTCTGTGACGGTCCGTCGTGCCCATAACGGTCCATCCTGCCATTCCATTACGAAGTTTAGAGAGTCGATTTCAGTACCCTAATTTCAGATTCTAAGTATTTTGGAACGAGACCCCCTCGACGGTCTGTCGTGCCCATAACGGTCCGTCGTGGGATCCGTCGACCAAGAAAGTTTTTCTTGAAATAAAATCTGCTGCTCAAAACGACTAAACAGGTCGTTACAATAGATACCTATTTACCCATCGTTCGTCCGCGAACGATCACAAGAAAAAAAACAAGGGCGAAACGAAGTACCTGAATCGGTAAACAGGTGTGGGTATCTTTCTTGCATATCAGCCTCTTTCTCCCAAGTGGCTTCTTCAACGGGTCGATTCTTCCATTGAACTTTGATGGATGCAATCTCCCTTGACCTCAACTTGCGAACCTCTCTATCTAAAATAGCAACAGGCTCCTCCTCATAAGACAAATTTTCATCAAGCAGAACTGAATCCCAACGAATGATGTAGTTTCCATCCCCATGGTATCTTTTTAACATAGACACATGAAATACCGGATGCACTCCGGACAGCCCTGGAGGCAAGGCTAACTCATAAGCCACCTCCCCTACTTGCATAAGTACTTCAAAGGGACCAATATACCTTGGGCTTAGTTTACCTCTTTTACCAAACCACATCACCCCTTTCATGGGCGAAACCTTCAGCAAGACTTGTTCCCCCTCCATAAACTCCAAATCTCTAACCTTTCGATCTGCATATTTCTTTTGCCTACTTTGCGCCGCTAAAAGCTTTTCTTGAATAGATTTCACTTTCTCTAATGAATCCCTCAAAAGGTCAGTACCCCAAGGTCTAACCTCAAATACATCAAACCAATCAATGGGAGACCTACATCTCCTCCCATACAAGGCTTCAAATGGGGCCATATTAATATTTGAGTGATAGCTATTGTTGTAGGAGAACTCTGCTAAGGGTAAGAAGCTATCCCAATGGCCACCAAATTCTATCACATATGCACGAAGCATATCCTCCAACACTTGAATCGTTCGCTCAGACTGACCATCGGTCTGAGGATGGAACGCAATACTAAGGTCCAACCTAGTAGCCAATTCTGCATGCATTGTTTTCCAAAACATAGAAGTAAACTGCGTACCTCTATCTAATATAATGGAGAGTGGAACCCCATGCAATCGCACCACTTCCGCGATGTAAAGTTTGGCTAACTTCTCTGCATTGTAAGTCACCTTGACCGAAATGAAGTGAGCAGACTTAGTTAAGCTATCAACAATCACCGAAATAGAGTCATACTTACCCATTGTCTTTGGAAGACCAAAACGAAATCCATTGCAATTCTCTCCCACTTCCATTCAGGAATGGGCATTCTCTGAAGGTTCCTCCGGGCCTCTGGTGTTCATACTTTACTTGTTGACAGTTTGGACATTTGGCAATAAAATCAACAATATCACGCTTCATTCTACTCCACCAAAAGTGTTGCTTTAGGTCACGGTACATCTTGGTTGGACCCGGATGTATAGAATACCTAGAACTATGAGACTCTGTTAGAATAGTGTTGATAACATCATCAACGCGGGGTACACATAACCTTCCCTTAATCCTCAACACACCTTACTCATCGATTGTTGCTTCTTTAGCCTCTCCTTGCAACACTTTATCTTGAATCCGGATAAATTTCTCATCATGAAACTGCTTTCCCTTAATCTTGTCAACGAAGGAAGATCTTGCCTCCACACAAGCTAACAATCCTCCCTTCTCATTTACTTCTAACCTCATAAGGTCATTAGAAAGAATCTGAACCTCTCTAGCCAATGGGTGTCTAGAAGCTTGCAAGTGAGCTAGACTTCCCATGCTTCCCGCCTTTCTACTTAAAGCATCCGCCACAAACATTCGCCTTCCCGGATGATACAAGATAGTGATATCGTAGTCCTTCAGTAGTTCCATCCATCTCCTTAGTCTCAAGTTCAATCCTTCTGAGTAAAAACATACTGTAGGCTGCGATGATCCGTGTAGACTTCACACTTAACCCCATATAAATGTGCCTCCATTGCTTTAATGCAAACACTACCGCAGCCAATTCCAAATCATGGGTCATAATAATACGTTCAGGCACCTTTAATTGCCTTGAAGCATAAGCAATTACACTCTTCTCTTGCATTAGCACTGCACGCAAACTAGAATAGGATGCATCACAATACACAATGAAGTTCTTACCCTCTACTGGCAGGTAAGGATAGGTGCGGTAGTCAACAAAGTCTTGAGCTTCTGAAAGCTTTCCTCACATTCGTCCGCCATACACAAATGGAACATTCTGCTTAGTCAAGTTCGTCAATTGGGAAGCAATAGAAGAGAATCCCTTGACGAATCGGCGGCGTAGTAGCTAGATAACCCAACAAAGCTCCTTATTTCTGACACATTAGTAGGTCTTACCCCAATTCTTCACTGTAGCAATCTTAGAAGGATCCACCATCACTCAATCCTTAGAACCCACGTGTCCCAAAAAGGACACTGCATCTAGCCAAAAATCACACTTAGAGAACTTGGCATAAAGGTTTTTCTCCCTCAACATTTCCAATACAATTCTCAAATGCTCCACATGTTCCTTCTTACTTTTAGAGTATATCAGTATATCATCAATAAATACGATCACAAAGAGATCCAAATATGGCTTAAAAATCCCGTTCATCAAGCTCATGAACGCAGCAGGGGCATTCGTAAGACCAAAAGACATCACTACGAATTTGTAATGCCATACTAGTCAAAAAGCAGTCTTTGGCACATCCGTTGCCCGTATTTCAATGATGATAACGGGATCTCAAGTCAACTTAGAGAAACACAAGCACCTTGTAACTGATCGAAGAAGTCATCAATGCGAGGAAGAGGGATACTTGTTCTTTTTAATAGTAACCTTGTTCAAATGCCGGTATAGTATATGCACATCCGAAAACATCCATCCTTCTTCTTCACAAACAAAACTGGAGCACCCCAAGGAGATGCACTTGGTCTAATGAAGCCTTTGCTCAACAACTCTTGAAGTTGGCCTTTAACTCTCTTAAATCCGCGGGAAGCCATTCTATAAGGGGGTTAGAAATGGGGCGAGTACCCGGTTCCAGATCAATACAGAAGTCAATATCCCTATCTGGTGGCATACCATGAAGATCTGCAGGAACACATCCAAAAACTCACGGACTAACGAAACCGTTTCGATTGAAGGTACTTGGGTAGTGTCATCCTTGAGATGTGCCAAGAAATCTAAATAACCCTTTACTAACCATTTTCTTAGCACGAAGAAAGGAGAGGATACGCACCGGATTGTAAGTGTAGTCACCCTCCCACACTAACGGATCTGTCCCAGGTTTGGCTAACGTCACAGTCTTAGCATTACAATCCAAGATCGCAAAATTCGGAGAAAGCCAAGTCATACCCAGAATTACATCATAGTCAACCATTTCTAAGATAACCAAATCTACTTAAGTGTTTCTCCCCACAAAAGTCACCAATCAAGACCTATACACTTTTTCAACTATCACAGACTCACCCACCGGAGTAGAAACACGAATAGGCGTGTCAAGTAATTCACAATGTATATTAAGACCATTAGCAAATGAGGAAGATACATAAGAAAATGTGGATCCGGGATCAAACAATACAGAAGCCATACAATCACAAACCAAAAGATTACATGTGATGACAGCATCAGATGCCTCCGCTTCACACCGCCCAGGGAAAGCGTAAAAATGGGCCCTATCGTTTGTCTATCTGTTGCCCCTACCATGTTGTGATGTAGTGGCTCAAGTTTGCCCATCATCCCGACCGTTTTGGTGGCCACCATTATCTCGACCACCACGTCCTCTAGAATATCGGCCTCTACCATGACCCTCTACTCTAGCTATTGGGGTCTATAACTCTGTTTTGGACAATTCCTCCTAATATGTCCAGTCTCTCCACATCCATAACACTCTTAGATTAAAGCATAGGTCTCTTAGAGAAGTGTTGACTCGTCTGAGTGGACCCCCAACTACAGTTTGTAGTGAAGATTGGAATGGTCGAACTGAGTAACCTCCAGAACCCTGTCCTCTAGAGTAAACCATTAAACTCACCTCCCTTTCGAAAACCTTTTGATGTCGATTGCCATGGTGAATTCATCCGGCTTCACTTATTCCACCTCTACCACGAAATCTACCACTTCTTGGAAGGATTTTGCCGTAGCCGCTACCTGTAAGGCTGAAATCCGCAACTCTGACCTCAACCCCTTCACAAAACGACGAATCCGCTTTGTGGACTGAAATAAAGTGGGTGGCGTATGGGATAGTGCACGAATCTTGGGCTCATATGCAGTAACCGACATCCTACCTTGCTCTAGACTTAAGAATTCATCTCTTTTCCTATCCCTCAAAGTCCGTGGGATGTACTTCTCCATAAACAAGCTAGAGAATGATGCCCAAGTCATAGGTGTTGCCTCTGTCGATTGACACTCAACATGTGATCGCCACCACTTTTGGCGTTCCCTTGAAACTGATAAGTCACAAACTCAACACCAAACCGTTCTAATATACATCTTGTGTAGAGCTCATGACAGTCAACTAGAAATTGTAGGCATCCTCAGATTCAGCACCCTTGAAGAGTGGAGGTTTCAATTTCAAGAACTTACTGAAAAGTTCATGCTGATCATTTGTCATTATAGGCCCTGTAGTCAGACGAGGAAACGTGCCTATTTCCAATTAGGCATCTATGCGGGGAGCCCCAACAGCGGCATGGCGTACCTCTGAAACCGGAGGTGTTGGTGCAGAAAACACTGGAGGTGCCTGACCCTGATCAGATAACAAGCAAGAACCTGATTGATCATCTCTGGGGTAGGTTGGGGTGGAACTTCCTCATTTTGCACTTGTTCATTCTCCCCTTCCTCACCCTCTATTACTACTTCCTCCGTCGGTGGAAGAGTCACCGCCCTAGCATCAGATGGGCTAGGTACTTGTCCTCTTCGTCTAGAGGACGTCCTCCCACAACCTCTACCACGGCCTCTTGCCACTGCTCTTCCTCGAGCCACAACCCCATTGGCTGGCTCAGACGTTTCTTGTCTTGCCGGTGTTGGTGTGGGCGCAGTCGTTGCTCTAGTTCTAACCATCTGCGAAATAGAGTGAAGATGTTCAGATACCAATTTGTATCACCTAGACACCAATTAGATTCAAGTAGTAGCACGAAAGAAAGAAAGAAAGAATGGAATTTTCCTAAAGTCTTATAGCCTCTCAAAGAAAAGTAAAGGCGTACCCCTACCGTTCCTTAAGACTCTACTAGGCTCGTTCTTGTGTGATGATACCAACGAACCTAATGCTCTGATACCAAGTTTGTCACGACCCAAAACCGAGACGACTGGCACCCACACTTTCCCTCCTATGTGAGTGAACCAACCAATCTAACTCTAACATTTCAATAAAATATCAACAGATTGTAATGCGGAAGACTTAAACTCATTAATAAAACCAATTCAATAACTATTAAAATTCAACATCTATTATTCCCCAAAATCTGGAAGTCATCACCACAAGAACATCTATGATCAAATGACTAAACTAAGAGTATTCTAAAAGCTAAAACAAGTAAAAGCTAGTCCATGCCGGAACTTCAAGGCATCAAGACATGAGGAAGAAAGTGCAGTCCAAGCTAGAAGCGTTAGCTCACCCTGAAGATCCGATGTGACTAAGACTGGCTAGAATTGCGGTTGAGTTGAAGACGACGGCACGTTGCTGCACTCCACAAATAACAAGAAGAAAACATAAAAGTAGGGGTCAGTAACAAAACACGGGTACTGAGTAGATATCACCGGCCAACTCAAAATAGAAACAGTATATACCAAGTAATATCATAAAATCAACTATGATATTCAACATGTAGCAACAACAAGTACTATATCATTAACAATTACCGTCAAGTTCACACATGAGGACTCAAGCCTCATACCATACTCATTTGGGAATTAGATTCATTAGTTGAGTATATTAGCATCTTTCAAGATTCATTATTCATATTCCTCTTGTGTCGGTACGTGGCACTCCGCTCACTCATCAATCTCTATTCCTCTTGTGTCGGTACGTGACACTCCGATCCCCTACTACTATGTGTCGGAACGTGACACTCCGATCCCCTAATTCTACGTGTCGGTTCGTGACACCCGATCCCCTAAATCTACGTGTCGCTTTGTGACACCCGATCCCCTAAATCTACGTGTCAGTTCGTGACACCCGGTCCCCCTAATACTACATGTTGGTTCGTGACACCCGATCCCTTAATTCTATGTGTCGGAACGTGACACTCCGATCCACTAATCTCATTAAGTTCGTTCATCAAGACTCCTCTTATACCAAGGCATTATCATTCTCATTACTTTAGTTTATGAAGACTTCTCTCATACCAAAGCTTTATCATTAACGAAGAGATTAGGGTTTTGCAAGATTTGAGATTCAATAACTTCATCATGCTTATATAATCACAATTATATAATCGCATTCACGCAAGCATACAATTAAGCACATAGCAGGGTTTACAATACTATCAATACATATCATTCGCTATTAAGAGTTTACTAAGAATATCGTAAAAACCATAACATACCTCCACCGAAGAATAGTGATCAAGAATGAAATTTCCCAAAGCCTTGTGTTTTCCCCTTCGTTTCTCTTCTCTCGTTCAATCGTCTCTCTCTCTTTGTTTCTTTCTATTTCCTTTATTCAAACCCTCTTCTTTTACCCTAATTAGCATATAATTAAGAATAAAAGATGGCAATAATAACCCACTAATTAACTTAAGGTTACCTCTTTTAACCCCCAAGTAATTAAACTTATTAACATTAACCCTCTAACTTTATAATTAAAGCAGGAATAGTCCAAAACGTCCCTTAAATCACTTAAAGAAATCCGACCCAGACTTGGATTACGCAGTCTGTGACGGCTCGTCGTGCCTGCGACGGTCCGTCCTGCTGCCCCGTCACAGAGTTCAGAGACTCAATTTCCTTGAAGAGTCTGTGAAGGTCCGTGTGCCCACGACGGTCCGTCATGCCATTCTTTTACAAAGTTCAGAGAGTCGATTTCAGTACCTAAATTTCAGAACTTCTAAGTATTTGGAACGAGACCCCCTCGACGGTCCGTCGTGCCATGACGGTCCGTCGTGGGATCGTCGACCAAGACAGTTTTTCCAGAAATAAAAATCTGCTGCTCAAAACGACTAAACAGGTCGTTACACAACAATAGTAGAAACCACGTCAAAATCACTTGGGTATTTAATTGACTCTAAATATTGTATGTTAGTTCATCTTTTCTCACCCAGAACATAAGTTCTCTACTTTAAACATCCACTCATACTCTTTCGGTTTCCCAAAATGGTCTTCCTGAAATAATGATAATTTCAGCATCTATTTCACAATTAAGAATGACAAAATAAGTAGGGAAAATGAATCGGGAAACCTTTACCAATATGTCGTATAGTATCCCAACATGATGTTTAATTGATCGGTCTTCCATCAAGAGTCTGATTGTTGTATGTTTCGTTCACACTCCACTCAAGATTATTATAGATTGTATATGGCATTAGGTTGATGCTTGCTCTGAAAACTCATTAGGTTTTATTAAATTGGATCATATGGATAGTGCAAGCCATAGCCAATGCCTTGGGATATTCTTCATTTTTAATCACCTCCTTAGTAATAATTGAACTGCAACTATGAGAAACTTCGATTGTTTCAAAATCCAAGCTCCCTTTTTAAGCTACTGCCGTAATTTAGATGACATGACTCGACATGTCAAAAATGCCTCCACTAGAGGGTAATTAGCTAATAATTTGCTGACCACCAATAAAGATTTTTGAAACCTCTCATCCTCATTCTTCTTCTTGATTAGTAGGAGAAATGTAGGAGATAGTTTGGGTAAAGGTTTAACATTTTTTTATAGGATTCTGTTTCTCAACATATTTTGTGCTGTCATTTACAGTGCTTTAATGGATGGGTATTTCCTTGTCCTGCAAAAAAGTGTCCTCTTTGTGTATTTGCCTTCTTAATTTTGTTCCACATCACGTATCACTACAGTCACTATGATCAACCACAAATAGAACTCTATCATAATATTTCCTTGTAATTTTTTGTTCCTGTTCTTCTTAAGGTAAATTCAATTAACCTTCAAGTAGCTTGATTTCATTTGCATGAGAATTTTATTTGATGTTCGATGAAGAAAAATCAAATTTAACCAATTTCAACAATACATCTAAACTTTCAACGTTATCAAGGATGCATGATAACATATCATTCAGCTGGGGACTACTTCTATTCCTTTACGAATTTGGGCTATCATTCAATTGAGTGTGGTAATATTCATGGTCTTCCTCCCGTTTCCAATTATCACAATAATAAGCCTATTCTTAATAGTATCTTCTCCGCTCTACCTCCTTGTGATAGTTCAATCGTTGTTTTCGAACTTGTTTTAAATAGCATGGGTAGAAACCTTCGTCGTATTTCTTTGAATTCAAACCTTCATTCTCATTTTTTTTTGAAAAACTAGGGGAAAAGTTCTCCTTGATTCTAAACATTCCCCATGGGTTTATATCGTTCTCCAACATTTGTCCTTGTAATAACTCTATTTGGTCCTGCATTTATTCATGTTCTCATCCCTTACACTTTCCTGAAAAAGTTGTTTTTGTGTTTTTTAAGAACAAAGTTGAGAGACTGATACTCTTAAGTGTACCATGCTTGATTTTTTTTATTTCTTCAAGAATAAAGGAAGCCCCCTCACATGATTGAAACATTATTCGTCCTCAAACAAATTTATCAGTCACTCCTTTATAAACTGGATCAAGACTCTAGTAAAAATATTGGAGTAGTGTACTGTTTTGTAGCCCGTGAGTTGGGCATTTTTTGGAGTTTATAAACTTAAACTATGTTTAATGGATGGGTTTACCATAAAATCTCCAATATCCTTAATTGTCATGCCCGAGTTTCATCATCTTTGACGAAGGGAAGAATCTTGCATTGAATTACGTTATAAGCTTATCCTAGGATGTGATATAATTCATTTGTAACTTGAACAACCACATTCTATCCTCCCCCTTTAGAGAGAGTGGAAATAACCTTATCCAGATTGATTCTTATCACAAATTCTATAATAAAAATGTGCTGCACAAATGTATAAAAATTGCTCACATGATCATGTGGAATTTCGTGACCTACCCCCCATAATGTCCTTTCATTTTGAGGAGATGAAGATTCGTGCTCCTGACCTCAAGTGTGGCATTTCCATCCATTCATGGTTGGCATATTACACCCATTTCACCTTGTTGAGATGGATTCTATACAGTATTAATATTATTGATACTAACTTCACGATCTGCTTGGCTTCCATCCACTTCTCCACTCATTATTACTTATATTCCACTAAATTAACATAATGAATGAACTCTCAATAACGCAACTTGTCAGCAACAACAATATTTTGATCAATATTTCAAAGACATTTTGTAAGGTCTCTCAAAATGAAATAAGGTTAGTACAGACTAACATGTGTCTAAAAAGGTCATTAACATATTAATAAGGGGTTTTAGAATTTGTATGATTCATTTGAAAATGTTTGGAGGTCAAATGTCCAAGAACGTGTAAGACATTCGAAAGTTAGTCTTTAGACGTGCTAGTGTGTCCTTGTATATTGGCCTTGTTTTTATGTGTTTTTTGGATTCCCAAAACAGTATAGGTGAACCTATCATCTTAATAGACATGTTAAGGTTCAAAGCATTCAGGTACGACCGCCGATGACCATCCTAAGTGTCTTTGAAAAAGACCCAAATGTTTGACAAGGAAGCTTCCCAAAGCAGCATGCATAGGTAAGATGTGGATGTTGTCACGCGTCGCGCGCCCTACACGTGGTCTACTTCCTCAATTTACCGATCCAAAATTAGGAGCTTCCTCCGCGACTCGAAGCAACTTCCCAGATTCGCTTGCACTGTTTTAAAGTTAATATTGAAAAACTAAAAAGTCCCAATAATTATGGGGGTCTTTTGGTAATTTTAGGATTTTGTTATAAATTTTTTCTTCGACTTATTTAACCTTTACCAATCCAAAACCCCAACACTCAATAATAATAAAAATCCCAAATCTCTCTTCTGTTCCGAATTCACTCAAACCTCCATTGTAGGGAAAACTCAAGGTTCAAACTAGGTGGTGGATTTTCTTAGTTTCTTCTCTAATTTTTTGATGGGTCTTAAATTAATAAGGTATGGTGATCCTTCATCCTTAGTTATCCATTCATCTAACCAATACCTTCAATGGTTTTCAAACAGAATTCATAAAGTTAATTCGTATTTCAATCTAGCCATGGGTTCCTTCTAAAAATGATTTCATGAGCATGACTATAACGAATTGATATTATCTACTGTATTAGTATAATTTTCAATCCAATTTCATGATGAACCCATGATACTTCTCAATTCTCAAATTAGTCTATAATGTGGAAATTGTGATCTTTATTCTATGTTGATTGAATTATGATTCAATTATGTTGAATTGTCTATTGCTACTGTTTTGTATTTATGTTGATGGTAAATTTTTATAATTGATAATTTATGATCATAGAATGGAGAATTGGTAAGATTTCCCTACTTATTCTACTTTTCTGTAGAATTGGTAGTTGATTTGGCCTTGTATGTCATTGTGTAGTATGGTAAACTTATGGTGGCGGTGTTAACTTTCTTGTCATTCTCTATATTTTTTGATCATGGACTTGAAGGCCAGTCATAAATTATAAAGTGTTTTTATGATGATCAAATGATGTGAAGTATTATGCTTAGTCTCTTAATGTAGTATCATGTTCTAGGTGCTTATGGTGTCTTCAACGTTTGAATGAAGTGGTTAGAGTTAGCTTTGGTCTATGTTCTGCCAATGATGAAGTTTTATAATGGTGAATGATCCCTAACTATGTACCCCTATATAAATTTGTGATCTTAGCCAATGTTTGGAGTATAGAATGCAAATGTTGAAGTCGTCTTGTATATTTTGTTTAAATATGGTGTGTGGTATATACATTAATGGGTATTGTAGTCTTAAGAGGGTGGCTGCTTCACCAATGTGGTAAGTGACATTGTGTTATTTGTCCAATGTACTCAAACCACATGCATTCATATGTGTAGGATAAATTTATGGTGTCTAATGAAAGGATGGTTCTCATATGCACTATTTTCTACGACAATGCATGTAAGGTCTATGTCCGTGAAAGTATGAAAATGTATATAAACAAGGATGAATTCATAGGTGAAGCCGAATAGGTAAGGGTATGGGACTTTACTTGTACATTGCACATTTCTATATTGATAGAATAATTCCTAGGGTTATTACACTATGTACATGAATATGAATGCATGACTAAGCTATGAACATGAAAGTATATGATTTTATGAAGTATGCATATGTGTAGTCTTTAAATATGTTTATTTGAAAAGTCTTCTCATTAAGTACACATACAAACACATAAATGGATATAATGAAGCATGTAAGATAATCTATTAAAGAGGTAGACTCTTGAAAGGTATTCTCAATTGTACTCTAAACTAGATTGTGGTTGATATGCTATGTCCATGCAAAGGGTTTTCTGACATGAATTTGGTTGATGAAAGGACCTTCTCATCTTTAACCTATAACCTAAGCATATGAGGATTTAGACCTCCTAAAGCAATTTTTATGAAGTTAAGTTAATGAAGACTTCTCAATAAAGGGAAGTTAGATTAACACCGATGAACTTGATGATGAGGGCTGACCTTTAGTCTTCATGAGGTCGATAACTACAATGCCCAATAGTCATAAACACGGTTTCAATATATACCTCTGAAATGTTATGACTATGTTTCCCGATAGGACCTAGCAAGTCGATCGACCTATTACGGTAGAATGATAGTCATATCTTACCTTGGTAAGTTAGATACCCTCTTATCATGTCTGGGGAGCACCACCAAGACATAACTAGTGTGGTCGTCCTCTTTGAGAACTAAGACTAGCCTCATAACTTACATCATTACATTAATAGGTCAACATGCGTAAAATTTAAAACTTTTGTATATATATCGAGAGGTTTACATAGAACTCTTGCATAAACCTAATATAGTCATATATAGTATACATAGACCCTTTGTACAGAAATATTACAACTTCTATTTTAATTGCACATAGATATATAAGATCTAACATAGTTTTAAAACCGGATGTCTCATCTCATATAGATCTAAAATAAGATTATAACAATTAGGCATATTCCATATATCAATGTAATAAAGTCACATATAGGCTATACAATTATTATTAATCAAATAAAAGGAAAGAACAAGAAGGCTTATAACTAGAACAACATTAAAAGCTTGATAGTGATATTACCTTCGGAAAGTGAGGACCTACCCAGCTTGCATGAGTGAGATTTCCAATTTGTCCTTTAAAGTTGTCTCAAATGCCCTTGAACGACCAATACATAAAATGTTAGGAAAAAAGGGAGAATATGGGTTTAATATACAAATTGTATTAAGTATGAGACCATATGCACACTTACAACAAAATCATGCAATAAGGGAAAATTTAATTAAAATATGCAACATACTTTGAAAAGCCATATGCATATTTAAGAAGACCATACCAATCAATAAGACATATTCATTTAGTCAAGAGAATGTACATCACAAGACCAACAATAATAAGTCTAGTCAAGCCAACATGCATCTCCACATAATTTAAACACATAGTCAAGAAAACCCTATTAGTGCAATGTTTAGGCAGATTCTCATACCCACACCTTGACTAAGCTAAAAAACATAGGTCATCCTAGTTAGAGTTCATTCATTTAGTTCATTTTATCTATTGGAAAAAATCTTGCATCAACCAACTAGACCACATGAGCTAATGTGGAATCCACTGTCAAGGAACCCTACACCTAAAGAAGGAGGACTACTTACCAAGGTAGAATCAAAACATCAACATAGCAACTACATTAATCCACTATCTTGTATTCTTATAGGGGCAACATAGTTCAAGAACTAGGAGATATAGTTGGAACCCTCTATATGTTACATGCGTTGTATTATCCAATCTCATGAGTACATTAGTGATCCTACCTTCCCTATGGGGGAAGCGACATTACTCACACTAGTTCAGTTGGTGCTAAGTTGGAGTCACTTTTGAAATGTCTTTAATGTCTTTGTTAATCATTATCGCTTCATGTATGTCATAGGGACTATCCATTGTATAATCATCATATTCATAGGTTTATAACAATTGCATGAGTACTGTCCTTTTATTACAATTTGTGTAAATGAGGTTAGCACATTTACATAGTCACATCATTATAAGCCACGTTGGTAAGTATTCATTGTCCTTATAACATTTACATCTTGGCCAACAACTCACAATACATAGTTCAAGTCAATTCAATTCAAAATTATACATCCCAATCAATATGAATATAAGGTCTACTTCAATACAACATCCATTACCTAAGCACAAGTTACCATAATCGAAGTAAATAATAGGGATCACAAGACTTACTCATTCATGTTCACAATGACATCATCATGGTCGTACCATAAACCTCCAACTTAAACAACTAATGGTATAATAGAATCATATATTATTAACCAACATAATAACAACACCAATTGAATTATTATACAACAATCCCTCGCTAGTTCATAGCCTCGAATTTGAGATTTAGATAATGTTCATAGTCAACTTCACCATCTATTTCAATTACTCAAGAGCTAGCATTGTAGGACTACAATTAATCTCAATATATTCCTAAATTATCAAAAAAAACATCATAGGATTGTAATTCACACATTAACCAAGACGATTACATCGATGCTCGATAGTTCAATTCAAGATCACAACATAGTGTTAAGGAGAATAAATCATCTTCTACAAGCTAGACAATTCAATAATGAATAACATTATTAATTTATAATACATGTTAATATATTAATAATATAAAAAATAAATTATGCACAAATAAAATTGAAAGATCAATTTCGAGATTGGAAGAAACCCACATGAAAACTCTTCGTTTGAAATAAATTTGAATGATACCTTTGAGGAAAGAAGTCCCAATGCTGAAAGGAAACCCATACCTTGATATTTGATGAATATTGATGGAGAAACATTGGTCTTTAGCATCTTTAGAATCTTCTTGACCTTGAATGCTATGGTGTTCTTCTACTTGGGATAGAGAAAGAAGAGAGAAGGAGGAGCAATTGGGTTTTGGAATTATGATGTCTTACGTTAGTTTAATTACGTTAGGGTCTTTATCTAGGTTTTTAAATTACATAATTATACCTCTCTTAACCCACAACTAATTAATGAGTTTAATCAATCTAAAATGTGCAGCAAAATAGTGGACTCCATAGACGAGACCATCAAAGAAGGTTTCCTTTTTAAACAACGGCCAAAACACTAACTGTTGTTTTTGTTAGAGATATTCGAAAGCACGCCTTCCATGTATTTTGCTAAGTTTCCATCAACGGTGGCAATCGACACCCCGTGAATCGGCATACGATTCGTCGATTGCCCTCGTTTGTGCACACTGCCTCTAGATAGTTTCTTGCCAAATTGCAAGGGTCCTCCTCAAGGGCCCTTGGTTGGAACATTGGAAGTCCTACCTAGACGTTTCAACTATAATCTAATTCTCATATATTATATTCACCCATACACCGAAATTTATAATCTTCCGACTCCTAAATCTTAGTAAAATAGGCTAAGGCACAATAGAACCTCATTTAACATGTTTTCGTACGTCGTGGACATTCCTTCATGTTATTGATTCCTAAAAATTAAAATGACCTATACTCATTATTTTGGACCTTAAAATATTAAAAAAAACTTTTAAACACTCATGTCAGGGTATGGAACACGTCATAGACTTTTGGAATATGACATTATCCTCTCCAAAGGAAAATTCGTCCCCAATTAATAGTAAAATTCATGAAAAGAAAGGAATAGATTCAAGACTAGCAGCACAACCAACAACATATGAGAGCATAAGTCACCATTAAAACCTACATAACTTCATGGCCCTTTTTACAATGCAACTCAAACAATCATTTTCAACTTAAAAGCTTATCAACATGCATCACATGAGACATTCCTTATACTAAAACATAGTTCAATACTTTTCAACATATTCAATACAATTCATGAAGGTACCACACCACAAAAATACACCATATAAGCCCAAAGAAAGCAAAAGAGCAAAATTGACAATTTTCAAGTTGAATAGGCACATTTCATTGTATTCTTACTGAGACATATTCAATTTTTCAAAACATCACCAAAAATCAAAGATATTTCAGATTTAGTCATCATTTTCATTATTAGTAGGATTAACTAACCTTAGTTATAGAAAAGATGAGGGTCACGGGGCTTCATGTTTGCCTCGGCGTCCTATGTTGCACCCTCAACTAGGTGATTCTTTCATAAAACCTTTACGGAAGCCACTTATTTGTTCCTTAAATACTTTACTCGTATATCAAGGATGAACCAACACCTCCTCATAAGAGAGGTTCTCTTGTACACCAACACCCTCAATAGGAATAATGGACTCGGGATCACCGACATACTTCAGAAGAATAGAAACATGGGAAACAAGATGAACCGAAGCCAATTCACTTGGGAACCTCAATATATATGCCACCTGAAAATCTTTTTGCAAGAGTTCTTAGGGTTCTACATAACGAAGGCTCAATTTCCCTTTCTTCCCAAATCTCACAACCTCTTTCATAATCAAAATTTTTAGAAACACTTTATCACCATCTTCAAACCCTAATTCATTTTTCCTATGATTGGCATAGAACTTTTGATGGATAGAGGTTGTTTTTAAGCGATTCCTTATAATATGAACCTTTCCAAAGTCTTATAAATAAAATTAGGACCCAAAATTAAAGACTCACAAACCTTCAACATTACAATTGGATATCACCATATCCTACCATACAATGCTTCACTAGGGGCCATAGATATAGATGAATGTTAATTATTGCTGTAAGAAAACTCCACCAAAGGCAAGTGCTTATTCCAATTTCCCTTGAAATAAATTATACAAGCTCTAAGCATTTATTCAAAGGTTTTAATAGTACGCTCCGCTTGACCATCCGTTTAGGAATGAAAAGTGTTGCTTAACTTCACCTTGGTACCCAAACCTTTTTGGAATGACCTCAAAAACCTAGATGTGAATTGTGCACCCCTATATGATATTATGGATAACAGAATACCATGGCGACACACAATATCATCTATGAAGGATCTCTGCATTATAACCCACCAAATAGGTTGACTTTACATGATTAAAATGAGCGGACTTGGTTAACCAATAAACAACCACCCATATGTAGTCATAATTCTTTTGTGTACGAGGTAAACCTACAAAAAAATCAATATCTATGTTTTCCCTTTTACAAATAGGGACTTGGATCTCTTTAATTAACCACCCGACTTTTGGTGTTCGACTTTCACTTCTTTGCAATTTGGATATTTTGCAACAGATTCCTCTATGTCCTTCTTCAGCCCTTCCCACCAAAAAACTTCCCTAAGGTCATTACACATCTGTGTAGAACCCAGATGAATGGAATACCAGGATCCATGAGCTTATTCAAGAATCCAGATCCTCAAGACATCTACGTTTCGAACTTATAACCTTTCTTGATACCTCTAGCCCCAATACCCCTTAAGGAGAATGAGTCATTAATCGTAGCAAGAATCGATTCCTTAAACTCCATAAATGTTTGATAAAGGTGTTATTTTAACTTCACCTCAACCACCAATGATTACTCGGAGTTATGATGGACCATAAAGCCACCATTAGGAGAATCATCAAATCTAACACCAAATCTAGCAAACCTATGAACATGTTTACTAGGTATTTCTTCGCTTCCTCTAAAAGAGAGACACTACATATGGTCATACCACTTAGATCATCCGCAACCACATTGTCCTTGATAGGGTGTTAGAGATCACGGATGTCGTAATTTTTCAATGACTCCAAGCAACTTTTTTGTAGAGATTCAACTACTTTTTAGTAAACACACATTGAAGACTCTTGTGGTCGGTATGCATATCAACATGAACACAAAAAAAGTAATGTCTCCATATTGTAAAGGAAAATTATATGGCCGCTAACTAAAAGTTGTGAGTTGGATAATTTTTCTCATGCACCTTATGTTACCTAGAGCCATGGGCTACTACTTTCTCATGTTGCATAAGCATACAGACTATACCCACTCGGGATGCATCACAAAATAAAATGAAAGCTCTGGTACCCTCCAATAAAGTCTCCACTAGAGCGGAAGTAAGCCTATTTTTCAAGATAGTAAGACTATCTTACAAGATTTGGAAACTTCTTTCACATGCTTCTTAACAATCAAATTTTCTACTCTTTTGGGTCAAAGTAGTCAAGGGAGATGTAATGGACGCAAAACCATCCAAAAACCTCCTATTATAACCAACTACATCGAAGAAACTCCTAAAATCGGTCGGAGTCAATGGTCTAGGCTCGTTTTTCCTTGGATAAAACTCAACTCCTTACTAGAGATGATATGACAAAGAAATGCCAAGACCTAAAAAAAAATTACATTTTCCATGCATGCCACATAATTGGTTTTTCTAAAGCATTTGTAACCCCACTCTCAAATAGTCCATGTGTTCATCCTCATTTTTCGAACAAAGATGTCATCAATGAATACAATGACAAATAAATCTAGGAAACTTCCAAACACCTTATTCATGATTTCGTTAAATACTGCGGGGGCATCAGAGAGACCAAAGCACATTAATAAGAACTTACAGCGTCCATATCTAGTACGAAATGCCCTTTTTTGTATATCCTGACCTCTCACCCTAAGTTTATGATACCCCGAGCTCAAGTCAATTTTAGAAAAGTAGTTTGCCCTTTGGAGTTGATCAATTAAGTTGTCAATCCGAGGGATAGGATACTTATTCTTAAAAGTGACTATATTGTGTTGTCATAATCGATGCATATCCTAATGGACCCATATTTCTGCTTTAAAAATAAAAAAGGAGCGCCTCATGGAGAAATACTGGGTCAATTGAAGCCGTTGTCTAATAAATCTTTGAGTTTAGCGTTCAACTCTTTGAATTCGGCTGGATCCATCGGATAAGGAGAAATTGAAATAGGGTTTGTATCGTGTAGAAGGTCAACAGAAAATTCCATTTCCGATTAAGGAGGGTTTTCAAGAAGATCCTTAGAAAAGACCTCCTCAAATTCCCTTACTACGGGGACTAACTCAATGGGAGGATTTTCAGCATCTAAATCTTTGAATCTTACAATGTGATATAGATACCCCTTTGACATAACATTAAAAGCCTTAATTCAAGAGATGACACGACCTCTAGGAATAAAGTTTCCCTCATTCCCCTTTAAAATGGGTTCATTTTGAAAATGGAACTTGACAATTCTAGTTATACAATCAATGGAAGCAAAACAATCATGCAACAAATACATCCCCTAAATGACATTGAAATTGACCATATCAAGTTCTACTTATGTAACATGAATAAGTCTATTGGGAAACATTATAGGAAAACTTCTATTTACCCTCTTTGCAACCACTGACTCAACTACCGGGGTAGTTACCATGAGAGGTTCATTTAGAAAGTCGGGAAAAACATTAAACTTTCTACCTATCAAGAGACTAATAGAAGATAGTGTATCACCTGGATCAACTAAAGCATATGTATCAATAAAGAAGACTTCTAACATACATGTCACCATGTCAAGAGAACTATCTTGTTCACCGTTTGAGCGAACTGCATAAAAGTGATTCTTGTTTGGAGAATCCACATTAGAATAACTACTTTTAGGTTAACCGTTACCTTTATCTTGCCCCTTCACATTTTTTAAATCCCTAACCTTGTGGACATTCTTGCCACACCCAAAGCAATTGTCCGTCACAACAAGGCAATCACTATAATGCTTCTTGCCACACTTTCCACAAGTCAGCTTCTTGTATGGTGAGCTAGTACATATCCCCCTTTAGAGACTTAGGGTTAGACAACCTATCATCATGATATTGGGATATTTTGCAGTAAATTGATTATAAGACCTCTTCTTAAACCTAGAATTGTCATTAATGTCAAGCCTACCTTTTGAAGAATCACCATCAAAAGACCTAGCCCTCTTGGCATCTCTACTCTTACTCTTAGCCCTTGTTTATTGCAGTTGTTGATCATGAACCATGTGACGAGAAATTTTCATATTTTCGTGTAGAACAACCTAATTAAATTGTTCCCTCAAACCATCTGACACTCCCGTCACAAAGTGACTCATTTTGTCTTTGGGATTGAAAACCAAAGAAGGAGCATATTTTGACAATTTAGTCAGTTTCAAAGAGTATTCAAGCACACTCGTACCTCCTTGATGATGTTTGATGAAATCCACTACTTTGGCTTTCCTTTTTTTTGTTTGAAAGAACCTACGAATAAAAGCCTTCTTGAAAATCTCCCAAGTCACCGGTCAACCTCTCAAGGGCCTATTGTCTCTCCTTTGAACATACCAAGTTTGGGATACATGTTTGAGTTGATAAGTTTTTAAGTAAGCCTTCTTATTAGAAGTCAATACCATAGCATAGAGAATATTTTAGGTTTTCTCAATGAACTCTTAGGGGTATTCCTCTACTTTGGACACATAGAATGTATGGGGATACATCCTTGTGAAATCCCCAAAGTAGAGGTCATAGTGCCAACATGTTGTTTTCCTCGGGCGACAACCTCCCATTTAACTTTACCCTTTATGGATTGATCTTGAGTAGTGACGACTTGCTCTTCATTAGTAATGGATTGGTCTATTTGGAGAATGGCAGCCCTTATTTCACCATCTTTCAGAATAGGAGGATTGATTGTAGCTTTGTTATCATTAGCAACATCTTCGAGAGGAGGGACTTGATTACATTAGAGAGGAATTCCTGCATTACATAGACATGGTTAATGAGACATTAACACTAAAGGTAATCAAGCTAATTCTTTGATGCCATGTTTGTCACATCCGGGGAGCACCCTTGTAGATGTAACAAGCGTTGTTGTCCTCTTTGAGGACGAAGAATAGCCTATTACTTACATGTCAAAATGCGGAAAATTTAAAACTTTTATATATCTATCTTTAGGTTTACATAGACCTCTTGCATAAACATAATATAGTCATATCGAATATACATAGATATAACATAGTCTTATAACCAGATATCTCATATCATAACGATCTAAAATAACAGTTTATCAATTAGGCATATCCCATACATCAACGTAATAAAGCCACATATAGGATATACAAAGTTTATTACTCAAATGAAAAAAAGAAGATGAAATTGAAGTCTTATAACAAGAATAACATCAAAAGCATGAAAGTTGTATTGTCTTAGAAAGTGAGGACCTACCCTATTTAGATAAGTGAGAATTCAGTCTTCCTTCAAAGTCGTATCAAAATCCCTTCAACAAACGGAACCTAAAATTTTTTGGTAAAAAGGAAGAAAATGGGTTTAGTACACAACATGTACTAATTCTTAAACTATATGCATTCTTATTACAAATATCACGCTAAAAGGGAATATTTAATTAAAGTATGCCATTTACTTTGGAAAAGTTTATGCACATTAACAAAGAACATACAAATCAATAAGACATATTCATTAAGTCAAGAGCATCTACATTACAAGACCAACAATACTACGTGTATTTATGCCGACATGCATATCAAAATAATTTGAACACATAGTCAAGACAAACCTATTATCAAGCTATAACATCACAAGCATGAATAAGAGTTCATTACAACATAACCAAAGCAAGAACATTACCCATAAACCCTTATTAATTAAACTAGTTGAATGACTAAACAAAGGCCCATAATCATAACCAATGTCGAACTTCACATAGCACATCATTAATAGTACATATCATCATGCTTTAGCAATAAAGACCAAACACGTATTCATGAGTTAAAACCAATCATCATATAGTATCATCAACATGCAAGATAATCATATACATATTATGAACCTTTGAAAGCATATATATATATATATATATAACAACATTCTCCTAAGACTTCCGTCATGACAAACTCGTGCAATGTTTAGGTAGAGTCCCATACCCCTAATTAGCCTAAGTTAAACCCATTAGGTCATCCTAGTAGGAGTTCATTCCTTTATTTCATTTTACATTGTGGGAACATCCTTCTTTATCTGACATAGACCGCATGAACTAATATGGAATTCGGTGTCATGGAACCATACATCTAAGGAATGCGTACTACTTTCAAACGTAGTACTAAAACATGAACATAACAACTATGTGGATCAACTAGCTAGTATTCCTTTGGGGGAAACATAGTTCAAGAACTAGGAGGTATAGTTGTGACCCTCATTATGGTACATTCATTGTAGTCTCAAATCTTATTAGTATATTAGTGGTCCTACCTTTCCTATGCGGGGAGGGACACTCATCAAACTAATTCACACGGTACTATGCTAGAGTCATTTATGAATTGTCTTTAATGTCTTTATTATTCATCATAACTTTATTTATGTCATAGCGTATGCCACATTAAAAAACTACACCCTAGAAGTTGGGGAAATGTTGGGTTGCAACCGGCATACTTGACCTCTCTGAGGTCTTGTACAAACCGTAACATATTATTTATTGCTTATATATTAATGAAAAGTACTGCAGATTTAAAACTTTTCACAAAACAAATCATACTCTTTAAAAACTCTTTTGTACAAAGTCATAGGAAATACTAAGTCTCAACATCTTCAAACATAAAACACTAGAATACTTGGGACATGACCGATACTTCATAATATAGAAATACTTTGACTATTACAATACTTCAAATGGAAACATAAAAAGACATATATTCCATAGAATCAAATAAGGATATACTTTGACATCTCTTGAACAATGCTACGGGCCAAGTCTTCCTTCCTAAATTCTTCTCACCTACAAAAAACTATAGAGATAGATAGAAGCATGGATCTAGTATAACCAAATGTACTAATACGGCATAATGCATGAAAATAATGATAATGGACATTAAGTTGAAAATATGCATCTTTTCTTTTAAGAGTCATAATATATTCATAAGAACAACATTTATCAATTAAGAAACACATAAGATAATAATAAACCAAATATCATAATTTTTTAAGTCACTTTACAGTGAACCCTTTATAAAGTAACATTGAAGTTCCTTCACTGTACAGTGAAGTATCTTACCCTTTATTTAGTAATTTTCTACGTCGTAGCTTCCTTACAAAATGATATCCTAAGACTCACTTAAGCAACACAAAGAGAGAACGCCTATAATCTCTCTTTAGGCATGCCTAAATAACCCTCAAGAATACTTATAATAAGACATATACAGACTTACAAGATACCAAACACATCAATATATAGAAAATATGACATTCTCTTACTAAAGACTATCAAAGTACTTACTTAAGTAGATCAAGAAGATAAAGTTCATGAATGACCTCTTCTAGACTACCTAAATAATCCTTAAGACTTCCTAAGTTTAGATCATGTTAACATAATCAACATGTTCCCTACGAAGAGTCATTCTTAAGACACATCTAGGTAAGATACGAATGGACCATTCCAATTTTATCTTCACACATTAACTATAAAACCCTTAACTACTCTAGATAAGTACTTATTTAATTAATATAATTTCTTAACTTAAGCAATTACATTCATTAGTTCATTAATGAGAAATTTAACATATAAAGGACATTCAAGTAATGGTCATGGACATGAACTAGGAACTTAGAATAACACCTTTCAATGCCTATTGTGCAATATCTACATAGCGTCCCATACAACCACCTAAATTTCATAAAACATCTCTAACGCTAATAGGTATTCCATATAATGGGAATAGGCAATAACCGACATACACCATAATAGCAAGACATGGAATCCAAAGTTGTAACCTACTCCAATAAGGGTGTTGTACTTGCCAATGATAGAACTTAGACACATACCATGTAGGCACATGGTTAAGGAATATGAAGGGCATGCTTTGTAATCTAGTCTCATCCTTTAACTAGAACTACTTCCCTTACCATACTAGATCGGTACTAGCTTTCTTTCTCATAGAGTAATTCATACATAACGTTCACATATATAGGTTCCATATAAGGTTCATAACCCAATCATATTTACCATACCAAATAAAGGACCAATAGGGCTACATCCCCGTTAAGAAGCTCATTATGACTTTTGTAAGAATTAAATGATGTCGTTCTAGACAATTAACTTTAATATTTTCATTCCTTTTCATTGAATGATAACATTATGGCTTACGAGTTCAACATTCATAACCATACCACTAGGTTCAAGGTTTCAAATAAAAGACCCTCTAAACTTCATTTAAGGTCACATGTCATCATACATCAAAGACTAAGATACTTTAGCGTCCTAAATAAAGCCATCACATATTCACATTCATACATTCATCAAGAAAGAGACACAAGTCAACCAAGATAAGACACCACATACTTCACTTTAACTTAGAATACATGTCATTCTAGAAGAACATATAAATAACCCTTATAAGCTTGAAGTTACCCTATATACTATCATAAAAACATAATTTTGATAGTCATAGATTCATATACTCAAGTAGGATTATCAAACATAAACAATAAAATTTTACGCACAAAGGCACATTCATAGTTTTGCATGGTAACCTACATAACATCAATAGAACAAATATACTTTCACATTACTTCAATTAGGTTGCGGAAAATGCCATGATCATTACATTACTTAAAGTAACGCCGACAAGGCAACGTCAATTGCAAGTAAAACACATAACAAACACAACTATAAACACACCAATACAATGGAAAATACAATAGATAACGAGTAATATTAAGTGAATCTATATATATAAATAAATAAATTAGGGCAAATTATCACCACAATTTCGTCAAAACCTCAAACCAATGCCAAATCACCATATTCGATATGACAAGGCCCTTACCTATGCCCATAACCAACAATTCAACATAATTATAACAATATTCATGAAACTACGTAATATTACTACATATTCATCATTCCAATAAAACATAGATATCAGTTTACTAAAATTATTATACTATTGGACAGCCATAAAAATCTACACCACAATTTATCAACATTAGATCAATATCCAGAAGCACATAAATTAGTCAAAAACTAGGGCTCATCTAATCATGGCTTTATAGGTAACTATTTTTTAAATCATTCATACAATAACAATATAATATAAAATAAACTATTACAAACTTTTAATGAAAGAACCTATTTGGTAGAATCGTTAAATTGGACACTTCAACTTGAAAACTTTTAGAAAACATCTTGAGAGTTGGACTCTTTGATGAAGAGAGTTTCAAGGATAAAAGTTCCATAACATCATAAAGATAATTCTTCAATTGATGAAGAATCTCCATTCAATTCTTCATTACAAGACGTTCCTTGAATTTTGGCTGCAATGGAGTTCTTCAGAGAATTATAAGGGATTTGGTTTTTGTATTTTGAAAAATAAAATCTACTAAATGTTGAACACTCATATACACATTTAAAATACCCAAAAGAACCTTAAATTTTCTCAAATACTCTTATTTTATGCTGGGTGAAATTAAAAGCTCACCCCTCAAGTTACAGTGAACCTGCGCATAACACAACTTCATAGATGGAAGGGCTATCGACATCCCATCCCTTGACCAACAGACCATCCTGTTGTTCCATGGTCTTTTATTGAGGCTTGAATTTGGACTCTCCTCACCAATAAAAAACTCCCAATCTATGATACACAACTAAAGTGGCATCGACTGACCCAATGGGCATTGATTGCCACCCGTAGGTTGCGCTGTCTTGGGCAGTCTTGGCACCAACTTTGGGATCCTTCCTCAAGGACCCTTCGATAGTCCTTAGGGATGTTTTCACGGACCTTTCCAACCCAAACATGAGTGTATATGAGTTTAGAACCTCTAACAATAATTTCACACAAAAATAACAAGCAAAACTCGATGAAACATGCTTAGACACACAAGGTTATGTTAAGGAAACACTTTCAAACATCATAGATATTCTTGGACGTTTGACCTCCAAACTCCACGAAACTCGATATACTTACTATATACATCACAATAACTCATTTAAGTACATTATAAAGTCATCAATGACATATACACATATAGAACTACATATTAGGCACGTAGGTGACTTAGTCATTGAACGTCTTAGTCGGCCCTTTATGTTAAACTTCCATTGAAACTATACTCTTAGACACTGCCTCAATGTAAAATTTTAGACCTATATAGGATCTTATACCATCAAGACATTCATGTTAGGCTCTAGTACACCTAAGTCAATTTCGAGGTCTTATAGAGTTTATCCCTTGTATAATCATCATCATCATAGCACAATGAGAATTGAATGAGCATTGTACTTTAATTACAAAACATATAAGTGAGGTTAGAATATTTACGTAGTCACATCATAATAAGGAACATTCGTAAGTTATCACCGTCCATATAACTTTTACATCTTAGGCAACAACTCAAAATTTATAGTTAAGACATTTAAATTTAACATCATATCATCCCTAACAATATTAATATAAGGTTTACTTAAATAAATATCATTTCTTAAGCACAAGTAACCATAATTGAAGTAAAGAATAGGGATCACAAGACTTACTCAATTCTTTTCACAATGCCATCATATAGGTATTACCGTCAACCTCCAACGTAACCCAACAATGGTATAAAAGCATCAAATAACAGCATAATAACAAACAAATTTAATCATTATACAACAATTCCTTAGTACTTCATAGTCTATAATTAGAGATTGAGATCAAGTTTGTGTCTACTTCCCCATCTAGGTCAATTTCTCAAGAACAAGCATGGTAGGACTAAAATTTATCTCAATCTATTGCTTAATTGGCACAATAAAATCATAGGATACTAATTCACACTTAAACAAATCCAATTACATCAATACTTGATAGTTTATTTTAAGATCACAACCAAGGGTTAAGGGGAATAGTGATATTCTACAAGCTAGACCAATCCATCAAGAAATAACTTTAATGATTTATAATAGATGATAATGTATTAATAATATTAATAAATAAATAATACAGAAATCAAATTCAAATATCAATTTCTACATTGGAAAAGACCCACATGAAAACTCATCTTCTGAAATCAGTTTGAAGGAACCCTTTGCGGAAAGAAGTCCCAAAGGATAAACCAATCTCATAACTTAATATGTTATGAAGTTTAATGAATAAAAAATACCTTTATAATACCTATATTCATCTTGACCTTGAATTCTATGGTGTTCTTCAATTTGGAAGAGAGAGAGAGAGAAGAAAGAAGGAGGAGAAATTAGGTTTGAGAATTATGAAGGTTTAGGTCAGTTTAGTTATTAATTGTTCTTTATATAGGTCATTAAATAAATTAATTGTTCCTTCCTTAACCCCTAAAATAATCAAATAACAACCTAAATAATTAATTTAACAAATCTTAAAACGTGCAGAAAAACATTGGACTCCGAAGACGATATCACGACCGATGGTTCGTTTGCCAAACGACTGCTAATGGACCAACCATCCTGTTGGTACGTAAATTTTGTCAGAGACTGTCCAAAAAATTCCTTCCATGGATTTTGATAAGTGACCATGGACGGTGGCCATCGAATCCTTATCGATTGGCACGTGATCTGTTAATTGCACTAGTTTCTGTACACTGCCTTTTGGCAAGTTTTTTTTCAAGTTGCAAGTGTCTTCCTCAAGGGACCTTGATTATCCTTGGGGAGTCATACCCAAAAGTTTCGACTATAAAATAACTCTAATACATTTGAGAGACCCTTCGAACAAAATTCATCATATTCTGACTCCTAAAACATAGTCAAATAGGCTAAGGGACACTAGCACCTCATTGAACTAGTTTCCGGATGTCATGGATGTTGGTTGAAATGTTTGATTAATAAACTTCCAAAATGACCTATATTAATTTTTTTTGACGTTAAAACAGTGACACAACCTTTAAAAACATATGTTAGACTCTAGAACACGTAATAAACTTCCAAAATGACCTATATTCATTATTTTACATTGCTTTTGATGAAGGTCCTACTTATGTAAGTAGTGGTTTATGGTTGTCATGTTGATGTATGTAGTAAATGAATATGTTTGTACATTGCACTAGTAGGGTTTGATTGAGATTATGAGTAAGGTCTTATGATGTTAATTGAAATGAATTCAAAGTATGTGTAGGTTGTTTATTCCTTTACTATAGTTATGATGGAGGTCTTGACTTATATGTGTTCTTGGAATGAGTCTCCTTTGTGGTCTATGAGGCATGTTGAGTTATGTATTAAGTATGTGCCTTATGATATTCTATGCTTTCATCAATTCGAATGCTTGAGTTAACGAAGGTTATCTGAATGTTCAACTTGGTGACCTTAAGGTGATTCTTGAGTTTGGGTAGTGAAATTGAAACTATTCATGCAATGCACCTAGTATTAATAGAGGGTTACATGGGGATAAGAAACTTAGTTTAATGGGAATATTATGTTATGGATATGATAAATGTGCCTTAAACAAATTATGTAGCTTTATTTGATGTTATGAATGGTGTCTATGGCTATGTGAAGTATATGAGCTATGTTGTACTTATGGTAGAAGAGTTTTATGGAGATTCTAAAAAATGCATGACACATCCTATTAAAAGGCATGATTTTGCATGATTTCAATACTTAGTTCATTCTTGTACTAACAGTATTCTTTTTCACCTCTTTACACAAAGTGTACGTTATGGATTCTTAAACGATGCCTCTAAAATGAAGGGCTTGATAGTTGTTTTCAAATCTCAAGAAAAGGTTCCTTCAGATTTAGGGATTTATTATGTAAATTTATTAATCAAGCTTATGAAATATCTTAGTTAATATTTTATGTTGTTGAGGGTCGTGTTCTATCCTATTTTATTGATGTAGAGTATAGGATGGCAAAAGAACTTAGAGTGTAATTACGTATTTTTGACCTATATTATGTTTATATGATGTGTTTTTCCTAGCATATGATGTTGTATGAAGGTTTTATATTTTTCGCAAAATTTCCTATAACTATGCAATGAATGATGACTATGTGCTTGTATAAGACCTGTGAGACGTCAAGTAAACAATGTTATTTCTAGGGGGTACTCCCCGGTCATGACAAACTTTATAACAGACAATGAGGTTATCAAAGTGATTTTAGTGTCCAAATTATCATTTTGAAATGTCTAGTAGAGTCCCATTCATCAGTGGTAAGTCGCGACACATCTATGACAGAGAGGCTATAAGATTATATAGTTTCCCTTCTTAACTATTCTCATATAATTCCATAGATTTAATTCTATGTGATCTCTCTCTCATTTTTTCTTGTCTTATGGTATTTTCAAAATTATTGGTTGGATGAGATGGTATCTCTATGCTTGAGGGAGAAAAGGTGAGTTTTGAGGCTTATCTTGGTTTTATGGTTGGATGAGTATGTGCGAAGGTTAACTTGGAAATATATTCATGTGATGCCGTTTATGGATATATATATTATATATATTATATATATATATATATATATATATATATATATATATTATATATATATATATATATATATATATATATATATATATGATTTATGTTGAATTCCATGTTATGTGAGAATTTATGTTATGATATAGGTTATAGATTGTTAAGAGTTTTTGTAATTGAATGGAGTTCCCTTTGAAATGATAATTTGTTATATGATTAGTATGATGATAATGTAATAATATGGCTTGGATTTTAAATGCTTTAATGGAATGTGGTAAATATGTAAAAAAATTCATGTTTCATTTATATATGTGTAATGCTTTTTGAGGTACCTTCTATTGAGTGGACCCTCTTGAATAGGATTGATTCTAGAAGAGAAGGTTGTATGCTTACCTTATCAGGTAATTCTGGAGTATGTTAGAAGTGAGAGAACACATTATGGTTAGTTGACTAGTTCCCTTATGAATTTATTCCTAGAGTGGGGAAAAGGGTAGGAAGTGTTTTATTTCGCAAGTTGGGATTATATTTTTAACTAAGGTTTACTTAGAGGGTAGTATGTATCCCTTAAACCTTAAAGAGGAGGAAAGAGTTAATGTTCACCTACTTTAAAAGTGGTTAGTTGCTTTATACGATTGATCGTAGGTATGACCATTTGAAGAAGTGCTTAGATGTACATAGGTGTATTTTATTGGAAGTTTCCTCCCAAGGTGATAATGTGGATTGAAATGCCTTAGAAGTTACCTTGCCTAGTGTTGAAAGAATAGATAGAGGCCTTTATGGACAAGTCTCTCCTATTTTCCCCCCTAAGGTTTTAATGATCCTTTGGATTCATGTATAGTTGAGACGTTATGTGGTTGGGTAGTATGACCTAACTTTATTATGGATTTCCTTTTGGTGTTGAACTTAGACGAATGATGATACTTGAGTTTTGTGTAAGGACCCTCAAAATGATTTAAGAGGCTTAGAGCATCACATGTGTCTAAAAAGGATTCAAATATGTAAATTAAATGTTTTACAGTATCCTTGCTTGATATGGAGTTATTTGGAGGTAAAACGTGTAAAAACGTTTGATGATGTTTGAAAGTTAGCATTGAGACCGTGCATGTGTGTCTTTTGGTGTCTTGACATGTTTTACATGTTCAACCCCAAACACTGCCTAGACACAACCTTGGCAGTGTCTACCAACATTCAAGCAATGACGGAAGTAGCCTTATTGACTTCCCCTTAGTGGGGAGGCTATCACATCCGGGAAGTACCCCCTAAATGTAACAGGCATTGTCCTCCTCGGAGAGGACTAGTACAAGCCTCTTAGTATTTATCATTGCACTTATAGCTTAAAAAGGAAGAAAATTTAAAACTTTTCATCTACACTACTTCATGAGGTTTACTTAGACCTCGCCCTTAAACATAATATATTCATATCGAGTATTCATAGACCTTTAATCTAAGAATACTATATAGTCTTCTAATTTTATGGTAAATATATATAAGATATATAATGTAGTCTTAAAAAGGAATGTCTCATATAAACCATTCAAATGGAGTAAAATCGGCATAGGTATAACCCCTTACGCAATGTAGAAATGCACCTTAGGGGTTACAACAATATCTCGAAACTAAATGAATGAAATAATTGTCTTCAGATTATAAAAAAGAACCACATCTTGAGTTATAAAAAGGTATCTTCCTCGGATATAAGGACATACCCACACTTGGAGAATGATTACAAGCCTTCCTTCAGAAGTGGTCACGAACCCTTCAACGATAGAAATCTAAAATATTGGGTGAAAAGGGCTAAATGGGGTTATCACATGAGTTATACTATGTATGGAATCATATGCACATACAACATAGACATCATTCTAAAAAGGACATTTATTCAAAAGCGTGAAAAGTCAATTTTAAAAGTCTTATGCACATTCATTCATGAACCAATACAAGTCACTAAGAAAATATTCCTTAAGTCAAGGTCATGTACATTTAACGACCAATAATACCAAGTCTAGTAAAGTCCAGGTGCTTATCGTCATAATCGAGCACATAGTCCAGATAGCTCTATCATGAAGTTATAATATCAACAAGAATGTATAAGAGTTTATAATATCATAACAAAATAAAGACCATCACACATACACACACATTAAGTCCACTAATACAATTACTAAGTAAATCCCCATAACCTCACTCAATAAAGTAAACTCAATAAGAACTATAACAAATTTCAAACTTCACATACAATAACATTAAGTGTAAACATCATCATACATTAGTAATAGAGACCAATCGCATGTTTATAAGTGATACCAATATTACATAATGTCATTTATGTGTAAGATCAACATATCCATATCACTTACATTTATATGCATATAAGTACATAAGAACATCCTTCTAAGAGTTCCCTCAAGGCCAACTAGTGCGATGGATAGGTAGAGTAACATAGCCCTAACTAGACTAAGCTAAACCTGTTTGGTCATCTTTATTAGAGTTCACTTCATTACATCACTTTACTCATTGGGAACATCTTTCCTTATACGCTATAGACCACATGAGCTAATGTGGTTTACGGTGACAAGGAACACTACACCGAAGAAGGTGGAGTACTTGCCAAGGTAGTATTAAAACATGAACATAGAAACTATGTGGATCCACTAGCTAGTATTCCTATGGGGCAAACAATGATCAAGAACTAGGAGATGTAGTTGGGACCCTCTTTATTCTACATGCATTATAGTCTTCAATCAAATTAATACATTAGCAATCTTACCTTACCTTTGTTGGAAGGGACACTCCTCACTTCTAGTTCATTCGGTCCTAAGCTAGACTTTCTTTTTTAAAATTTCTAGTTCATAGTTCAATAGGAATTGCATGATTACTGTCCTTTCAATACAAATCATACATGTGAGGTTAGCACATTTACATAGTCACATCATGATAAGGCACATAGGTATTTTATCACCACTCTGATATCGTTATATAATAGACAACAAGCCACACCTCATGTATCACGAAATTCCCATTCAACATCATACCAAAACTAATCAATCTTATCATAAGTTATACTTCCATATAATTTCATCACTAAACACATGTAATCAAAATAGAAGTAAAGGATTGGGATCACAAGATTTACCCCAATCTCCTTCACAAGCCATCATCCAAGGTTTTACAATCACCCATCCAATTGAACAAAACACTGTGCGTAATGTCATCATACAATAGAAATTTACACGATAATGAAGTCAATTGAATCATTACACAACAATTCAACTCTAGTTCATCATGTATGGTTAGGGACATGGGTTGATTTCATGATCTAATCTACAAAAGTAGGTTAAATCATCAAGATCTAGCATAATTGAATCATAATACATCATAATATAATATGAATAATCTAGAAAAATCGTAAAAAATGAGTTCAGAAGATCAAATTCGTAATAGACGAAAACCCACTTGAAACTCAGCTTTTTGAAATCAATTTGGAGGAACCCATTTAGGAAAGAATAGCAGATGTTAAAGGAATCTTGTACCTTGTTAATTGATTTAAAATGATGGAGAAAAATAATAATCTTGGTTCCCTATAAAACTTCTTTACTTCGTCTTCTATGGAGTTTCATTTGGGAGAGTGACATAAGAGAGAAGGAAAAACAATTGGGTTTTCAGAATTAGCAGAGTTGGGCAAGTTTAATTAGTATTGGGTCTTGATATAGGTCATTAACTAACTTAATTATACCTCCCTTAAACCTTAAATTATTAAATAAACCTTTTTAATTAATTAGACTAATTAAGACATGGGAGTAAAAAACAGTGACCATGACCTACGAGATCCCGACCTACGGGTCGTAAGTGAGTGTATGGACCTTGGGAGCAACCGTCCTGCAGGTTCATTGTTTTAGTAAGAAAATTGAAAAAATTAACCTTCACGAAAATTTATAAGTGAACATCAATCGTTGCCATTGATGCGTCATTATCAAGACACGCCTCGCAGCCTACAACCGTCGATGACTACTATTTCAAGGCAATTTTTAAACACAATGCAAGGGTCCTCTTCAAGGACCCTTAGGTTGGTCCTTGGAGAGTATAACCGCACATTTTGACCCTAAAAAACCTTTAATATGTGATAAACACCTTACCAAAAAAATTCTATCGAATTCTGACACATAAAACCTAGTATAATAGGCTAATGCACACTTGTACCTCTTGTACTAGTTTTCGAACGTCATGGACGTTTCTTGACGCTTTGATTCTAAAACTTCATAAATTAATTATATACAATATAATTTTAAATAATATAGTTTTGCACGTGTTACACTCTCATGTTAAGCTCTAGATTAGGCTTTAGACTTTAAGAGTATTACTGACGCATAGTACCACACTTAGCATGGCCCCCTAGTGTAAAGCCTCAAACCCAGATGATGGTTTCCAATACGAACCATCAATGGGTATACTGGGTTTCGATATAGCCTACAACTTCTGCCAGGCGTTGTGTTTCTTTAAGGGGTCAATTGGAAATTCACATCACATCTTAACCTTACCCTAGGCGGTTATTCTACGTAATTTTTTGTATATTAAGTTGGTTGTTAAGATAAAAACCTACACCCAAGTCATTCTTAAAAAATAGACTTTCACTCTCAAAATAAACCATTACAGAAACCTCCATTGGAGATGATGCTCAAGAACTACTTGTAGATGAGATTTCCATGGATTCTTCATAAAGTTCTCATGGCTTATTCATGTATGTTCTTCAATCTAGCCATGGGTTATTTCTCAAATTGATTTCAAAAGCATGGTTACGATGAATAGATGTTTATATACTGATTTTAAGTTGAATTTAAGTCCAATTTAATGTTGAACCCATCTTCCTACAAAAATCTCAATTTACCTTTTGATGTGGGTAATGTGATCTTGTAAAGATGATTATGGATTGTTATTTCATTTATGTAATTTTATCTTTGGATACTATTTTGAATTCAAATTTATGGTGATTTTTTTTATAAATTATCAATAATTATCATGGTTTAGGGATTTGGTAATTTTGACCTATATTCCCCTGCTTTCTATTGAACTAATGATGTAATGTACTTAATGTGATCTTAAATCGTATGATGGTTGAACAGTGATTTCAATTATGTGTTTAAACTTTTAGCTACTGAAATATATTGGAATGGTTGATGAATTATTAGTGTTGATCAATGATGATCAAAGCTTGGATAAATTGTAAATTGGACTTATTCTCTCTACTACTCTAAAAATTGCTAGTTGAATTGGACTTGTATGACATTATGTGGTGTGGTCAACTTATGGTTGTGGTGTTTACTTCTTGTCAATCTATATATGTGTTGATCATGTACTTGCAGGAAAATTGATGTTATATGAATGTCTGTTAGGATGATCACACAATTTGTTTCATATGCGTAGTTTCTCAATCATGTAGCATGTTCTAGGTATTGATGATATCTTCCACAGTTTAATTATGTTATGGTTAAGTGCTGATTACGTACTGCCATTGATTATGTAATAAAGGTGAATTACCCCAAACCTATGTATCCCTAAATTAATGTGTGATATTGGCTAATAGTTGGAGTCAAGAATGCTATGTTGAAGTTGTCTTATCTCCTATGCTAGTACTTGATGTATTGTTTGTGCTTGAATGTGCATCATGGTCTTAGTAGGTGGCTGCTTCAATGTGATGTTGATGGGTCTTAAGAGGGTGGATGCCTCAATGTGATGTTGATATCAATTATGTCATCATGTTGACCAATGTAAACACACTTCCACCTCATGCATGTTTATAAGTAGTATAGGTTCATGGTGTCAATTGAAAAGAAATTCTCCTATACACTAATGTATACTACAATGCATGTAAAGTATATGTCCATGAAGTATATTATGTATCCTTTAACTAGGATGACTTGATAGGTGTACTAGTAAGGACAATGGTATGTGACCTTGTCTAGGCATTGCACATTTGTTCCTTGATAGGATTGTTCCTAGGATGTAATATATGTACATGAATATGAATGCATGAGTATGTTATGAACATGTGTTATATGCTATTAGTCCAATATATGATATGATGAACTGTGAATGTGCCTAGTGTATGTTTATATTAAAGGGTAGATCATATAGTTACACCTATACACTTATACATGAATAAAGTGAAGTATGAACATGTGTGGTCCAAGGGTGTTTATGTGAAAGGTTTTCTCACATATATGTACACACACATATGAGAACATTTTTACGATGCATGTGTGATGATTTAGTCCATAGAGGGGAACTTGGAAGGTGTTCACAATAGTATCCTAAACTAGATGGTGCTTTAGTATACTCTGTCCTAAACAAATATGCATAGGGCAAGGAAATATCCCAAAACCGTACTTTTATAAAGTAATGAATTAAAAGGCTTTTAAATAAAGGGAACTTAGCTTAGAGCTGAGAGATATTGATGTTTTTGACTGGTATCCCTTCCCAATATGGGAAGGTAGGTTCACCCAAGTCCTCACAAGGTGGATACCTTCAATGTCCTATTTGGCTTAAACAGTGTTTCCATATATGCCTCCAAATTCTATGAACTGTGTTTTCCCCATAGGATCTAGCAAGTGATATCACCTAATATGCTAGCATGATGTTAGTGTTATACTTTGGCAAGGCAGAGCACCTTCCTTAGGCGTAAGGTTCTACTACACGAAATTCATGTTTAGTACCCATGGTCTTAGTGTATGTTATGTAAAATTGACAATAGAAGTAAAGTAATGTACCCTAACTAGGATAACTTAAGGGAAGTTGCTTAGTGTAGGTAAGGGTATGGGACTTTATCTATGCATTACACAACTAGGTCTTGATTGGAGTTCTAGGAAGGTGATCTTATGTATATGATCATGTTTATGTTCCTTATGAATGACATTGTAGTTCTTTCTAATTGGTGTGATGATATCGATGTTATAGGTACTAATGAGTCTATACGATGTGGACTTCCCTTGTAGGTATAATGTCGGCATTATTGAATATGCGATGAAGTTTTTTCTTTGCATGAACGAAGTTTTGCTATACTTGTCTTGTTGATGTATGAAGTAAATTGTATGCTTGTGATATCTTTATAAGTTTACGAAGTATATTTTAGGTTATGGGACTCCATATGTACATTGCACAACTAGTCGTAAATTGACGTTAAGAGTAGGTTATGGATGCTTAAATGATGTCTCTAAGGGTAAGGGGTCAACATGTGTTTCCCAAGATCAAGATAAGAGATTCTTAAGTTCAAGGATTTCGTATGTCATATTTTTTTTAAAGTTATGTAATAACTTAGTTATGATTTATGTGCTAAAGTTTATGTACCTAATATACTTTAATGACGTTCAGTCAAAGATTGCAAAGAGAATCAGAGTGTAGCTATGTAAATATGATATTTTATATATAATCGAAGAAATCTTTGTTGATCTATATAACTCATGATCTATGTGTTTCTACTGTGAGTTACTTGTTGCTTCTTTAGTGATTTTGAATATGCCTATGTGTGAAATAATATTTGTCTAATAATGAGATCTTACTTAAATAGCATTTATATACCATGTTATGATTAGGAGAAGAATGTTCCTCCTATGAACATGAAAAGATCCTAACTATTTAATTTATTAAGGACTTAGTGAATATATATTTTGGTTGCTTATGTTGCATTGAGTGCAAAATAGTCAGAAGTAAGCGTTCCGTGTATATTTTTTGCATTGACTATTATGTGATGATGCGTGAAACGTTAGCTTATCTATGGTTCATATAGTATTTGAAAGTGTTTTAAAAAGTTCAAATTGTATTCGAGGACGAATGTTCCTAAGTAGGGGCTATTGTAAGGTCTCTCAAAATGAACACGGGTAGCTAGAGTCTTGCATGTTTATATAAAGGTTTATTAAGGTGTTTACTGTATGTATTATTTAGTTGAAGAGGTTTGGAGGTCAAACAATCAAGAACGTCAAAGATGTTTGAATGTTAGTTATTCAACATGCTAATGTGTCCTTGTATGTTTTCCTAGTTTTTATGTGTTGTTTGGAGCCCACAAAGAGTATAGGTTACCCTACAATGTTAATAGACATGTCAAAGGTAAAAAATTTAGGGTACGACTCCTCAAGGACCACCCTAAGGGTCTGTAAGGAGGACCTTAATGTTGTAAAAGGAAGTTACACAAGGCAGCGTGAAGAGGCAAGATGTAAATGCTGTCACGCGTAATGCACATGGAACTGAGTTTGCCTGTGCATCGGGCGCACCACACGAGGTCCAATCCCTTATAAATTATGTAAGACAAAATAATGAGGTTCCTCCGCGACGCGCAGCCATTTCCGAGATTTGCTTGCATTGTTTTAATGTTAAGTTTGACATGTCTAAAAGTCTCAATAAGCATGGGGGTGTTTTGGTAACTTTGTGAGTCTTTTATTAAAAATTCTCTAAGATTATTTCAACTCATTCCCAAGAGAAAACCCCAACACCCAATAAGAAATCAAAATGTCAAGTCTCTGTTCTCATCAAATTCTCTCAAACCTCCATTGGAGAGATAACTCAATGTTCGAGCAAGGGACTAGATTTTCATGGTTTCTTCTCAAATTTTTAATGGTTCTATGATTAATAAGGTATATTCCACCTTATTACTTAGTTATCCTTTCATCTACGAGTTCCTCCAAAGGTTTCAAAGAGAATTCATGATCAAAATTTGTATCATTCAATCTAGGCATGGTTTCCTTAAAAAGATGATTGAAAAGAATGAGTATAATGAATTGATGATTAGATAATATTTTTAGCATTATTTTCAGTCCGATTTCATGATGAACCTATGATCATTCTGTATTCCCAAATTAGACAATAATATGGGCATTGTGATCTTGATTTTATATTGATTGAATTATGATTCTAGTGTTAAATTTTCTGTTTCTACTCTATTGTATTCTATTTAATTGTAAATTATTGGTAATTGATAAATTATGATCATATCATGGAGAATAGGTATGATTGTCCTACTTCTTCTAATTTTCTATAGAATTGATAGTTGAATTGGCCTTGTATGGCATTATGTGGTATGGTCCACTTATGGTGGCTGTGTTTTCTTTATTGTAATTCTATTTATGCATTGATCATGGCCCTAAAGACGAGTCATGAATTATGAAGTGTTGTTATGATGATCATAAAATATGAAGTATCATGTGTTAGGAAATAATGTTGTCTTCAACTTTAGAATGAAATGGTTAGGGTTAGGTTTTGTGTATGTGCTGCCAATATGAAGTTAAAATTGTGAATGAGCCCTATCTATGTACCCTATATGAATGTGTGATCTTAGCCTATGTTAGGAGTCTAAAATTCAAATGTTAAAGTTGTCCTGTCTCCTATGTTATAATGTAGTGTGTGGTCTATGCCTGAATGGGTATTGTGGTCTTTAGAGGGTGGATGCTTCACTAATATGTTAGGTGTCATTACCTGATCATGTTGTCAAATGCACACACACATCACACATGCTTATGTGTGGGATAGATTTATGGTGCCTAATGAAAGGATTATTCTCTACTACTATGTATGTAATGTATATGTCAATAAAAGTATGAGAATATATCTTAACTAGGATGATTGATGGATTAGCTAGTATAGGCAACGGTATAGGAGTTTGCCTACACATTTGTAACACCCTAAAATGAACTAAGGTTAACTAGAGCCTCGTAAGTGTTTATTAAGTCAATTTAAAGTTAAAATGAGTTAAATTAGTGTTCGTAGGATGTATGTGAAGTTTGGTTATGCTTGGGGTCAAACGTCCATGAACGTCCATAACGTTCTAAAGCTGTGCCTTAGAAAGTTCTTGTGTGTCTTGGTGTATATGGGTGAATTTTACGTGTTCATTTTAATAAAAATTGTTGTGGGATTTTCCTATGACCTAGACGAGTATGTATGGGGGTTTAACGTACGGGTACGAACCCACCTAGGACCCATGAGGATCCTAGAAGAGGAACCAACTTCTTGGAAAGAAACTACTAAGAAAATTACCAAACAATGACCCAAGGGATGGTCCTTTGTCACCTACCACCCGTCGACCATGGGCGTCGATCTGCTCTGCAAGTCTAGCTAAGCATTCACATGTAGGAGTTGTAGTCCCAACAAACGGACATCATTAACATGGAGTCGATTGGGAGATGGTCTGTTGGTGATGGGGGCGTAGTTGGTCACTCTACAAAGCTTTAATTTTCTACTTTGGCTTGGGGTGTTTGGTCAATTTACCCCATGTTTTATATTAACATAGGAAGTCATTATTAGGGTTTTTAAGTTAAATAAGGCTAGTTTTAAGGTCTAGACCTAGACATGATCCCTCACCTACAAAATTGAAAACTCTCTCTATAAAGACAAACTCTCTCAAAGTCACTATTGGAGCTAAGACTCAAGGAGAGAAAGAAGTATTTGTTTGGACGTGTTTCTTACCAAAAATTAGTCGGTTTCCTTCTCATTAACATATGGTATCCATACTTGAACCCTCTTCCATTTAAGGAGTCATTACCTAAAGATTTCAAATAGGGTTTTCAAAGTATACTTTCTTCTATCCTTGATTTTAAGCATGGGTCTTATTGTAAGGGTATTTTAATGATTCGAATGTGTTTATTCTAGAACGAATTGATGATTTTAATGTAAAACTCCAATGAACTCATGTTTATGCGTATTTCAAACTTTTAGATTAAGAAATGGGTTAAATTAGCATGTTTGTGTAGGATATGGATATTGGTTTACTTGTGTTCTCATTATGATTTAGATACTTCTCTAAGGGCTTTATTATGATTAAATATTGAGAAGTTGGCTATAGGTGGTGATGAATTTGTTATATGGTGAGTTCCTTATATTGTATGTGTCGTATTATAAATTATTCTTGAGTGGTACGGTCCACCTTCTTGGTGGCGTTGTTCGCTTGATTAATTTGACTATGCTTTGTATTGATTTTACGTGTGGCTTTGAATGAAAAATATGTTAAATTAAGTGATAAAGAAGTAGGTTCTTGTATTGTCTATTATGAAGCTTGAATTACATGTTGTGCTTAGATTATGCCTAAATGAAATATATGATTATGTGAAGTATGTGAATGGTCTGATTTGATGAATGAAGGTATAAAGCACGTATAGAAGTTAATATAAATGAAATTATTCTTATGTGTAGGGTGTGCTCACATGTTCACACACAGTATCACTTGAATGAATGTATCAAGCTAAGTTGAGTAAATAGAGGAGTTTTAAGGGTGACACTCTTCGAGAGTTGAGATAGGGTTTTTATTAGGAACCGCACTACATCCTAAGAGATTTCTAATATAGGTCAGAGGATAAATTCCCTTTATGAATTGAGATGTGGTGTTCACTAGTTATCCTTAACCTATAGTTTATAGTGTTTAGAATCCGTGGGGGATAGGTCTAGCACCGAGATGATATGAAGAAGAGGTGGTTACACTTCGTGAGTTGTTATGTTGTATTCCAATGTAACTCGTGATATGAAAACTTGTCACTACAATAATCTAGACCCCAGATGAGACCGGCACCGTTGACCTCTCAGAGGTCGTATACAAGCCTACAAACGTCACCCTTACTTTATCTAGGTTAATTTTTGCGGGAAATTGGAACTTTTTGATTCGTAATATGCATGTAAGTCATTCTACATAAATTTTTATACGTTCAACATCAAAAATCTAACATTAAGAACATCAAATAAAAGAAGTAATTTAATGCTGCATTAAGTGTATACTCGCTAAAAATTGCACCAATACACTGTCTTAAATAAAATGAGAAGAAACGCTAGTGGAACATAATCCACTAACTCAATCTTATAACTAAGCTAGAATATAATGGTCAAGCGTTCGTGAATGCATGAGGGCTTACCATGTTCGGATGAATACTCCACGTCTCGATAACTTCAAAGTCGATCTGTAAACTCTAACATCCACCTGTGCCTGCACCTAAAAATGTATAGTTGTATGGGATTAGTACACAGTTGTATAAGAATGGGTATATGCAAGCACACCAAGGACATGTCTGAGTAAGAATAGCTCTTTCCTAACAACATTATTTATGGAAAGTCATGTCAGTGGACTTGCCAAATAGGGATTAGGAAAGTCAGGAGACATGGCAAATTATAATTTAGAAAGTCAGGGGTCTTGCCACATTTAAATTAGGAAAGTCATGAGAATTGCAAAATTTGGTTTAGGAAAGTCATGCCATGAGAGTACATGCATCATAATAGGTATCATATTGTACACATCAGATAACATCTTACACATAGTACATAACATATTGCATATAGCACATAAGATATTTCATATCATTTGTACATATGCTAGGAGACCTTGGAATCATAGACTTAATATTAAAACATCCCTAAAAGAGGTCCCAACATATGAGACCTTAACTAGGGAGCCTTCTTTAGCAAACACAGAGTCTGCTTCATTCATTCATATGTACTTCATTTCATTCATTCATAAGATACTTAACACTAGCCATACCTAGGATAAACTTTAAGACTCTCATCGATTTGGTTGTGCAGTGATCAAGAATAACCTATTGTCATTAATTTAGTCTAGATCACCTCTTGATTATCGTATTGTAAAACCTTTAGTATCGTTCATATCATTATGTGCATAATTTGAGGCTGGCCTCATTCATTCATTTGGGAACTTTAACTTTAACCAACCTAGATTATGTGAGAATCATGAAATCCATGTCTGCCCCTCACTGAAAAGAGGTGGAATCACCGGCCAAAGTTATCCAAAAAATGCTAGTCTACATAGGGAATTGAACCCAGCTAGATCCCTATATTTCCAGGATAGGTTCAAATACTAGGAGATGTAAGGAGATCCATACATGGCATGCCGGACATTCTCATATCATGAGAGTTACGTGAACTTGAGACCTTTCCGAATGAAGGCATCACTTGTCATAGCTAGACTATCGGTGCTTAGTATATTGTTCTGTAACATACAACTGATATGTCATGGAAGCAGGCTTCTAGTATGAGGACATCATATCTCAATAGATGATTTCACATCTCATCAATAGTATTAAGTATGAAATAATCTCAATACTTTCGTTACAGTGTTCATAGAGATTGGTCTCTTCTTTAGATTTATACCAATAAACATATCTAACCTACAAATCAATGGGAGCTAAGGACAACGAAATTCTACGGGGAACAACCCTAGTTTATGGAATAGATTCATCTGAGTCGTAAGGGTATCTTGGGAAAGGGACAAAGTGTAAGATAACCCATACCTTATTTTGACGCTCAAACCTTCAACTTTATGCCCGAAAACCTCCTCAAAACTCACGTTCAATTTCAAAAGCTTCAACACCAAAATTAGACGGAAAAAATCTCTCCCTTTTGCCTAACGTTTTTTGTTATGTGTTGAATAACTTTTTAACGTGAATGTTCTTCTAGTGTGAAGAATTTTTATTTTCTAACAAGTTCTTCTGTTAGGAAGAGGGAACGTGAGAACAAAGAGAGATATTGACGTGAGAGTGAGAGAGTTAAGCATAAAAGGTTGTTTATCCTTAGGTAAAGACTTAGTAAAAACAGGAATCTTTCAAACCTTTAAAAAAATCTAATTTTTTCCTTTTTCTTAAATCATATAATAAATATTAATTAGTTATATTAGTTTACCAACTTAAAAAGAACAACTTAGATCATTGATCCCACCTAGGTTCGAACCCGGTTGGAGAAAGATTTTCCTTAAAGGGAAATTTTTGCCCCCCCCTGTCACGACCCAAATCGGGGACGCGACTGGCACCCACATTTACCCTCCTATGTGAGCGAACCAACCCATCTAAACCTTAACATTTCAATGTATAACAACAGAAAATAATGCGGAAGACTTAAACTCATTAATAAAACAATTCAAAACTATTATTAATATCCCCAAAATCTGGAAGTCATCATCACAAGAACATCTACCTCAAATTACTAAACTAAGAATGTCTAATAACTAAAAATACATAAAAGCTAGTCCATGCCGGAAGTTCAAGGCATCAAGACTTGAAGAAGAAGACCCAGTCCAAGCTAGACGCATTAGCTCACCCTGAATTTCCGGAGATAGTGAAGACTGGCTAGATCTACTGCTGAGTTGAAGTTGACGGAACGTTTGCTGCATTACACAAATAACAAAGAGGAAAACATAAAAGTAGGGGGTCAGTACAACCACAAGTACTGAGTAGATATCATCGGCTAACTCAAAAATAGGGAACAGTATATGTCAATAACAATGTAAATCAACTACAATACTCAACATGTAGCAATAGCAATGTTCAATTCATCAATAAATACAACCGAGTTCACACATGAGGACTCAAGCCTCAATACCATACTCATTTGGGAATTAAGTTCATTAGATTAAGTATATTCATTATCTTTCAAGATTCATTATCTTTCTTCCTCTTGTGTCGGTACGTGACACTCCGCTCCTCTATTACTATCCTGGTGTCGGCACGTGACACTCCGATCCTCATATTCATTCTATCCTGGTACCGGAACGTGGCACCGATCCATATTCTATCCTGGTGTCGGACGTGACACTCCGATCCTCATATTCATTCTATCCTGGTACCGGAAAGTGGCACCGATCCATATTCTATCCTGGTGTCGGAACGTGACACTCCGATCCTCATATTCATTCTATCCTGGTACCGGAACGTGGCACCCGATCCATATTCTATCCTGGTTGTCGGAACGTGACACTCGATCCTCATATTCATTCTATCCTGGTACCGAACGTGGCACCCGATCCCCTAATTCATCAAGCCTTCTTTTACACTAAGGCATCATCATTCTCATTATATAATTTATCAAGCCTTCTTTCATACTAAGGCATCATCAATCTTATTATATAATATATCAAGCGAATTAGGGTTATTTCAAGATTTGGGATTCAATAGCTTCAACATGCTTGTTAATTCATCACAATTTCATAATCATAATCATGCAAGCATACAATTTAAGCACATAGTAGGGTTACAATGCTATCAACACATAATATTCACTATTGAGAGTTCACTACGAATATCGTAACATAAACCATAACCTACCTCCACCGAAGAATTGAAATCCACAAGCAAGAAACTCCCAAGCTTTGTTTTCTCGTTCAATCTCCCTCAATTCGTTTCTCCTTTCTCTCTCTTGTTCTTTCTCTTTTGTTTTATTCAAACCCTCTTTCCTTTACCCTAATTATCATATAATTAAGAAAAAAATAGGACAATAAAACCCCCTATTAACTTAAGGTTACCCCTTTTTTAACCCCTAAGTAATTAGACTTAATAATGTAACCCTCAATCTTTATAATTAGGAAAGAATAGTCAAAAACGGACCTTAAAACGAGGAAGGAAAGAAATCCTAAACTGCCTGGGACTGCACAACCTGTGACGGGCCGTCGTGAGTGCGACTGTCCGTCACCCAGGCCGTCGTGTCCTCCCCAAATTCCAGGTGGCTGTGACGGCCGTCACCCCTGTGACGGTCCGTCCTGCACCTCCGTCCTGGGGTCAGAAACTCGTTTCTCGAACCAAATTCTCAAAAATTGAAGTGTTTTGCAACGGGAACTCACGACGGTCGTCGTGGGGTCACGGCACGTCCTGCAGGTCCGTCACAATTTACAGAGAGTCGATTTTCAGTACCCAATTTCAGAATCTAAGTGTCATGGGACGAAACATCCACGACGGGCCGTCGTGACTACGACGGTCCGTCACTACTTCCGTCGTTCCCAGCAGTTTTTTTTTCCAGAATTTCTTCTGCTGGCTCTAAAACGACTAAACAGGTCGTTACAATAGATACCAATTTACCCATCGTTCGTCCCCGAACGATCAAAAGAAGAAAAACCATGGCGAAAAGAGTACCTGAATATGTTAACAGATGTGGGGGGTATTTTCTTGCATATCTGCCTCCTTCTCCCAAGTAGCTTCTTCAATCGGTCGATTCTTCCATTGAACTTGATGGATGCAATCTCTCTCGACCTCAACTTGCGAACTTCCCTATCTAAAATAGCAACCGGTTCTCTTCATAAGTCAAGTTCTCATCCAACAAAACTGAATCCCAACGGATGATGTAGTTTCCATCTCCATGGTATCTTTTCACATGGACACATGGAATACCGGATGACTCCGGACAGCCCTGGGGGCAAGGCTAATTCATAAGCCACCTCCCTATTCGCTTAAGCACTTCAAATGGTCAATATACCTTGGACTTAGCTTACCTCTTTTTTCCAAACCGCATCACCCCTTTCATGGGTGAAACCTTCAACAAGACTTGTACCTTCCATGAACTCCAAGTCTCTAACCTTTCGGTCTGCATACTCCTTTTGTCTACTTTGCGCCGCTAGAAGCTTTTCTTGAATAGCTTTCACCTTCTCCATAGAATCTCTCAACAGATCAGTCCCCCAAGGTCTAACTTCAAAGGCATCAAACCAACCAATGGGAGATCTACACCTCCTCCCGTACAATGCTCAAATGGAGCCATGTCAATACTGGAGTGATAGCTATTATTGTATGAAAACTCTGCCAACGGTAAGAAGCTATCCCAATGGCCACCAAACTCTATCAACATTGCACGAAGCATATCCTCCAACACTTGAATCGTGCGCCAGATTGTCCATCGTCTGAGGATGAAATGCAGTACTAAGGTCCAACCTAGTACCTAATTCAGCATGTAATGTCTCCAAAACATAGAGTAAACTGCGTACCTCTATCTGATATGATGGAGAGTGGAACTCCATGCAACCGAATGATCTCTGAGATGTAGATCTTGGCTAACTACTCTGCATTGTAGGTCACCTTGACAGGAATGAAGTGAGCAGACTTAGTTAAACCTATCAACGATCACCCAAATAGAGTCATACTTACCCAAGGTCTTGGGAAGACCAACCACGAGTCCATCGCGATTCTCTCCCACTTCCATTCAGGAATGGGCATTCTCTGAAGTGTCCCTCCGGGCCTCTGGTGTTCATACTTCACTTGTTGACAATTTGGACATTTGGCAACAAACTCAACAATATCTCGCTTCATTCTACTCCACCAGAAGTGTTGCTTTAGATCGCGATACATCTTGGTTGCACAGGATGTATAGAATATCCGGGAACTATGAGCCTCTGTCAGAATAGTGGTGATCAAATCATCGATGCGGGGTACACATACCCTTCCTTAATCCTCAAAACACCTCCTCATCAATTATTGCTTCCTTAGCCTCTCCTTGCAACACTTTATCTCGAATTCGCCTTAGTTTCTCATCATCAACTGTTTCCCCTTAATCTTGTCAAGAAAAGAGGATCTTGACTCCACACTAGCAACAATCCCCTTCTCATTTACTTCTAACCTCATCAAGTCGTTAGCCAAATCTGCACTTCTCTAGCCATGGGCGTCTAGAAGCTTGTAAATGAGCTAGACTCCCCATGCTTTCCGCCTTTCTACTCAAAGCATCTGCCACAAACATTCGCCTTCCCCGGATGATACAAAAATAGTGAGGTCGTAGTCCTTCAGTAGTTCCATCCCATCTCCTTGTCTCAAGTTCAAATCTTTCTGAGTAAAGACATACTGTAGACTACGATGATCGTGTAGACCTCACACTTAACCCCATACAAGTAATGTCTCCATTGCTTTAGTGCAAATACTACCGCGGCCAATTCCAAGTCATGAGTTGGATAGTTACGTTCATGCACTTTAGTTGTCTTGAAGCATAAGCGATCACATTCTTCTCTTGCATTAGCACGGCACCAATCCAGAATAGGATGCATCACAATAAACCAATGAAGTCTTACCTCTATTGGCAAGGTAAGAATTGGTGCGGTAGTCAACAAAAGTCTTAAGCTTCTGAAAGCTTTCCTCACATTCATCTGACCATACCAATGAACATTCTGCTTAGTCAGTTCGTCAATTGGGAAGCGATAGAAGAGAATCCTTGACGAATCTTAGGAGTACGGTAGGTAGGTAGCTAGCTAACCCCACAAAACTCCTTATCTCTGACACATTAGTGGGTCTTACCAATTCTTTACTGTCTCAATCTTAGATGGATCCACCATTACTCCATCCTTAGAAACCACGTGCCCCAAGAAGGACACCGCATCTAGCCAAAACTCACACTTAGAGAACTTGGCGTAAAGCTTTTTCCCCCTCAACGTTTCCAATTACCATCCTCAAATGCTCTTCATGTTCCTTTCTTGCTCTTTGAGTATACCAATATATCATCATGAATACAATCACAAAGAGATCCAAATACGGCTTAATATCCCATTCATCAAGCTCATGAAAGCAGCAGGGGTTTCGTAAGACCAAGGACATCACCACAAATTCATAATGTCCATACCTAGTTCGAAAAGCAGTCTTGGTACATCCGTTGCCCGTATTTTCAATTGATGATAACCGGATCTCAAGTCAATCTAGAGAAGACACAAGCACCTTGTAACTGATCGAACAGTCATCAATGCGAGGAAGAGGATACTTGTTCTTAATAGTTACCTTGTTCAGTTGTCTGTAGTCTATGCACATCCTAAAACTCCCATCCTTCTTCTTCACAAACAAAACTGGGGCATCCCAAGGGGATGCACTTGGTCTAATGAAGCCCTTGCTCAACAACTCTTGAAGTTGAGCCTTTAACTCTCTTAATTCGGCGGGAGCCATTCTATACGGGGGTATAGAAATGGGGCGTGTGCCCGGTTCAAGGTCGATACCGAAGTCAATATCCCTATCTTGTGGCATACCAGGAAGATCTGCAGGGAACACATCCAGAAATTCTCGAACTACCGAAACTGATTCAATTGAGGGTACTTGGAAAGTGTCATCCTTGAGATGTGCCAAGAAAGCTAAAACCCCTTACTAACCATCCTCTGAGCACAAAGAAGGAGATAATACGCACCGGATTGGAAGTGTAGTCACCCTCCCACACTAACGGATCTGTCCAGGCTTGGCTAACGTCACCGTTTTAGCATTACAATCCAGATCGCAAATTGGGAGAAAGCCAAGTCATACCCAGAATTACATCAAAGTCACCCATTTCTAAATAACCAAATCTACATAAGTGTTGCTCCCACGAAATTCACCAAACAAGACCTATGCACTTTTCAACTACCACAGACTCACCCACCGGAGTAGAAACAACGAATGGCTGTCAAGTAATTCACAATGCAATTTTAGACCATTAGCAAATGATGAAGATACATATGAAAACGTGGAGCAGGTCAAATAATAAAGATGCCATGCAATCACAAAACAAAAGATTACCTGTGATAACCGCATCAGACGCCTCCGCTTCAGATCTCCCAGGGAAAGCGTAACAATGGGCCCCATTATTTGTCTGTCCATTGCCCCTACCATGTTTTGTGTAGTAGTGGCTCCGTTTTGCCCATCACCTCTGCCGTTTTGGTGACCCCATTACCTCGACCACCACGCCCTCCAGAATAACGACCTCTACCATTACCACCCCTCCCCCTAGTGGGTGGGGCTTGAAACTCTGGTTTGGAAATACCTCTTATATGTCCAATCTCTCCACATCCATAACATTCTCTGGGTTCACGCATCGGCCTATCAGAGAAGTGTTGACCGTTCTGAGGTGGTCCCCAACTACAGTCTGTAGTGAGGACTGTATCGGTCGATTGGAGTGACCTCCGGAGTTCTGTCCTCTAGAATAAGAACCATTAAACTCACACTCCCCTTCGAAATCTCTTTGATGTCGATGTCGTGGTGTAGTCATCTGGCTTTCACTCCTTCCACTTCTATCACAAAAGTCTACCACCTCTTGGAAGGATGTTGCTGTTGCGCTATCTGTAAGGTGAAATCCGCAATTCTAACCTCAACCCCTTCACAAAACGGCGGATCGTTCTTGTGGACTGAAACAGAGTTGGGTGGGTATCTGGATAGTGCGCGAAATTAGCCTCGTATGCATTAACCGTCATTTTTAACCTTGCTCCAGACTCAAGAACTCATCCCTCTTTTCTATCTCTCAAAGTCCTTGGGATATACTTCTCCATAAACAGGGTAGAGAATGATTCCCAAGTCATAGGTGTGCCCGTTGGTTGACACTCAACATGTGAACGCAACCACATTTTGGCGTTACCTTGGAACTGATAGCTCACGAAATCGACACCAAACCTCTCTACTATCCCCATCTTGTGTAGTAGCTCATGACAATCAACCAGAAAATCATAAGCACTCCTCAGACTCTGCACCCTTGAAGACTGGAGGTTTCAATTTCAAGAACTTACTAAAAAGTTCGTGTTGATCGTTTGTCATAATAGGCCCAGTAGTCAGACGTGGAAATGTGCCTATTCCCAATGTTGCATCCATGCGGGAGCCATAGTAGCCGCATGTCGTATCTCTGAAAACCGGAGGTGTTGGTGCAGAAACCACTGGAGGTGCTTGACCCTGATCAGACAACCCGCTAAGGTAAGCAAGTACTTGGTTGATCATCTCTAGGGTAGGTTGGGGTGGCATTTCCTCATTCTGCCCTTGTTCGGTTTCCCCTTCCTCACCCTCTCTTACTACATCCTCAGTGGTGGAGGAGTCACCGCCCTAGCATCAGATGGCTAGGGGCTCGTCCTCTTCCTCTAGAGGGCGTCCCCCACGACCTCTTCCCACGGCCTCTTGCCGCTGTGTTCTTCCTCGAGCCACAGCCCAGGGGGCTCAGTAGTTTCTGTCTTTTCCGTTGTTGCTGCTGGTGCGGTCGTTGCTCTAGTTCTAACCATCTGCGAAATAGAATGAAGATGGTCAGATACCAATTGGATACCTAGATACCAATTGGACTCAAGTAGTAGCACGAAAGAGACGAATGAAAGAATGAATTTTTCCTAAAGTCTTATAGACTCTCAATGAAAGTAAAGGCGTTCCCCCTACCGTTCCTTAAGACTCTACTAGACCTGTTCTTGTGTGATGGACCAACGAACCTAATGCTCTGATACCAAGTTTGTCACGACCCAAATCGGGGACGCGACTGGCACCCACATTTACCCTCCTATGTGAGCGAACCAACCCATCTAAACCTTAACATTTCAATGTATAACAACAGAAAATAATGCGGAAGACTTAAACTCATTAATAAACAATTCAAAACTATTATTAATATCCCCAAAATCTGAAAGTCATCATCACAAGAACATCTACCTCAAATACTAAACTAAGAATGTCTAATAACTAAAAATACATAAAAGCTAGTCCATGCCGGAAGTTCAGGCATCAAGACTTGAAGAGAAGACCCAGTCCAAGCTAGACGCATTAGCTCACCCTGAATTTCCGGAGATAGTGAAGACTGGCTAGATCTAATGCTGAGTTGAAGTTGACGGAAAACGTTTGCTGCATTACACAAATAACAAAGAGGAAAACATAAAAGTAGGGGTCAGTACAACCACAAGTACTGAGTCGATATCATCGGCTACTCAAAAATAGGGAACAGTATATGTCAATAACAATGTAAATCAACTACAATACTCAAATGTAGCAATAGCAATGTTTCAATTCATCAATAAATACAACCGAGTTCACACTGAGACTCAAGCCTCATACCATACTCATTTGGGAATTAAGTTCATTAGATTAAGTAATTCATTATCTTTCAAGATTCATTATCTTTCTTCCTCTTGTGTCGGTACGTGACACTCCGCTCCTCTATTACTATCCTGGTGTCGGCACGTGACACTCCGATCCTCATATCATTCTATCCTGGTACCGGAACGTGGCACACCGATCCAATTCTATCCTGGTGTCGGAACGTGACACTCCGATCCTCATATTCATTCTATCCTGGTACCGGAACGTGGCACCCGATCCATATTCTATCCTGGTGTCGGAACGTGACACTCCGATCCTCATATTCATTCTATCCTTGGTACTAAACGGAACGTGGCAACCCGATCCATATTCTATCCTGGTGTCGGAACGTGACACTCCGATACTCATTATTCATTCTATCCTGGTACCTGAACGTGGCAACCCGATCCCCTAATTCATCAAGCCTTCTTTTACACTAAGGCATCATCATTTCATTATATAATTTATCAAGCCTTCTTTCATACTAAGGCATCATCAATCTTATTATATAATATATCAAGCGAATTAGGGTTATTTCAAGATTTGGGATTCAATAGCTTCACATGCTTGTTAATTCATCACAATTTCATAATCATAATCATGCAAGCATACAATTTAAGCACATAGTAGGGTTACAAGTGCTATCAACACATAATATTGCACTATTGAGAGTTCACTACGAATATCGTAACATAAACCATAACCTACCTCCACCGAAGAATTGAAATCCACAAGCAAGAAACTCCCAAGCTTTGTTTTCTCGTTTCAAATCTCCCTCAATTCGTTTCTCCTTTCTCTCTCTTGTTCTTTCTCTTTGTTTATTCAAACCCTCTCCTTTTACCCTAATTATCATATAATTAAGAATAAAAGAGGACAATAAAACCCCTAATTAACTTAAGGTTACCCCCTTTTTAACCCCTAAGTAATTAGACTTAATAATGTTAACCCTCAATCTTTTTAATTAAGGAAGAATAGTCAAAAACGACCCTTAAAACGAGGAAAGAAATCCTAAACTGCCTGGGACTGCACAACTGTGACGGGCCGTCGTGAGTGCGACGGTCCGTCACCCAGGCCGTCGTGTCCTCCCCAAATTCCAGGTGGCTGTGGGCCGTCACCCCTGTGACGGTCCGTCCTGCACCTCCGTCCTGGCGGTCAGAAACTCGTTTCTCGAACCAAATTCTCAAAAATTGAAGTGTTTTGCAACGGGAACTCACGACGGTTCATCGTGGGTTGTGACGGCACATCCTGCAGGTCCGTCACAATTTACAGAGAGTCGATTTTCAGTACCCAATTCAGAATTCTAAGTGTCATGGACGAAACATCCACGACGGGCGTCGTGACTACGACGGTCCGTCACTACTTCCGTCGTCCCAGCCCAGTTTTTTTTTCCAGAATTTCTTCTGCTGCTCTCTAAAACGACTAAACAGGTCGTTACACCCCCCCACCAAAATACCTATCCACCTTATTAATTAACTAATAAATTACATGTTTAGGGTAATAACAATACTACCCTTAGCATGGAAATAGACTATTTTACTCTTAGATCCCCCAAACATAAGATTTCCTCTTTTTAAGTCCAGTATGGACTCATCCTGGTAAATGTTCATATTCGGGATCCCTACATGGATGGACCCAACCTTTCCTAGATCAACTAACTCCCCAAGTTAGTTTGTATATGTTGCAAGGGGTCAGATGTTTTTTTGTAAGTGCATCAATTTGTGTGAACCCGATCTAATCGTAGGCAATATAGACACATTAAACATTACTTATCATATTCATTTTTAGGGTTGTTACATTGTCCCCCACATATGAACATTCGTTCCAGAATAACACTTCTTACAATCTATCACAACGCCAGCCATATCATAACAACTATGCACAGTCAAGCAGTAGCAACAAAGAATAGAGAGATAAGGAAACTTCGACTTAAGAGTAGGGAATATATCCTCAAGGGCTTAAATGATAGGGATAACGGGATCTCATATCGGCCTCGGCAACCCACGTAGCACCCTCAATAAGAAGATTCCTCCCCAATACCTTCACTGCGGCAATCTACTTTTTCCTCAGTCGCTTGACCTGTCTGTCTAAAATCTCAACAGGTACCTCCTAATGACAAATCTTCGTTGACCCCCAATCCTTCAACAAAGGTAGAATCAATGCTGGATCACCTAGGCACTTCTTTAACATAAAGACTCGATAGAATGGATGAACGGAAGGAAGTTCCACAAGCAATGCCAACTCATAGGCCACCTCTCCCACACGCTGTAGGATCTCATATGGACCAACATACCTCGGAATCGACGTCCCCTTCATGTCAAACCTCATCACTCCCTTCATAGGTGATATCTTCAAATAAACTTTTTCACCAACATCAAACTCTAAGGGTCGTTTTCTAATGTCTGCTTAAGACTTCTGCCGACTCTAAGCAGTAGCCGACCTACTCCTTATCACCCTTACCTTCTCTAAGGCCTCATGAATGATCTCTGGACCCAAAATGGATGACTCTCCAACGTCGAACCACCTAACATGAGACCAACACCTTCTACTATACAATCCCTCAAATGGTGCCATCCCAATATTGGGGTTATAGCTATTTTTATACGAGAACTCTATCAAAGACATATGGTCGTCCAAACTACACTTGAATTAAATTACACACGCCCTCAGCATGTCCTTCAATGTCTGAATGGGCCGCTCTCTCTGCTCATCCGTTTGAGGATGAAAGGACGTGCTAAGCTTTACCTGCGTGCTTAAGTTCTTCTTGAAGGATATTTAAAAATGTGAAGTGAAATGAGCTCCTCTATTTTAAATGATAGACAAAGGAATCTCATGACATCTGAAAATATCATCAATGTAGAGCCTAGCATAATCCTCGGCTCTATCAATAGACTTCACTGGGATAAAGTTGGCAGACTTAGTCATCTTGTCCACAATAACCCATATGGATTTATGCTATCTGCTAGTATTCGGAAGACCAACCACGAAGTCCATATTAATGTCCTCCCATTTCAAATTTAGAACCTGAATAATCTGATTAAGACCGCCAGGCTTAATATGTTCCGCCTTCACTTGTTTACAATTAGGACACTTGGCCACATATTCTCCTTCTTCATGCCATCCAACAAAAAGATCTTCTTAAGATCATGATACATCCTGGTGGAACTTGGATGTATGGAATATCTTAAACAATGGGCCTCTGCAATGATCCTTGTCTGCAAATCATCATAATTTGGTACACACAGCCTGTCCTAGTACCTAAGTATGTCGTCATCTACCAAAGAAAAAACTCATTCATCGTAACCAACAATGTGTCCTTCAGCTCCATCAACACAGGATAAAGATGATGAACCTAATTGACTTCAACTACAAAGGATGATTCTAAACTAGGATGAACTCAAACCTCCCCACTAGTAGAGTCAACTAACCGCACACCTAGTCTATGTATAGCTTTCACTAACTCCTTCTTCTCATCCTTAACGTGGGTCGTAATTCCCATGATCATCCTACTCAAAGCATTAGCTACAATATTAGCCTTACCATGATGGTAGTGGACATTCATGTCATAGTCCTTTAACAGCTACAACCACCTCCACTGACGTAAATTCAACTCCCTCTATGTGAACACGTACTGGAGACTTTTGTGGTCTGTGAACACATCCACATTACTCTATACAAGTAATGCCTATAAAATTTCAGTGCAAAAACCATAGCTGCCAACTCCAGGTCATGAGTGGGATAATTATTTTCATGAACCTTGATTTCTCTAGAAGAATAAGTTATCACCTTACCAACTTTTATAAGAACACAACCCAAAACAACCCTACATGAATCACAATAAACAATGTAATTCTCACCACACTTGGGCAAAGTATGTACCGGGGCTAAAATGAGTCTATTCTTGAACTCCTAGAAATTGTATTCACAAGTCTCCGTCCATTCAAACTTGGCCTTCTTTTTAGTCAAAGCTGTCAGTGAGGCAGAAATGGAAGAAAAATCCTCCACGAACCTTCAATAATAACCAGCAAGTCACAAGAAGCTACGAATATTGTTGGAGTAAGAGGTTTTGTCCAGTTCTTAACAGCCTCAATCTTTCTGGGATCTATCTCCACACCATTGTAAGACACAACATGACCAGGAACGTCACTGGTCTAAGACAGAATTCACACTTGCTGAATTTCGGCATACAACTGCTATTGTCTAAGTACCTATAATGTTAGTCACAAATGTTGTTCATGCTCTTCCTTTATCTTAGAATAGATGAGAATGTCGTCAATGAATCCTATGACTAAAGAGTAAAGGTATTCACGAAAGACCCTGTTCATTAGATCCATAAATGCAGCAGGTGCATTCATGAGACAAAATGACATAACTATGAACTCATAATGACCATAACGGGTAAGAATGGTTGTCTTCGGGATATCTCCATCCCTAACCTTGAGCTTATGGTACCCTGAGTGAAATTTAATATTCAAGAAGAAACTAGACCCTTGGAGTTGGTCGAACAACTCACCTATTAAATTGATACTTTTTCTTGATGGTGACTTTGTTGAGCTGCCGATAATCGATACACATTATAAGGGTTCATATTTTTTTTCACAAACAACACTAGTGTTCCCCAAGAGGATATGCTCGGCTAAGTAACACCCTTATCAGTGAGATCTTTTAACATAAGCTTCAACTCTTTAAGTTCAGCTGGAGCCATTCTATTAGGAGTAATTGAAATTTGTTTAGTATAGGTTTCTAAGTCTATACAAAAGTCAATCTCTCGAGGTGGAGGAACTCTAGTAAAATTATTAGGAAATACATCTTTGAACTAGTTCACTACAGGCACTGACTTGATGGAAGTAATACCATGATCTTAAACGTTAACACTCACGTTATGACACAATAACCCCTTGGACATTATTTTATTGGCCTTAAAGTTTGAAATCAAGGGATTAGGACGACCCGAGTTGTAACGCTCCCAGACTAGTTCTTCTTCATTAAGGACACGAAATCTCACAACCCTACTACGACAATCCATACAAGCATAACAACAATGCAGCTACTCCATGCCTAGAATAACATCAAAATCATGCATTGGTAAATCAACCAAGTCCGCACACCTAGTCTTAGTACATACAACTATTAGGCAATACTTGTATATTCTATCAATTCTTACATTTTCTCCTAAAGGTTTTGTCACGACCCAAATCGGGGACGCGACTGGCACCCACATTTACCCTCCGATGTGAGCGAACCAACCCATCTACACCTTAACATTTTAATATAATACAGAATATAATGCGGAAGACTTAAACTCATTAATAAAACAACTCAAAACTATTATTAATATCCCCAAATCTGGAAGTCATCATCACAAGAACATCTATCTCAAATTACTAAACTAAGAATGTCTAGAACTAAAAATACATAAAAGCTAGTCCATGCCGGAAGTTCAAGGCATCAAGACTTGAAGAAGAAGACCCCAGTCCAAGCTAGACGCATTAGCTCCACTGAGATCCGGTATGACGAAATCTGGCCCGAATTACTGTTGTGTTGAAGTTGACGGAACGTTTGCTGCATAGCACAAATAACAAGAAGAAAACATAAAAGTAGGGGGTCAGTACAACCACACGTACTGAGTAGATATCATCCGGTTAAACTCAAAATAGAAGAATATATATCAAGTAATATTATAAATCAACTATAAACTCAACATGTAGCAACAACAATATCATAATCGTCAATAAATACCTTCAAGTTCATTCATGAGGGCTCAAGCCTCATTATCCCCTACCACTATATGTCGGAACGTGACACTCCGATCCCCTATATGTGTCGGAACGTGACACTCCGATCCCCTATATGTGTCGGAACGTGACACTCCGATCCCCTATATGTGTCGGTACGTGACATCCGATCCCCTATATCTACGTGTCGGTTCGTGACACCCGTCCCACTAATACTATGTGTCGGAACGTGACACCTCCGATCCACTAATATCTGTGTCGGAACGTGACACTCCGATCCACTAATACTATGTGTCGGAACGTGACACTCCGATCCACTAATACTATGTGTCGGAACGTGACACTCCGATCCACTAATACTAATGTGTCGGAACGTGACACTCCGATCCACTAAATTCATTCCATCCGTTCATCAAGCCTTCTCTATACCAAGGCATCATCAATCCATCACTTTAATTCATCAAGCCTTCTTTTATACCAAGGCATCATCATTGATAACATAGATTAAAGTTTCTTTCAAGATTTGGGTTAGATAGTTTTCATCATCATGCTTGTCTTATCAAAATCACATAATCATATTCATACAAGCATACAATAAGCATATAGACAGGTTTACAATATCATCAACACATATTATTCACTATCAAGAGTCACTACGAATATCGTATATAAACCATAACCTACCTCCACCGAAGAATTGAAATCAACAAGAAATTCCCAAGCTTGTTATTCTCCTCAGCCTCTCGATCGATCTCTCTCTCTATCCCTCTTTCTGTTCTTTCTCTTTGTTTTCCTTATGTCCAAACCCTCTTTCTTTTAACCCTAATTAATCATATAATTAAGTGTGAAAAAGGACAATAAACCCCTCTAATCAACTTAAGGTTACCCCTTTTAACCCCTAAGTATTAGACTTATTAAGTTACCCCTCAATCTTTATAATTAGGAAAGAATAGTCAAAAACGACCCTTAAAACGTGTGGAGAAATCCTAAACTGCCTGGGATTGCGTGACCTGTGATGGGCCGTCGTGCCTGCGACGTCCGTCACGATGGCCGTCGTGCCTCCCCCAGTTTTCAGGTGGTCTGCGACGGCCCGTCACCCCTATGACGGTCCGTCCTGCACCTCCGTCCTGACGGTCAGAAACTCGTTTCTCGAACCAAATTCTCAAACGTTGATGTTTTTGCAACGGAAACTCACCACGGTTTCGTCGTGGATGTGACGGAACGTCCTGCAGGTCCGTCACAACTTACAGAGAGTCGATTTTAATATCAAATTTGAAGAACTCTAAGTGTCCTGGAACGACACCCCCCTCGACGGGCCGTCGGGACCACAGACGACGTCCGTCGGACACTCGTCGTTCCACCAGTTTTTTCCAGAAATGGACTCTGTTGCTCAAAACGACTAAACAGGTCGTTACAATAGATACCAATTTACCCATCGTTCGTCCCCGAACGATCAAAAGAAGAAAAGCAATGGCGAAAAGGAGTACCTGAAACTGTGAACAATGTGGATATTTTTCTTGCATATCTGCCTCCTTCTCTCCTTCCAAGTAGCTTCTTCAACCGTTCGATTCTTCCATTGAACTTTGATGGATGCAATTTCTCTCGACCTCAACTTGCGAACCTCTCTATCTAAAACAGCAACTGGTTCCTCTTCAAAGTCAAGTTCTCATCCAACAAAACTGAATCCCACGGATGATGTAGTTTCCATCTCCATGGTATCTTTTCAACATGGACACATGAAACACCGGATGTACTCCGACAAGCCTTGGGGGCAAGGCTAATTCGTAAGCCACCTCCCCTATTCGCTTTAGTACCTCGAATGGTCCAATATACCTTGGACTTAGCTTTCCTCTTTTTCCAAACCGCATCATCACCCCCTTTCATGGGTGAAACCTTCAACAAGACTTGTTCACCTTCCATGAACTCCAGTCTCTAACCTTTCGGTCTGCATACTCCTTTTTGTCTACTTTGCGCCGCTAGAAGCTTTTCTTGAATAGCTTTCACCTTCTCCATAGAATCTCTCAACAGATCAGTCCCCCAAGGTCTAACTTCAAAGGCATCAAACCAACCAATGGGAGATCTACATCTCCTCCCATACAATGCCTCAAATGGGGCCATATCAATACTGGAGTGATAGCTATTATTGTATGAGAACTCCGCCAAAGGTAAGAAGCTATCCCAATGGCCGCCAAACTCTATCACCATGCACGAAGCATATCCTCCAACACTTGAATCGTTCGCCTCAGACTGACATCGGTCTGAGGATGAAATGCAGTACTAAGGTCCAACCTAGTACCTAATTCAGCATGTAATGTCCTCCAAAACTTAGAAGTAAACTGCGTACCTCTATCTGATATGATGGAGAGTGGAACTCCATGCAACCGAACAATCTCTGAGATGTAGATCTTGGCTAACTTCTCTGCATTGTAGGTCACCTTGACAGGAATGAAATGAGCAGACTTAGTTAACCTATCGACAATCACCCAAAGAGTCATACTTACTCAATGTCTTTGGAAGACCAACCACGAAGTCCATCGCGATTCTCTCCCACTTCCATTCAGGAATGGGCATCTCTGAAGTGTTCCTCCGGGCCTTTGGTGTTCATATTTCACTTGTTGACAGTTTGGACACTTGGCAATAAACTCAACAATATCTCGCTTCATTCTACTACACCAGAGTGTTGCTTTAGATCGCGATACATCTTGGTTGCACCAGGATGTATAGAATATCCGGAACTATGAGCCTCTGTCAGAATGGTGGTGATCAAATCATCGATGCGGGGTACACATACCCTTCCCTTAATCCTCAAACCCTTCCTCATCAATATTGCTTCCTTAGCCTCTCCTTGCAACACTTTTTTTTGAATTCGCCTTAGTTTCTCATCATCAAACTGTTTTCCCTTAATCTTGTCAAGAAAGAAGATCTTGACTCCACACTAGCCAACAATCCTCCCTTCTCATTTATTTCCAACCTCATTAAGTCGTTAGCCAGAGTCTGAACCTCTCTAGCCAACGGGCGTCTAGAAGCTTGCAAATGAGCTAGACTTCCCATGCTTCCCGCCTTTCTACTCAAGGCATCTGCCACAACATTAGCCTTCCCGGATGATACAAGATAGTGATGTCGTAGTCCTTCAGTAGTTCCATCCATCTCCTTTGTCTCAAGTTCAAGTCTTTCTGAGTGAAGACATACTGTAGGCTACGATGGTCCGTATAGACCTACACTTAACCCCATACAAATAGTGCCTCCATTGCTTTAATGCAAACACTACCGCGGCCAACTCCAAGTCATGAGTTGGATAGTTACGTTCATGCACTTTTAATTGTCTCGAAGCATAAGCAATCACGTTCTTCTCTTGCATTAGCACTGCACCCAATCCAGAATAGGATGCATCACAATAAACAATGAAGTCTTTACCCTCTATTGGCAAGGTAAGAATTGGTGCGGTAGTCAACAAAGTCTTAAGCTTCTGAAAGCTTTCCTCACATTCATCTGACCATACAAATGGAACATTCTGCTTAGTCAAGTTCGTCAATTGGAAAGCAATAGAAGAGAATCCCTTAACAAAAGCGGCGGTAGTAGCTAGCTAACCCAACAAGCTTCTTATTCTGATTTCTGACACGTTAGTGGGTCTTACCCAATTCTTCCTGTCTCAATCTTTGAAGGATCTACCATCACTCCTTCCTTAGAAACCACGTGCCCCAGAAGGACACTGCATCTAGCCAAAACTCACACTTAGAGAACTTGGCGTAAGCTTTTTTCTCCCTCAACGTTTCCAATACCATTCTCAAATGTTCTTCATGTTTCCTTCTTGCTCTTTGAGTATACCGATATGTCATCAATAAACACAATCACGAAGAGATCCAAATAAGGCTTAAAAATCCCATTCATCAAACTCATGAACGCAGCAGGGCATTCGTAAGACCAAAGGACATCACCACAAATTCATAATGCCCATACCTAGTTCGAAAAGCAGTCTTTGGTATCATCTTTGCCCTATTTTCAATTGATGATAACCGGATCTCAAGTCAATCTTAGAGAAGACACAAGCACCTTGTAACTGATCGAACAAGTCATCAATGCGAGGAAGAGGATACTTGTTCTTAATAGTTACCTTGTTCAGTTGTCTCTGTAGTCTATGCACATCCTAAAACTCCCATCCTTCTTCTTCACAACAAAACTGGAGCACCCCAAGGAGATGCACTTGGTCTAATGAAGCCCTTCTCAACAACTCTTGAAGTTGAGCCTTTAACTCTCTTAATTCGGCGGGAGCCATTCTATACGGGGGTATAGAAATGGGGTGTGTGCCCGGTTCAAGATCGATACCGAAGTCAATATCCCTATCTGGTGGCATACCAGGAAGATCTGTAGGGAACACATCCAAAAATTCTCGAACTACCGAAACTGATTCATTGAGGGTACTTGGATAGTGTCATCCTTGAGATGTGCCAAGAAAGCTAAACACCCTTTACTGACCATCCTCTGAGCACAAAGAAAGGAGATAATACGCACCGGATTGGGAGTGTAGTCACCCTCCCACACTAACGGATCTGTCCCAGGCTTGGCTAACGTTACCGTTTTAGCATTACAATCCAAAATCGCAAAATTCGGAGAAAGCCAAGTCATACCCAGAATTACATCAAAGTCACCCATTTCTAAAATAACCAAATCTACATAAGTGTTGCTCCCCACAATTCACGAAACAAGACCTATACACTTTTTCGACTATCACCGACTCACCCACCGAGTAGAAACACGATAGGCATGTCAAGTAATTCACAATGTAAATTTAGACCGTTATCAAATGAGGAAGATACATATGAAAACGTGGAGCCAGGTCAAATAATACAGATGCCATGCAATCACAAACAAGAGATTACCTGTGATAACAGCATCAGACGCCTCCGCTTCAGACCTCCCAGGGAAAGCATAACAATGGGCCCCATTATTTGTCTGTCCGTTGCCCCTACCATGTTGTTGTTGCTACATGTTGAGTATCATAGTTGATTGTATAATATTACTTGATATATATTGTCTTCTATTTTGAGTTTGCCGATGATATCTACTCAGTACCCGTGTTTTGTACTGACCCCTACTTTTACGTTTTCTTCTTTGTTATTTGTGGAGTGCAGCAAACGTGCCGTTGTCTTCAACTCAACCGCAATTCTAGCCAGTCTTCGTCACATCGGATCTTCAGGGTGAGCTAATGCTTCTATCTTGGACTGGATCTTCTTCCTCATGTCTTGATGCCTTGATGTTTCGGCATGGACTAGCTTTTACTTGTTTTAGCTTTTAGAATACTCTTAGTTAGTCATTTGATCATAGATGTTCTTGTGGTGATGACTTCCAGATTTTTGGGAATAATAGATGTTGAATTTTAATAGTTATTGAATTGGTTTTTATTAATGAGTTTAAGTCTTTCGCATTACTTTCTGTTGATATTATATTGAAATGATAAGGGTTAGATTGGTTGGTTCGCTCACATAAGAGGGTAAATGTGGGTGCCAGTCGCGGGTCGGTTTTGGGTCGTGACGGACACCTTCCCTATTAGATTTTTTACATAGTAAAAAAAGCCTCAACAATGAATATCCCTAATAGGATTCGATTTATCTGCATCATGCATAATGTTGAATTAATTAGGAGATCAACATAAGGGTCGAGCCTGTCTAGGAGAACTATCTCTACTTTAGACTATCATATACATTATTTCTGTTATTTGTTGCATTATTGGGAAAACTATACAAATGTTGATCGACTTAGATGAATGATATAATAAAAAATTAATTATAACGAAAAATATCAAAGTAAAGTTTTGACGTTATCTTTTTATTAAACACACAATTTTTTTTCTATCAAAATTTATATTTCTTTTACAAATAGAAAATCTATCATTACCATCAATGTTTTTTATATAAAAAAAATGTTGAAAATTTAATCAACAAAATAAAATACAATTGAATATACTAATATTTATAGTTTTGGGAAAAATTTGAAGGGCTATTAATATATATATATATATATATATATATATATATAGATATATATATATAGATATAGATATATATATATCTATATATAGTCTATATATCTATATCTATATAATATATATATCTATATATATCTCTATATCTCTCTATCTCTATATCTATAGATATATATATATCTAGATCTCTCTTTTCCCCGTTCCTTCTTCCTCTAATAACCATTCATTTTTTTTTAAAATAAAAAAAATAAAAAAAATTTTTTTTTTTTTGTGTGTGTGTCTGATTATTTTATTATACAAAATTATAATAAAATTTTTTTTTGTGTGTGTATGATTTTTACGTTACTTTTATTTTTTAAATAATGATAAAAAATTTACTTTTTTTGTGTGTATGATTTTTCCGTTATTCTTGTTAAAAAATATATATTTTATCAAGCCTAGTTTGTTACTATTATAATATAGGAAAATATGAATCCATATGGAAAGGGAGATAAGAGACAAAGACAGGACCAATCACCTGGATTCATGATATTGGAAAAGGCTCCTACACTCTTGAAGACATGGTATGAAAATATTACAAACCATGGACGAGGAATGGTGTTCAAACGCTTGGTATTTCTACGAAGCCTTTTGTATGTTGAGCCACGACGGGATTCGATAGAAGAACTAGTGCATTTTTTGGACCCGTTAAGGAATGTAACCGTTTTTCTTGTTGTGAACTCACCCCCCACCCTTGAGGAGATAGAGGCATTCATTGGAAAGGGTAAAAATCTTCACAAAGAGAGCCTATGACACCAAAACATATTAATGGGAGGGGTGTCTAGATTTACTGCTATAAATGAGAATGATATAGATGGTTGTCTTGTTAATTAATGGGTTCCGTTAGAATTTTTGTACAAAAGATATGGCAAAAGTGATGGATTCGAAGTGTATGGAAACACTCCATAATAATGGGTGTCTTCTGAGCTGGGAAGCACACAGTTATGATGCTTCGTTGTGGCTTTTTTGGGGATCATAGTATTTCCAAAAAAGAGAGGAAAGATTAGCATGAACTTAACTGCAGTCATTATTGCTTTTGAGAAAAGCCTAATATCACCCTCGTACCAATGATTCTTGCAGACATCTATCGTGCTTTAACTATTTGCAAGGATGGAAAAGACTACTTTGAGGGATGCAATATGTTATTACAACTATGGATGATTCAACACATTCCTCATCACCCTTATGCAATGGACTTTAAAGTAGAATGGAATGATTATATAGGAGGCCACAAAGAAAGAATCCAAGATTATAGTTTTCCGAAAGGTATTGAATCTTGGAAGCAACACATCAATAATCTGACTGCTGACAAGATTGTGTGGAATTATCATTGGTTTCCATCGGCCGAGGTGATATACATGTCTACTTTTCAATCGTTCATTGTCCTAATGGGTTCTTTCGAGGTGTCCAACCTTACATGCCACTTAGAGTCATGCGACAACTTGGGCGACGCAGGTTTATACCACCCAATGAAGATATGCGTGAATTCATGTATGATTTTCATCCCAAGATACCTTTAAGGCAATCAGAGATACTTAAGATTTTGGGGGGTTCATACTCTCAAGTCCCCACTATATGGTGAAGGATCGCACAAAAGGCGAGGTGGACCAAGCATACTTAGACTGGGTTCATGATCAGCCCCTTCCTAAGGTTATGCCATAAGGGTCAATAAAAGGAACTATAGATCGAGAAGCAGAAATTGAGGTTAAGATTAAGCAAGCTCGACTCAAAGTCCAAAGAAGCTACAAATCTACTCAGGATATTCTAAGTAATGACATGAAAAACGCTAATGAGGAGTTGGCCCAACGTGATTCGATATTTGAAGTTAGAGTTAGAAAACACCGCTCTACCATTCTAACCTTACATAAAGACTTGGGCATTGCCATAGGCGCTATGGAGCAAAAGGAAGAGGAGTATAAGAAAGAAAAGGCCCAACTTATCTACGCACAGTCTAGACTACAAACTCAAGTTAAAGCCTCTATGGAACGGGAAAGAGAAATAGCAAGGAGTTTCAGTGCTATCAGGCAGACTGTGAGATTGAGAGAGGTCAAAGGATAGCCGAGCGAGATGCACTCCACCTTCAAATTGAAGAGCTCCAAGAACAAAGGGAAAATTTGACGCATGAAGTCAATACTACTCACCACTGGTTACAGAATTGTTATGACAACATGGATGAAGCCAGAGACCGAATACTATAACTCAGGGATGAACTCAACAATGTTTATTCTAGATATTTACACCAGAACGATGAGAGGTTGGGCCAACAGGCCCATGCTTTGGCTCCATATCTACCGAAAGCGTTGGCGAAGATTTATAAGGGTCTTGGAGATTATTGAGATTCGAGGATTCAATTTCTTTTAGGGTCTATTTTGTTAGTAGTGATAATTTCATTTTATTATTATTTTTAATTTTTTCTCTTTCTTTTTGTTTTTTTATTTTATTTCATTTAGAGTCTATCTAAGTCCTAGGTACTTCTGTTTTTTTTGTTTGTTCGTTTTATTCAAATGATTGTTTAAAATATTTGAAAATGAATGAAAAAGATTTGCTTTCGGTCACCTTATGTTCATATATCATGCAAAAAAAATTTAAATAAAAAAATATAAAATTAATTAATATCTTTCTCGAACTACGCAAAATCTAATTCATGGGCCAAACATGATACGTAGGCAACCCAGGGGGTTCGATCCAAATTATTATTATTATTATTATTATTATTATTATTATTATTATTATTATTTGTTTTCTTTTTTTCTTTCTTCTTTCTCTTAAAAATGATAATCATAATGATAATAAATAAATAAACAAATAAGTAAATAAATAAATAATAATAATAATAAAATATTAAAAAATAATGAAGAGAAGAATGCCTAGGTAAGCCGGGATGAAACATGAGGTCCTCCATATTAGAAGTATGTATGTGAATACAATGTGCATAATTTCATAACCCTAATCGGTTTATTACTCTATTCAGAGAGAGAGATAGAGAGAGAAAGAGAGAGAGAGCCATACTAGATTAAAGGTAGTTGGTTTGTGGTTAAACTAGCATCACATCCTTACCACACAAGATCGAAAGAAAAACAGAAAATGTCCCCCAAAGACCGAAATGAATCGTACAATGATGAGGAGATCCAAAACCAGATGACTTCACAAGAAATAGGGACAACAGAAGAGATAAAGGCGTTAAGACAACAAATGGAAGAGATGTACGAGGCATGGATGAGTGGACAACCTCCACCATCTTCAATCCGAAACTATTTTAATACAAATATGTCTCACCCTATCCAGATGTCGACAAGCGATCCGATATATCCCCCTGGATTCGACCCCTATGCTAACACATCCAATGTCGCTGGAACTTCTATGGTGCGCCCTTCGGATACGCTTGTGATAAGTAATCCACTCTTTGTTTCAACTGCCCCGACTAACAGCATCCCGCAGCCAACGATGGTGCCCAAATCCAACAGCGATCCTCCGCCCAAAGTTCGGCGTGATCAGAGTTACACTCTTGAAGATACAATTAAAATTCCAAGTTCTCATCCCCACATTCATCAATATAGTTCCCCTGTTGAAATAGAGAAGATGGTCAAGAATGTGGAATATGAAGAAATGACTAAGAATATGGAGAGTTTGGAACAGAGTATAAGAGATATGCAAGGACTAGGAGGCCAAAAAGGCATCTCGTTCAGTGACTTGTGTATGTTTCCTCACGTCCATTTGCCTGCTGGTTTTAAAACTCCAATGTTTGAAAAATACGATGGTTACGGAGACCCCATAACTCATCTAAAGAGATATTGCAACAAATTGAGGGGTGCAGAGGGCAAAGAAGAGTTACTTATGGCCTATTTTGGGGAAAGCTTAATAGGGATTGCATCTGAATGGTTCATAGATCAGGATATCACCAACTGGCACATATGGGATAATTTGGCTCGATGTTTTGTACAATAATTCCAATATAATATTGACATTGTTCGAGATCGCTCCTCGTTAGATGACATGAGAAAAAAGACCACGGAAAATTTTCGTGAATATGCTATCAAATGGAGGGAACAAGCTGCTAGGGTTAAACCACCGATGAAGGAGTCAGAGATGATTGACGTTTTTCTCCAAGCGCAAGAACCTGATTACTTTCACTATCTGCTTTTTGTCGTAGGGAAGACATTCGCTGAAGTTATTAGGGTAGGGGAAATGGTGGAAATGGCATCAAGTCTGGGAAGATTGTAAGTCAAGCTGCCTTGATATCCACAACACAAGTGCTTCAAAATGGTTCTTGAAATATTGAAGGGAAGAAGAGAAGGGAGGATGTGGCCAGTATTATATAACCACCTAGGACGCATGTTCTAGGTAATTCCCCACAACACTATTTTCCTTCCCAAGCTCCACAATATTCTGTCCCATACACTCCATATCATGTTTTTAATGCACAACCAATTGCACCCTCTTCATATCCACATTGGCGTGCACCAACTCCATAAAATCATACACCACCCCCACAAGTTCATCAAAATACTGCTAGAATTCCTTTCCATCCTAGACCACAATACAAAAAGGGAAATGGCGTTAATGATGAGTTTAATCCTTTTGGGGAGTCATATGCTAGCTTGTTCAAAAAATTAAGGACGTTGAATGTTTTGAGTCCTATTGAGAGAAAGATGTCGAATCCTTCCCCAAGAAATTTGGATTATTCTCAACATTGTGCATATTGTTCTAATGCCTCAGGTCAAAACATAGAGAGAGGTTGGTATTTTAAAAGGGCCATTCAGGATTTGATCGACTCTAACCGAATTATAGTTGAAAGTCCGAGTGAACCCAACATCAATCAACATCCATTGTTGAGGCATACTGAAACAAACATGCTAGAAATGATGAAGGGTCATGAAGAGTTTGCATATCCGTATAAGCCAATCCTTAGGGTTGGAACTGGCATTGAGAAGTCTTCAAATGTTGTTGATTTAACAAAAATGATGCCTTTAGGGGCGGAAAGTGTGTTAGAAATGTTGAGTCCATCAAACACACCTATCTTAACTGTGAAAGGAGCCCTTGAAGATGTTTGGGCAAGTCCGAGTAGGGAAAAATCGTTTTTTCCAAAAGGGCCAAACAAGCCTATCTTGATCGTGCGAGGGGCCCATATTCCTCTTGTGGTTATCAAGCCAGTATCCCAGCTCCCAGACTAACCCCAAATTTGTTCCTTGGAATTATGAGCCTACTGTCGTTACATACAATGGAAAAGAAATTGATGAAGAAATAGATGAAATAGGAGGAATAACCCGTTCAGGAAGATGTTATGTCCCGATGGATTTAAGGAAAACTAAAAATGACCAAATAAAAATAACGAGTCCGGTCACTGAAGGAGAGGCAGAGGAATTACTAAGGAAGATGAAACTATCAGACTACTCCGTGGTGGAACAAGTAAGAAAAACTCCAGCCCAGATCTCTTTGTTGTCTTTGCTAATACATTATGATGATAAATAGGTCAAATCCAAATATGAGTGAAACTGAGACGATAAATTTGGGGATACTAAGATAAGTTTACATGTTCGACATCAAAAGGACGATATAATCCATGCCCTGCTTGATTACAAAGATATTTTTGTGTCATCTTGTGATGACTTTCCTTGATTTAGCACTGACATGGTTGTAAGTTGCCAATTGAACGTAATTTTCCTCAAATAAAGTAGAAGTTGAGAAAACTCAAAACCGACATGAGTGTAATAATTAAAGAGGAGATCAGAGAGAAACTTGAGGCCAAAGTCATTGAATTCTCTCAATATCCTTCTTGTTAGCCAATATCATACCCGTCCCTCAGAAAGACGGCAAAGTTCGAATGTGTGTTGATTATCGTAATTTGAATAAGGCAAGTCCAAAAGATGTTTTTCCTTTGCCTAACATCCATATTTTATTGGGTAGTTGTGCTAAACATGAGGACGCATTTTGCAACATCATGCCAAAACCAAAGGCTAATTTTCTCCAAATTGGAGAGGACCATTCTTTTTTAAAGGTTATTACCCAATGGTGCTCTTTATTTAGCAGATATAGAAGGAAAAGTGACAGAAACGGTCATCAATGCTGATGCTGTGAAAAGATATTACATATGATTGAGTTTTGACATTAGAAACCCTTATGTTTGGGCTCGACATTCAAGGGTTGATTCAATGGGATCTGTTGGTTATGCTATGTCCTTCACTTTTAAAAAAAACAAAAAAACAAAACAAAAACAAAAACAAAAACAAAACAAAAACAAAAACAAAAAACAAAAAATAAAACAAAACAAAAACAAAAAAAAAAAACAAATTGCCTGAACTACGTTTGACCTGATTCTTGTTTCGGCAAGATACATAGGCAGCCCTAATATTGGGTTCGGTTCAACCAAATACAAATCCAAAAATTCATATTGTAGTAAACTAGGGCAAAAGTCGTTTGTTTATTCATTCGATCTCTTATCTCAAAGCTCAAAATCACCCCATCCTCTAAAGTAAAAAAAAAAGTCTTTGCATTAACCCTTGATATGTCGAGAATACATTGGTTAAGGGTAGGTAAAAATCTTGTCTATTGGGATCGATCCCTTCAACCCTCCTTGGCGTGGAAGGTCGCAAGAGAAAAGAAAACTATTCTTCTTAGCAGCTTTTTCAACCTACCCGAGGTAAGGAAGTAAAGCAACCAATAGCCTTTTTACCTACTATGCCTTTCACCGGGTGAGCAAAAAGTAGTTACCTTTAGCCCGGTCTTCCTTATTAATTATTGATAAGGCACAGGGGAAGCATCATCCTTATAAGACTGTTGCTAAACAAAAGAAATTCTTTTTCACATTCAACCATGAGAGGGCAACTTGAGCAATCAAAGCTACGCCCTCTTCCACTGCTGACTATGACAAGGGTACCATAAGACAAATGTGAATAAAAAGAAATAAAAATGAGAGAGTCTTATTGGTGAAAACCCTAAGTGGGCACCGTAAGGCGCAAAGGAGTTGAATATAGAGAGTCTTATTGGTGAAAACTCTGACATGCACCATAAGTCAGACGTGAGCTGGAGAAATTAACATGATAGAGTTTTAGCGGCAAAGACCTTCGTGAATATCACAAAGTGTATAAGGGTTCCAAATTATTTATGGCTTCATTAAGTGTCGGGATTCCATATCAAGATTGAATGATCAATAGTGGTGGATGAATAGATTGGATAGACAAGTATTGAAATCAATTCAAATTGCATTGCATGATCAGTAGACTCGGCTCCCACACTCAGATAAGTTTTTCTTTCTTCTTCTTACTAAAAAAAAAAAGTCTTCATCGAATCTTTTCTTTTATTCTCATATAGTTCGCAATTTTCTTATACTTTTTCTTCACTTTTTTGGTATGTTTTTGAGTCGAGTCTTTGTAAAAAAAAAAGACTAGGAAGGAATTTCAAGACTCGCTACCAAGTCTCTAAACGGTACTAGGCAAAGCATCAGGCTACTTAGTTAATCTGTCTTCAAGCGTTTAATTCGAAAATTCTCTTATCCTGTGATGGCTAAGAGATGAGTGTTGTGAGATAAAGACATTGGATTTAGGTCCCAAAATAAGCAAATTTGGATGAAAGTACAATCAATCAATAAGAAGTATTGACCGTTGGAAACAACCAAAGCGTCATAAGTGTTTGAGCCGCCCTTGTCGAAAGATGGAACCACAAACCAACCACCACCTTTTCAAACTCACAAATTTTCTTTGTTGAAGCAGGGACACAAGTTGTTTCAAGATTGAGGATTCGAGGAACCTAGATGTTCAACCTAGTCTGCAGCGAGCGAAATGGAAACCCTACAATAAAGACTTGTGGAATATTATATGAAAGTTGGCTAATATATATCAAAATAGCAATTACTTGATTGTTTGAATATTTACTTTATTTATTACTATTATTATTATTTTTTATTATTCTCCTTGAAGGAACTTCCAAATAATGAATATAGAATTCACAATGTTTCGTTGGTATTATTAGTTTGTTGAAAAATTTATTAGCAGGACCCTCCTGGATAATGGGACTAGCATGACCCTCCTGGATAATGAGACTAGCAGGACCCTCCTGGATAATGGGACTAGCAGGACCCCCCTTGATAATGGGATTAGTAGGACCCTCCTGGATAATGGGATTAGTAGGACACTCCTGGATAATGGGACTAGCAGGACCCTCCTGGATAATGGGACTAGCAGGACCCTCCTGGATAATGGGACTAGTAGGACCCTCCTGGATAATGGGATTAGCAGGACCCTCTTGGATAATGGGATTAGCAGGACCCTCCTGAATAATGGGACTAGCAGGACCCTCCTTAATAATGGGACTAGCAGGACCCTCCTGGATAATGGGATTAGCAGGACCCTCCTGGATAATGGTTCTAGCAGGACCCTCCTGGATAATTTGACTAGCAGGACCCTCCTGTATAATGGGATTAGCAGGACCGTCCAGGATAATGGGACTAGCAGAACCCTTTTTGATAATGGGATTAGCAGGACCCTCCTGGATAATGGGACTAGAAGGACCCTCCTGGATAATGGGATTAGCAGGACCCTCCTAGATAATGAGACTAAAAGGACCCTCCTGTATAATAGGATTAGCAGGACCGTCTTGGATAATGGGACTAACAGGACCCTCCTGGATAATGGGATTAGCAGGACCCTCTTGGATAATGGATTAGCAGGACCCTCATGAATAATGGGACTAGCAGGACCCTCCTAGATAATGGGACTAGCAGGACCCTCCTGAATAATGGGATTAGATTACTTCCTCATAGGATTAACACTTCGTAGTCTAGATTTTTAGTTTTATTTTCTCCTGAAATAAACACTTCCTAGCCAAAGTTTATGTTATATATTTATAATTGCTTGTAACTCACAAAAAATTTCCCTGTGAAAACTTGGGCAATTTTTTTTTTTTTGTGGTGGTTCTCAGGTTTTCTCAAGCGAGACTGAGATTTGAAATTCAAGAACAAAGTTTCAAATTTTAGAATAATCATTTCATGATGGTTAGAATTAGCTTCTTCAATGCATGTAGCAGCCTGACTTCCACACATCTTTTACTAGTCAACTTTTGATCAAGAAAACACGCATTCATTCAAGAGCATTTTTCAAGTTGTCATTTTGAAGAATGTCAAAAGTTTCATCTAAGTGGCAAATTCAGCCTCTATTCCAATTCGAAGTTAAGATATTCACTCAAAAATCAAGGTGATATCTTAAAGTCAAAATTCAAGTTAAGATTCAAGAAAAGTTGCGTGCATGGAAGTTTGTACATTTGTTTTTCTTTTGACTAATAGTTTTCAATTTTTATGTAAGGATAAGAGCCCCGATCTGGAGCCTCGGTAGAACCTCACTTAACTTTCAACTCATCACTTTATCTCCTCGAACTACAAGTGGCCTGATTCCCTTATCAGTCGGGATATGTAGGATGTCCAAACAAGGACGCGGTCGCACAAATATTGGTCTTTCAAATAAGAGTTCAGTCAAAACTTGTCACTTTGTCTACTTCTTTGTCTGAAAAAATCCTTCATATTTCCAGTCAAAGAGGGGCAAACTGTAGACATGTAATTTTTGACCGAATTTAAGTTTAACACCAATATTTATAGCATAAATAATTTTATCAATTTAAATTAAATATATTTTGACTTTTTTATTATTTTCATTAAGTTATTTAAAAGATATAAAAATAAACAACATAAATATAATTTTCATTAGAAAAGTTTATTTTGATTGTTAAAAAAAAAAAAATATATATATATTATATTATATATATATATATATATATTATTCCTTAAGCTTTTATTTATTTATTTATTTAAAGAAATTAATAATTATATAATTATCATTTATATATATTTATATATATATATATATATATATAGTATATATATATATATATATATATATATATATATAAAATTAAAAAAAAAATTAAAAAAAATAAAAATAAAGAGAACACCACCTTCCCCCTCCCTTACCCCTTCCCCCCCCGTCCCCCACACCACACACACTACTACTACTATATATATTTTTTCCAACTTAGAAAGGGAGGAGATCAAAAAAGAGACGAGAAAAGAAAAAAGATCAGAAGGCTGAAAAAAGAACGAGAGAAGAGAAAAAAGAAAGAAAAACGTGAAAAGAAAAATACAAACAAAAAAGAAAAAGACTCTTCCACAAACAAAAATCAGTAAATATATTCACATATTTTGCTTTGACTCACAAACAAAAGTTGAAGTTGAGGTCTACTTTCGCGGTTCCTTATTCGAATTGTTTTCTTTTGGTGGAATTTTCGCAAGAGGTACCATTTAATTTGTTTTAATAATTTAATATCATGTTATACAACATTGATTGCAATATATGAAGTTGTCAGATTTCTCATGTGGTTAAACCGTTATGTTTTTATATGAAGTTTGTTCAAATATTTCATATCAACTTTATGTTTAGATCCCTTATATAGTTATATTTTGTGTGAAATTGCTATAACAAACCGTAGTTTATTTTATATTTAAATAACCCATAGTTTATTTTACATTTAAGTAAAATTATTGTCCAAGTCATGTTATTTTTAATATTTAGTTTATAATGATAACATGTGTAGATATTATGTAAATATATTAATTTTAGTTAGTAGAATTTTCGTTTAATGTTAGTGACGTAAAAAAAATCGAATAAAAATAGAATAAAAAATAAAAATAATAATAATAAACAAAAGAAATTAAAAATAAAGAATATCTTATTTTATTCTACTTCGCTCGATTTAATTTATATGCATATATGTATATTTTAATTAAAGGGCATAGATTAATAAAATAAGGTAGTTTTAATATATTTAAATAAAAATAAAGAATGAGGGTAAATACATTTGTTTTAACAATAGAATATTCAAAAATAGTTTAAGTCATAAAAGTCCAAAAAGTGACCGTGCTAGAACCACGGGACTCGAGGGATGCCTAATACCTTCCCCTCGTTCAATAGAAATCCTTACCCGAACTGGTTCGCAGACCAAACAAAGATTCATTTCCTTTTGAATAAGGATTAAATAAAAGGTGACTTGGAACACCGTAACTCAATTCCAAGTGGCGACTCTGAAAAAACTAAAATAATCCCCTAATTAATAACGTCACTTAAATTGGAAAACCCTTACGCCGCCGCATGAAAAAGGGTTGTGACACTGGCCTTTGCCATCTGGGCCAAAGATGCCCGCACCTCTACATCAGTAAAGCCAGCAGGATGAATCGGCATAGCAACTCCTTCAACTAGAGCATGGGTTGGAACAAGATTGTCGTTAGCAGCTGATCCTCCTCTCATCTTACCAATGATTCACCTAGTTTTTGTTCTCTTAAAACAACAATGATTAATGCTAGACGCGCTCATAATCAAGAAATCAGATATTAGGAAAAGGCACTATGAGATCAGAAGAAGCGAAATTTTCTTACGCATTGTGCAGCCTCTAATTCAGAATAGTGGTGGACTTCACTACAATGACTTAGAAAACTACTTAATGTGGTGGATGTAAACCAATTATCTTAAGAATTTAACATAGTAATTTGATACCAACTTTTTCACAACCGGAATCTAGATTCCAGACGAGACCGGGGTCATTGACCTCTTCAGAGGTTGCACACAAGCCTAAATACGTCATCCTTACTTCATCTAGGTAATTTTTAGCGGAAAATTCAAAACTTGTTGATTGTAACATGCATGTAAGTCATTCATTTTTAATTCATATACGTTCATTATATGCCATCTATTATTAATAACATCAAATGAAAGAAATAGTTCAATGTTGCATTAAGTTTATACTAGCAAAAAATGTCACCAACACAATATCTAAAATAGAATAAGAAGAAATGCTAGTGGAACATACTCAAGTAGCTCAATCCTATAACTAGGCTAGAATATAATGGGCAAGCGTCCTCAAATGCATGAGGGCCTACCATGTCCTGATGAATGCTCCACGTCCGTATAGCTTCATCAGCATCAATTGGTAAGCTCTAACGTCCATCTATTACTACACGTAAAAATGTAGAGTTGTATGGGGTTATTACACAGTTGTACTGAGTAAGGGTATATTCAAGTACACACCAAGACATGCATGAGTAAGAATGGCTCTTTCCTAACAACCTTATTTATGGAAACTTATTTTAGTGGGCTCGCCAAATTGGGACTATCAAAACTCAAGGGACTTGCTAACTTTGAATTAGGAAAGTCATGGGACTTCAAAAATTTTGTTTAGAAAAGTCATGCCATGAGAGTAAATGCATCATTATACAAATCATATGGTACACATCACATAACATCTTACACATAGCACATAAGATATTGCATATAGCACATAACATATTTCATATTATTCGTTCATATGCCATGAGAGCTTGGAATGATGGAATTTACATTAAGACTTCTCAAATGAGGGCTAAACATATGAGACCTCAAATAGGGAGCTTTCTTTATAAAATACAGAGTCTGCTTCATTCATTCTTACGTGCTTCATTTCATTTATTCATAAGCTAGTGTAACCACTAGCCATACCTAGGATGTAATTTAAGACTCTCATTGAGTTTTTTATGCAATGATTAAGAATAACCTAGTGTCATTATTTAAGTATATCTCACTTCTAAACTATTATATCCTAACATGTTTAGAATTGTTCCTATCATTATGTGAATCATTTGAGGCTGGCCTCATTTATTAATTTGAAAACATTAACTTTAGTCGATATACATCATGTGAGCATCATGAAATCGAATGTCTGCCCCACACCAAAAAATGGTGGAATCGCTGGAAAAAGTGATCCAAAACATGCTAGCGTACATGAACCTCTTCGACCTTGCTAGATCCCTAAAGAAGGCCTGACCTCTCACAGCTAGCCTATCGCTTCTCAGTATAAAGTTCCAATACATTCAACTCATACGTCATGAAAATTGGCTTCTAGTATAAGGACATCATATATCAATAGATGATTTGTCATCTCATTATTAGTATTAAGCATACATTAATCTCAATAATTTCGTTAAAGTGCTCATAGAGACTAGTCTCTTCTTTAGCTTTACACTCTCATAGATGAGTACGTTATGGTAACATATACTTAGGCTCATTTGAGATTGCTCTCATCTTTCATATTAGCCTCTTATCATTTTTTCACCATATTCATTAGCTTTAGAATATTTTCTCTTCTAATTACTCACCCCTATTAACGTGAATGTGTATTTCATCATATGCCACTGCACTTGACCATATAGTGTGTTTCACACTTTTACTTGACCCTTCTAGTGTTAATAATTTCGTTACATACATCGTAGGTTCACTTACTTTACACATATGCTAGACTTATGGGTCTATACATACAAGCCACGAGGCATCAATCATAGTTCATTTAAGTGATTCATATATTCCTAAGATTATGTGGTACAAGACTTATGCATCTTGTATGTATGCTAAGATCTAGATTTTGATCTATGTAGGAAACATTATTTTTCAACATTTATTCACGTATTACTTATGAATCAATACGGAAATTGAGTAAGGGAACCCAATTTCAAATCCCTTGGACAACACTTACATTTTTATTTATTTTTGTTTGATCCACACAATATGGGGAACCAAGAACCCAACGCCTACTTTTCATTTTCCCTTAATTTCATTCTTTAGTTTTTGTTTGTTTAGGACTGAGAGGATGTGGGATCGAATCCCAACAACCTTATTATCTTTTATTTTCCTTTTTAATTAAACAAATTTTTATTTTGACAAAGAGGGTGTGGGATTAAACCCCTATAATCTCATTTTCTTTTCTCCTTAATTTTCTTTATTCTACCGTGTGGTTGTGAGTCCGATTCCCACATGCCTCAATTTTTGTTTCTTTTAATTATCTCTAATGTTTGACAGAGAGATTTTGGACCCCAGACACCTCATTCAAATATTATTTTTTTTCCTTGTATTTTTGGTCAAGTCACAAGAGTTCGAATCCCACATGCCACATTCTTTTTAACTCAAATTATTTCAATGATTTTTAACATGGTGAGGTCACGGGTTCGATACTCTGGTTCCTTACTTATTTTTCTTCATTTTACATAGCTTGTTAAAAAACTTTACTTGGCTGAAATTAACAAACAAGGTGCTGGAAAGTTGACTTATATTTTTCAGCTTCTTGTCATCAACATTTTGAATTAATTCTTAGGGCATTTCGTGATACATTAAGCTAATAGTTTTTCACTCAAATCAGACACATTATACTTCATATTAAAATAACGATATATATATGTTTGTGCACGTGAAATACAACCCTAAAAGATGTCATTCCATGCTCTATTCCGTGTCCAAGAGCAACAACATTACACACTTTGCACACATACTTATCACATAGTCTTGGAAAAACATACTTTAATATTTACATAAATCCGAACAGACATTCATGAACATGATCATCACCAAAACACATTACATGCGTAATTTCTACCAGAAAAAATATCCAACCTACGACTCAATGGGAGCTAGTTACTTTGTTAGTGGTGATCGAATTGAGTTAGTTCTTCTATAGATTACTATTCTATGACGTTATAATGCTATGTATTTAAGAATATCGATGATTGATGGTAATACCATTAAAGGAAGCTTATGAAGGACAACCGGTAAGATGTTATGATCTTGAAACACTTACTTCAATTGTGATGTATTGTACACAGTAATGATGTTTAATTAAAATGTTGATTTTAGTTAGATTATGTAGGGGATGGTATGATGAATGTAATTGAAATGTCTTGACTATATGGATTGTGAGATTATGATTAAGATGTGCTAATATAGGGTTGATTATGAACTAACTGTGTGCCTTCTTATGTCATTATGATAATAATGAGCCAATCTCACGAATGAAGGGTCTCCATGAAAGTACATTCTCACGCAATACTAATAAGCTAATGATCATGACATACAAGGTGGTTGTCCTCTATGACATGTAATAAGCTATAATGATTAATATATTCTTAAAGACATTTCAAAAGGGACTCTAGTTTAGCACCGAGTGAACTAGTAGTGAGTCATGTACATTCCCAATTTGGCAAGGTAGGGTCACTATTGTACTAATGAGATAGAGATTACAATGCAAATGACATAAGGAGGGTCTCAATGATGTCTTATAGTTCGTGAACGATGATTCTAGTAGATCCACCTAGATGTTATTCTCATGTTTTTTGTACTACCTTAGCAAGAAGTCTGCTTTCGTTTGGTGTAGGTTTTCACAACACCAGATACCACATTTAGCTCATGTGATCTATGTTGGTTAAGAACAAGTGTTGCCAAAATAAAAACGAATTACAATTTGATCTCTAACTAGAAGGACCTAATGGGTTTGGACTTAGTCTACCTAGGGGTTGGCACATACGTATATATTGCACTAGTTGGCCTTCGAATGTCTTAGGAGGAACGTTTCAATAGCCTATCTATTGAAAACAAAGTCTTAATGACAAAGTAATTGAAATAAGAAAAGTAATGTTAAGGTAGGAAACATCAATAGATGAACCAATTGAATTGACGGTGTACGAATAAAAATTATGGTCCATTGATTAATCTACATGACATTGATGCTCTTTCTATAGGTTCATACTTAGAATATTCAAAAATCAGGTACTTGAACCTTCTCTTAACCAAGCGACAGTTCACATGTACGGTCCATCGCTCAATCGATGGACCTTCGTGCTCGGTTTTCCACACTTAGTCATAATTCCATTATTTCATTTAATACCCTAAGCTTGTCATATACGATCACACCTTTGTTATGTTGGTTGAACAACGTACGTCGATTGCCTCTATAGTCTGGTTTAAAACTATTTTAGTTCCTCTCTATTGGTCTAACAAAAAATCTTTTTCGCAACAAAACAAGACACAAAACTTCTTAAAGTCACTACAAAAAGTGTTTTAGACACACAAATCCCAAGTGAAATGTATAATAATGTCGTTAAATCATGGTACATCAACACTCTCAACTTAAATTCTTTGTTTGCTCTTAAGCGACGCATTATGACCCTAAACGACAATTATATAGAAGAATACATTATAAACTCTTGTATCACATGACTATCAAAACACACTCTTTCATGATAGAGTGTAGGACTACTCTCTGAAGCTGGACAAGCTAAATCATTAGGAACATGGCATGACATAAATTAACAATGCGAAAGAGACTTGAGTATTTTTCCCATCACCAATGTGCTAACATTCTCATAATGCAATTAGTGCTCTTATTTGAAAGAATTCCTCATTTCTCTCACATAGTGATTACTCATTTTTGTAAACATGTCTTCGTTTCAACATTCACACCCAAAATTTTTTAACTAGACTTAGTGCTTTACACCATAGGCTTGCCTTTATTTTGCTGCTTAGGTAAACCACACTAGACTCTAGGAGCTCGGTAGGACTTTCTTGACTTGTAATATAGGCTTGGGTTAGGTGTTTCACATTTAGTACATCTAGTGACTTTCTTCCCTCCATGACATTACCTTTAAGACTTCTACATCTTTCATGCTCCCTTCTTTTCAACTTAAGGCGTCTGCCACAACATTAGCCTTTCCTGGTGATACAAGATGGTAACATCAGAATCCTTCAGTAGTTCCATCCCTCCTCTGTCTCAAATTCAAATCCCTCTGAGTAAGACATACTGTAGGCTACGATGATCCGTATAGACTTCACACTTAACCCCATATAGATAGTGTCTCCATTGCTTTAATGCAAACACTACCGCAGCCAACTGCAAATCATGGGTAGGATATTTACGTTCATGCACCTTTAATTGGCTCGAAGCATAAGCAATTACATTCTTCTCTTGCATTTGCACTGCACCCAAACCAGAATAGAATGCATCACAATAAACAATGAAGTTCTTACCCTCTACTGGCAAGGTAAGGATAGGTGCAGTAGTCAGTAAGGTCTTGAGTTTCTTAAAGCTTTCCTCACATTCATCCGAACATACAAATAGAACATTCTGCTTGGTCAAGTTTTCCAATTGGGAAGCGATAGAAGAGAATCCCTTGACAAATCGACGGTAATAGCTGGCTAAACCAACAAAGCTCCTTATTTCTGACACATTAGTAGGTCTTACTCAATTCTTCACTATCTCAATCTTAGAAGGATCCACCATCACTCCATCCTTATAAACCACGTGCCCCAAGAAGGACCCGAATCTAGCCAATACTCACACTGGAGAATTTGGCATAAAGCCTTTTCTCCCTTAATACTTCCAACACAATCTCAAATGATCCTCATGTTCCTTCTTACTCTTGGAGTATATCAGTATATCATCAATAAATACGATCACAAAGAGATCCAGATATCGCTTAAAAATCCCATTCATCAAGCTCATGAAAGCAGCAGGGGCATTCGTAAGACCAAAAGACATTACTACAAATTCGTAATGCCCATACCCGGTTCGAAAGCAGTCTTTGGCACATACGTTGCCCGTATTTTCAATTGATGATACCGGATCTCAAGTCAATCTTAGAGAAGGCACAAGCACCTTGTAACTGATCGAACAAGTCATCAATCAGAGGAATGGGATACTTGTTCTTAATAGTTACCTTGTTCAACTGCCGGTAGTTTATGCACATCTGAAAACTCCTATCCTTCTTCTTCACAAATAACATCGGAGCACCCAAGGGGATGCACTTGGTCTAATGAAACCTTTACTTAACGACTCTTGAAGTTGGGCCTTTAACTCCCTTAACTATGCTGGAGCCATTCTATAAGGGGGTATGGAAATGGGGCGAGGATATCCAGCTCCAGATCAATGCAAAAGTCGATATCCCTATCCAGTGGCATACCAAGAAGGTCTGCAGGAACACATCCAGAAACTCACGGACTACCGCAAAACCGACTCAATTGAAGGTACTTGGGTAGTATCATCCCTGAGGTGTGCCAAGAATGCTAAACACCCTTTACTAACCATTCTCTTAGCACGAAGAAAGGAGATGATACGAACTGGAGTGGAAGTGTAGTCACCCCCCACACTAACGGATCTGTCCCAGGCTTGGCCAACGTTACAGCTTTAACATTACAATCTATGATTGCAAAATTCGGAGAAAGCCAAGTCATACCCTGAATTACATCGAAATCAACCATCTCTAAAATAACCAAGTCTACATGAGTATTTCTTCCCACAAAAGTCACCAAAAAAGACCTATATACCTTTTCCACTATCACAGACTCACCCACCAGAGTAGAAACACGAATAGGCATGTCAAGCAATTCACAATGTAAATTAAGACCAGTAGCAAATGAGGAAGATACATATGAAAATGTGGAGCCAGGATCAAATAATACAGAATCCATGCAATCACAAACCAAAAGATTACCTCTGATAACAGCATCAGATGTCTCCGCTTCAGACCGCCCGGAGAAAGCGTAACAATGGGCCCTATCACCTGTCTGCCTGTTTCCCCTACCATGTTGTACTGTAGTGGCTCAAGTTTCTCCGTCACCCCGGCCGTTTTGGTGACCACCATTACCTTGACCACCACGTCCTCCTGAATTACGGCCTCTTCCATGACCACCTCTATCTCTGACTATTTGAGGTCTATAATTGTGTTTTGGACAATACCTCTTATTGTGTCCAATCTCCCCACATCCATATCACTCTCTGGATTCAAGCACAGGTCTCTGTGAGAATTACGTAGTCTGGGAATAACCTCCAACCTCAGAGAAATGTTGACCGATCTGAGGTGGACCCCCAACTACAGTCTGTAGTGAAGACAGAATGGGTCGGGCTGGATAACCTCCTGAACCCTGCCCTCTAGAGTAAGAACCGTTAAACTCACCTCCCTTACGATACCTTTTTGATGTCGATGCCATGGTGAAGTCATCTGGCTTCACTCCTTTCACCTCTATCACGAAGTCTACCACTTCTTGAAAGTATTTTGATGTAGCCGCTACCTGTAAGGCTGAAATCCGCAAATTTGACCTCAACCCATTCACAAAACGGCGAATCCGCTCTTGTGTACTGAAACAAAGCTGGGTGGCATACCTGGATAATGCACGAAAATTAGCCTCACACGCAGTCACCGACATCTTGCCTTGCTCTAGGCTCAAGAACTCATCTCTCATCCTATCCCTCAAGGTCCGGGGGATATACTTATCCATAAATAAGCTAGAATGACGCCCAAGTCATAGGTGGTGCCTGTGCGGGTTGACACTCAACATGTGACCGCCACCATATTTTGGCATTTCCCTGAAACTGATAGGTCACAAACTCAACGCTAAATCGTTCCACTATGACCATTTTATGTAGTAACTCATGACAATCAACAAGAAAATCGTAGGCATCCTCAGATTCAGCACCCTTGAAAACAAGAGGTTTCAATTTAAAGAACTTATTGAAAAGTTCATGCTGATCACTTGTCATTATGGGCCATGTAGTCAAACGAGGAAACGTGCCTAATTCCAATGAGGCATCCATGCGGGGAGCCTCAACAGTGGCCTGTCGTACTTTCGGAACCTGAGGTGCTGGTGCAGAAAAACACTGGAGGTGTCTGGCCTTGATCAGATAACCCGCTAAGATAGGCAAGAACCTGATTAATCATCTCTAGGGTAGGTTGGGGTGGTAATTCCTCATTCTGCACTGCTTACTTTCCCCTTCCTCACCCTGTCTCACTACTTCCTCAGTCGGTGGAAGAGTCACCGCCCTAGCACTAGATGGGCCAGGTGCTTGTCCTCTTCCTCTAGAGGACGTCCTCCCGCGACCTCTACCATGGCCTCTCGCCACTACTGCTCTTCGAGCTACAGCCCCAGTGGCTGGCTCAGTTGTATCCTGTCTTGCCGGTGTTGGTGTTGGTGCCGTTGTTGCTCTAGTTCTAACCATCTGTGAAATAGAGTGAAGATGGTCAGATACCAATTTGTATCACCTAGATACCAATTGGATCCAAGTAATAGCAAGAAAGAAAGAAAGAAAGAATGGAATTTTCCTAAAGTCTTATAGCGTCTCAATGAAAAGTAAAGCCTTCCCCTACCGTTCCTTAAGACTCTACTAGACTCGTTCTTGTGTGATGAGACCAACGAACCTAATGCTCTGATACCAAGATTGTCACGACCTAAAACGAGCCGCGAGTGGCACCCACACTTATCCTACTATGTGAGCGAACAAAAAAATCAAACCCCAACATTTCAAACATAATGAACAAAATACAATGCGGAAGACTTAAACTCATTAATGAAAATTAATTAAATAACTTCTAAAATTTCTCAATCATTATCCCCAAAATCTTTGCTTTCTTCTTCGTTCCTCTCTCTCACGATCGTTCTCCCTCTCTTTCTGTCTCTTTTATTCTTTTTCCTTATTCAAACTCTTTTTCTTTTACCCTAATTAGCATATAATTAAGTATAAAAGATGATAAAATAACCCACTAATTATTCCAAGGTTACCTCCTTTAACCCTCAAGTTATTGAATTATTAACATTAATCCACTAACTTTATAATAATAAGCATGAATAGTCCAAATGCCCCTTTAAAAACTTTAACAGAAATCTGACCCAGTCTGGGTTACGCAACCTGTAACGGTCCGTCATGGCTGTGACGGTCCGTCCTGCAGGTCCGTCACAAAGTTCAGAGAGTTAATTCTGTGGAAAGACTTGTGATGGTCCGTCGTGCCTGTGACGGTCCGTCCTGCCATTCCGTCACGAAGTTCAGAGAGTCAATTTCAGTACCCAATTTCAGAATTCTAAGTGTTTTGGAACGAAACCCCCTCGACGGTCCGTCGTGCCCATGACGGTCCGTCGTGGGATCCGTCGACCAATACAGTTTTTCCAGAAATAAAATCTGCTGCTCAAAACGACTAAATAGGTCGTTAATGTAATGTAATGAGCCGTAATTAGGATAATCTAATGAATGGTTCTTAGTGTAGGTGACGGTATGGGAGTTTACCTATGCATTGCACATTTATCTCTAAAGGGAGTTCTAGGAATGTATTCTATATGTGTATGTATATGTATCTTTCTTATATGTAAGACATTATCGTATTGACCTAATTGTAAGATAATATTCATTGTATGAGTCTTGTAATGTCTATTTCATTAAGTCTTACTAAATATGAATGATATTGGTCTTATTTACTATATAATGAGATCTTACTTTGAATAGGTACGATATTTGTATTATTTGGAATATGATGAAGGTCGTACTTATGTATGAAATGTATAATTGTTTTCATGTTAATGTATGTAGTAGATGTTATGCTTAGAGTCTCTTTGTGAGTGTAATAAGTATTTGTGAGGTTATGGTAATTTACATGTACATTGCACTACTAAGCTTTAGATTAAGATAATGAGTAAGGTCTTATGATGTTAATTGAAATGAAGTCTAAGTATGTATAGGTTGACTATTGCCTTACTATGGTTATGATGGAAGTGTTGAATTGTATGTGGTCTTGGAATAAGCCTCCTATGTGGTCTATGAAAAATACTGAGTTAGTTATGAAATATGTGTCTTATGATATACTATGATTCGTGAATGCTTATGTTTGAGTTAATGAAGGTCATGGGAATGTTGACCTTGTGACCTTATGGTAATGATTGAATGTGGGTAGTCTAATTGGACACTATTCATGTATTGCACCAAGTTTTACTAGAGGGTTAAATATGGGTAACAAACTTACAATAGAGATAATATTATGCTATGAATATGATAAATGTCCCTTAAATGAATTATGCGGCTTTATGTGATGTTATGAATAGTGTATATGATAGTTGTACTTATGGTATAAAGGTCTTATTAAATTTTGCAAAAAGGCATTTATCATGGTTTTCTAACAAAATGTCCTCTTTAAATTAATGTTTTTGCATGGTTTCCATACTTTGTCTTGTAATAACACCATAAATCTTCACCTTTTTACAGAAAGTGTAAGCTATCAATGCTTACAGTATATCTCTAAAGTGAACGGCTTGATAGATGATTCCAAAGCTCAAGAAAGGGATCCTTAAGATTCAAGGATTTCCAATGTAATGTTCTTATAAAAGTTTATGTAATTGATTTATTATTATTTTATGTTGTTAAGGGTTGCGTCCCTATTCCATTCTATTGATGTTGAGTCTTACATAGTGTAATGACGATCAAGTACACCCTAGAAGAAATGGTCACTATTAAGTCAAAACAAGGCATACTTTACCCTTTAATGGCCTCGTGCTAGCCTCTTAACTATCGTTCATTACATAAGATATGACAAATAGTGTGGAATTAAAACTTCTCACTACATTAATAATAATAAGAAAATATCTTTTATAAAACACTAAAGAATAGTCTCATTTTCACAAGCCAACGTAATGGCACAACAGAAATATCTTAGGGACACGACCCTTTACATTGAAAGAAAATCCACAATAAGTCTTATACAAGAAATAAGGAAACATAGTCTATGTCCTCGAATATATGAGAACATACAAAACCTCGAGAGAGTCGATTCCTAAACTTTCCATCTAACATTCTACTTACCTCAAACCTATACATATAGAGTATAGAAGAGTATAGGATTAGTAGACACATTGTACTAAGTATGACATTCTGCAAAACATGCAAATGAGGACATTTTAGTAGAAATAAATTTCATGCTAATTGAGGAAAACCTTTATGAATATAGAAGTAAAATAGCATATAATTCGTCATTAAGCATATAGAATAGAACTTCAATAAATTTAGCATCAAAATGTACATTACAATAAACTAAAGAAAAAAATTACAGTGAACCCATTTCTTTCCAACTCAGTTAATTCATTTCCTTGATGTTTCCATAACCAAGGTTATCCTAAGGCTCACTAAGGTAAGACATGAAGAACCGCCCATACAATACCTTAAATGCACACCTATGTGATTCTAAATACTACCAATAATAAACTTACTTCGCACAGGTAACATGTGTACATTCTACCCCAAAACTCTAAAGACGCATACTTACATTTAAAGACTTAAAATAAATTCCCTTCTCCAAAAAATTTCTCAAGTTACATAAAGTGCAATGTGAAAGTAGCATACCATACTACTGCTTCCACCAAGTTCTGCTTGAGGATTCCCTTAGATTAACCACACCACATTCATAATTCATAAACTTCATCATTCATAACTCATTTACATTACATAATAACTAATTCATATATTTCATATAAAGACACACCAAGACTCCCATTTGAAGTGCCTACTCGTGCAATCAATAGATAGAGTCCCATACCACCACAATGTCTATGTAGTACAATATTTAGAAGACTTAGTTCATTACATTCTTTTGAATGGGATAGCTTTAACCAACACAAACAATCAGATATAGACATGGAATCCCGATAGTAACCTTTACCAGATGAGGGATTTCCAATTGCCTAGGGTATGGTCATTCTATTAGCCTTTAAATGAAATCTCCCATAGTTATACCTATGTGGGCGCATAGTTAAGGGATAAGGAGATTGCTTCTAAGTAACTCATTCATTACTAACGAGCAGTACTTATCTTAAGAGGTATATTTGATATAACATCTCAACTCACAAGTGTAACAACTCCTTCTTCATATCCTTTCGTTGCTAATCATAACTTCCCCACTGATTCTTAAGCATTCACTGCTAAAGGTCAAGGGATAACTATTTGACACCACATCTAAACTCACGAGGAGTGTGTATCCTCTAACCTATCTCACAAATCTTTTTTGAATAGTGAAGTAGTTACTGAACACTTCATCTCAACTTACGAAGAGTGTTCACACCAAAACTCGCATTTTCAATCCTAGAGTCTTTTAAAAGGAGTGGGAAATGGTCTTGACACTTCATGACTACTTACAATGAGTGTTCAACCTACATCTCCAATTCACATTCATTTATTCAAAGTTTGTGTGTATATGTGAGTACACATTTCAGATAATCACCATTTCAATAATATTTATTTCTAATCAGTCTTACATGTTTATTCGTCACACTTCACACACTAGAATGCTTCACATATACACATAGTCCATTTCGACATAATATATAGAAACAATGCAATTCAAGCTTTATAAAGTCTATCAACATGAACATCAACATTATCACTGAACTTCACATACAATCCCTTCATGGTCATACTCACAATACTCATGAAAGCACATATTTATATCTTCCATGTAAACAGCGCCACCAAAGGTGGACCATACCACTTAAAAACTTTTCAATAGAAACTATACAGGATAGAGAAACTTTCACATCATCCAAGCGTTCACCCCCTTTCATCAAGATTTCATCAAAGCAAGATAATATAGCATGTAAAGGAAGTAGCTAACCCTAATTACATCAAATGAAATTCAACTCTAACATTATCTAGCGAAAAGCAATGAACCCACTTCATAAGCCAAAATTTGGTAATAAGCATAAATATGGTTTCATTGGGGTTTCCAAATTAAATCATAAAACAAGACTAAAAATCACCTTATTTTAACCATCAAAATATTTTGATGCAAAGACCCATACATAGAGTCAAACATTATACATGTAATATTTGGATACCATTTTTTATATCTCTTTGAAGTGACTTCTTGAATGAATGAAAGTTCAAGGATGAAATACCATACCTTAATATTAAGAAAACCAACAGATTTTCTTGAATAAGCTTGAAAATATTTGTCTTCTTCCTTTGTGCTTGAAACATCTTGAACTTGTGGTTTTGAATTGGTGGCGGAATGGGATTTAAAGTGACCTAAAACTGTCAACAAATAATCTCCAAAGTTCCCTAATACCGTACACTAATTGGGCTCTTTTCCAAAGTCTAATTTAATTTTAAAAAAAGAGACCAAATATGGAATTTGGCTACATGTCGCGGTGTCATCTCCAGATCTTGGTTATGGAATTGATTTTGGGATAGAAGAATTCGTCATTGCCCCACATCACAGTGAAAAGTTTTCCATCATGTGTAAAGTGCGTGATGAGCCCTTGGCTCTATATTTTAACTTCCCAGCAGATTCCTTGGGCAACGTTTGTGTCCTACAAGGAGACCCTTAGGGTGGTCCCCGGGAATCGTACACTAACTTTTTGTTCCTTGGTGTGTCCGTGAAGGTGATATAGTCATACCCACTGGTTTTAGACACCAAAAAAGACCTAAAAAACATTAACAACAAACAAGGACACACTAAAACTCACAAGGCTACTTTTGAACGTCTAGATCGTTCCTTAACATTTGATTTTTAAACTTACTAAACTATCTTCAAACATTAAAATTGATATTTTAACGCATTTTTAATTGATTAAACACTACCCAATCTCTTACTTAACACAATTAATTATGTGTGTCACTGCATATGGCAAAAGAGATTTGAAGTGTAACTATATATTATGACCTATATTATGTTTTTATGAAGTGATATTTCTATCATATGTTGTGACATTTTTTAAAATTTAATGCTAAATTTTCTATGACTATGCGAGTAATGATGAGTATAGGGTTCATAAGACCTCCGAGAGGTCAAGTACGCCATGTTACATCTAGGGTGTTCTTCCCGATCGTGATACATTTCATCTAATTCTAAGCGTAAAATAATGTTAGTTAGTATATAACTCAAGAAACTTAATTGGGGCCGGTCCACAAAGAGTAGCTATTTTTGACATAAATATGAATGAAAGAAGGTGATCTTTCTAGTTGAATTAATACAGTAATAAAGAGTCTAATAGCTGAATTCAAATATGCAATTACCACTTCAACAATTGCCAACGAAAAATCAGATAACTAGAAAACACATGCGGGATTAACTAACTGATTATCAATATCAACTTAATGGGTGTGCCTCATTCCCAACAATATTTATTCATCGTATGTAGAATGGTCTATAAGTATGCAATTTTCTCTCAAACAATGATCTTATATCAGTTGAGTTCACTCGAACCTTAACACTATAAAAAAGTCGACCAGTTCATGAACTCCACTCTTATCATCTATAAACAAAGGGTGAATCTCGAGTTTTACGTTCTCAAGAATAAACTAGCATGACCCACTACAAAGGATTGAAAAAACCTACACTGGATGTACAGACAAATACAAAAATAGAGATAGGAAATATGAAAGAAAATGTAAATTGCCCCTAAGAAATGAGTCCCACGCCAATATCAACAAAGATATATATAAATTATAATTTTAAACGTGCAAAAGTTGAAATTGAAAAATAACAGTGATTTTTCAATTAATCACGGTTTGATTCCTTTTTAACCCTTTAGTTCCCGCCCCATCGAAGGTACCCACTTACGGAGTAGATGCATTCTGTCTTACGCTCAATCGTACTGTTGCCCAGCGATGATACTTAACACCAACACTCTAGTAAGTGAAAAGCGAGATGTATATAAAACTTTCAAACCAATTCAGATATTTGTCGAATAGTATTGCCCAATTGATAATTTTTCAAAACTTTAAATTTTCAACCTGCAAAATTAGAAAACCTTTATCAAAACTACAAAGCTAAAATCTAAAACTTGGGTTTCCTCCAAAGAAGTACCTTAGTTTACATTGTTGCCTGATGAAGACAAACATTCAAGCTAAGTATGAAGTAAAATTTTACTTAGTGAAAAGACGACATCTTTAATTTCCTTTAGAACCTTGCCTATTCCTTCAAATTTGCAGAGAATGCGAGCAAACATATCTTAAGTGTGAGTTTTTTTAAGGACAAACCCTTGGATCATTTGATATGGACGCTTATAGAGAAGTATGTATCGTTCTTTGACGCCATCCCAATCTCTCCAATATATGCAAAGGTCGCGTCTTTCAAAATTTTGGTTTTCAAACTATTATCGCTCTCTCTATTCAAAGATTTATTTCGACCCACTCTTTCATTGTTTTGAAGAAGTTTACTTGTTCATTGTATATGGACTCAAAATGTGTTGTATCTGGATTCACTCCACTAACTACGACCATATTCAAATCCTTATAAAAACGTCCCATGATATGCCTCAACATTATATTGACCAAGTTTTCATCTCGTTCTCTGTTCTTTTCCACTTTTTATTTGTCAAACCTATTTTAAAAAGAGACACATATCTAATTTACTATACCAAGTATGAATGATTTTTGTCATCTCATTTAGAAAGGTAGATGCTACTCTTCCACACCCTTATAAACTGAATTGATTTTCCAATAGAAATATTTTAGCAACACATTGCTCGGTTTTTTATAAGTTTGAAATAGGAGAAGCAACATCTGCAACCTCAACCATGTCTCATGAATCAGTTCACCATCAAATCGCTCAATATTCTTAATATTTTCCCTCAACTTCACCATCTTCGAGGGAGGGAAAATCATACATAATAAAACAATGAGATCCTCACACAAATTGATTTGTTCCCTTGGTAAATCACCCCACCACTTTGTTGCCTTCCCCATAAGATAATAGGGAAAAAATTAAGTCTAACACTACTGAGTGATGTTATTGAAAGAAAATTTTCCCACCAATCCACAAAGTTGCCGATATGGTCATGAGGGTCCTTAGGAGCAAGAAATCCAAAGAGACTCCCTTTATTTGCATCGAATGGAACATAGTGCTGGTAACATGAAACGTCACATTGCCCACAAACGGAGCAAATACAAAAGCACCTAAACTTCTAAACTCATGTTTAGTGACATCGTGGAAATTATAGATGTAATCATTGTTCCCACTTCAGATGGCATCACATTCATTATCACTTAAATCTTCACCTTCTTCAGAGAAGCATAAACGTAATACAAAAATTTTTATTAAACAACAACAAAATCAGTTCATAACAAAACTTAATAAATGAGATCTAAACACCACTAATCGGCAGCATCACTATTTTGTGATAATGCTCAACTAAAAAACATGTGATGCTATGTGTAGGGGGTAACTAATCGGTATATACCTAACTAAGTGTTTGGGTCGATCCCACATCGAGTGAAATGGTAAAAAACTTTACTACGTGGTAAAATTTTATTCTAACCATTTGAGGATGTAGTCATTTTTGCAACAAATAAGGAAAATATGGAGGCTTTGACAATTAATGTCGAATGAAGGGATTTGGTTAACAAGTAACAACTATATATAACCCATAATAAAAAAGTAGATAGGGTTTCTTTGGACGGTGATGAATAACATGCCAACTTTTCTAAATGTGTGATCAACATTTGCTAAAAGTTGTTGAACCTCTATTGGTAGATTATCTGTTCAATAGTGATTTATCAATTCACTATCTTGAATCAAGTGTGTTTTTACAAACTTTATTAACTAAAACACATCTTAACAGCTTGTCACGGCCTAAGAGTATACCCTAGAAGAAATGAAACTTCTCAAATAGTGTCAGGACATACTTTACCTCTGGGAGGTATTGTAAAAGATAATTGACATCATCCATCGCATGGAAAGTAGTGCAGAATTAAAACTTTTCAAAAGAAATAGTAATAGTTCAAAATATCTTTCATACCACATCATAGGAAAGACTAAGTATCAAAGTCTCAATCTTAGACACACGAATATCTTGGGACACGAAAAATACATCAAAATATAGAAATATCTACGTCTATTACAATGTCTTTAACAAAGAAAAGTAAACATAGTGATGTCTTTTAATCTATTGAGGACATACCCTAACTTATATTGAATGAAAGCTAATATACAAGCTTCACTTCCGACACTCCTCTCAAATTCCACCTTCACCATTAGAGATAAGATAAAATATATGGTATTATTACATTAGAATGCACTAAGTATGGTGACATACAATAAAATCATGCGAAAAAGACATTTGGATAAAATATGCTCTTTTTATATAAAACATCATAAGACACGTCTAAGAGTTACATAAAAGGCAACATAAGCACATATATTCACATTCAACAATATAGCATCAAGAACACTTCAAATCACATAAACAAGAGACCCTCCTACAAAAGGTTACTCTAAGGCTCACTTGTCTGAGTTATCACTCGACCACCCATACAACCCACTCACACACATGTCACACCCCGAGAGTACAATCTACAAGATAGGGTGTTACGGATTTCAAAATGGCGTAATTGACCTGTTGGAGGTCTTGTACAAGCCCTTTGGAATTATTCATTGCATACATGTATGAAAAGTAGTGTGGAATTTAAACTTTTCACAACAATAATGTCTCAAAAAATCTTTCATATAAACCAATAGAAAATACTAAGTCTCAACATACGGCAATGTTAGATTCCAGAATACTTGAGACATGTCCCATAAAATTGAAACATAGAAACTCAGTCTATTACAATATTGTTTCCTAAGAAAAATCTAAAGATCTTTATATCCTCAAATTAAGTGAGGACATACCCCACCTTTGCTTGAAAAAGTCCTAGTTTCCAAGCTTTGGTTCAAGATACCTCTCACTTGGTAGCCACACCTTAGAAATAGACAAAATTTATGGAATTTATATATTGGGTGAACTAAGTATTGCCTAATGAAAAATATCACGAGAAACAGACATTTGTACAAAAATATGCTCTTGACAGTAAACCTTCATCTCATAATATAGAAAAGTATATATCATACCAACTTCACATATAAGTCACATATCAGAATTTAACATAAAAACAAATCAAATCACATAAACATGAGACCCTCCTAGCAAAGGTGATTCTAAGGCACACTTG